>VXBC01008405.1:11306-72497 GCA_013399945.1 Ploceus nigricollis | reverse complement strand
ACAATGTAGGACAGACCTCTTGTAAAAGATATAAAGTTTATAATGGAACTTTCACATGGTGGATCCCTGAAAAACCCACACAATATTGGACCCAGGAGAGGAAAAAGAATTGTAAATATGAAAAGGAAACTAAACTTTTCCAGTGCAATGACCCTGGGAAAAATCCCTGTTATGGGATCCCTGAAATATCTAAATTTTGGGGAAATATTAATAACCAAAGGAATGAATACTGGAAAGCGCTGGATGGCTTGTTTTGGATAAGNCTCCACAAGTCAAACCCAAGAACGGAAAAAGGAATGAGATTTGATACAAGATTTAATATGGGAACGAATAATGATAAACAAACAAAAAAACCAGATACAGCAACCCGCCACTCCAAAGCCAACTCCACGTGGAGGTTTATACGCAAAACTCAGACAACAACTGGAAAATGAAATAGAAATACCAAAGTTAGGGGAGAACTTCTTTGTAGATTTGGGAGAAAGGATCAGCAAGGAGCTAAATGTTACCAGCCGCTGGGTTTGTGGGGGAGATTTAATGTCCCAAGAATGGCCATGGAAAGGTAGTAGCCTAGGCCCAGCTGAACTTCTCAAATGGAACAGAATCAAAATAAAAGGGGAAAATTGGCCAGAGGGGTGGATATTAGGTTCAGAAATAATTGGAGAGGAGTGCCTCTGGCCTATGGAAAGAGAATTTTCCAACAATGTAGGACAGACCTCTTGTAAAAGATATAAAGTTTATAATGGAACTTTCACATGGTGGATCCCTGAAAAACCCACACAATATTGGACCCAGGAGAGGAAAAAGAATTGTAAATATGAAAAGGAAACTAAACTTTTCCAGTGCAATGACCCTGGGAAAAATCCCTGTTATGGGATCCCTGAAATATCTAAATTTTGGGGAAATATTAATAACCAAAGGAATGAATACTGGAAAGCGCTGGATGGCTTGTTTTGGATAAGTGGGAAAAGGGCTTATCCAGAACTTCCTCCTGTACAGAAAAGAAGTTGCACTCTGGGGATTATACAACCAGGACTTTTCCTGTTGCCAAGCCAAGATGGAAATGATCTGGGAATACCGGTGTACGATGCCTTAAAAAGAAATAAGAGAGAACTAACTGGAGAAATTGGGGGATACCAAAAGTGGGGCGATGAAGAGTGGCCACCTGAACGGATAATACATACATATGGTCCAGCTACCTGGGCACAAGATGGGAGTTGGAGATATCGAACCCTAATTTATATGTTGAATTGCATCATAAGACTCCAAGCAGTTGTAGAAATCATATCTAATGACACAGCAGAGGCCATGGAATTAAAAGTCAAACAGCAAAGGCAAACCAGAGCTGCAGTGTATCAAAATCAGTTATCACTAGTCTATTTGTTAGCAGAAGAGGGAGGGGTTTGCAGAAAGTTTAACGCATCTGATTGCTGTCTACAAATTGATAATGGGGATGCAGTTTTGGATATAGCCAGAAACATCCAGAAAATAGCCCATGTGCCAGTCCAAAAATGGGAATCTATAATGAATAAAGGATGGTTGGAAGCTTTTTTTGGAATATCCTGGTGGAAGAGGGCTGGATTTGTAGTGCTATGCAGAATAACAGGTCTAATCTTTCTTCCATGTTTGATCCCATGCTTTATTTGATTAATCACTTATGTAGTCCAAAACATGCAAATAATGACAGTACCCATCAATCCAAAGTTGGGAACCATAGGACAAAAGCAGAAAATTATGGTATTGAGAAATGAAAAAGATGATGAAAACAAGGCATTTAAGATCTATGAAAAGTTTCAGTATGCCAGAAGTTCTGAAGTGCAAAAGTTGTAGCTCAAACCAAATACAGTAAGAAAAACAAAGAGGAGGGACTGTGAATCCTGTTTTTTCAGTGAATTCTGTTTTTCACTGAATTCTGATTCAGTAAATTCTGTTTTTCACACCAATCATCTCCACATCTGCCAGCTCACTGCCACCTTTGATGGCCAGAATCACTTTGTCTACCCCCTTCTCTGAAGGCCTTTATGCTGTGGGACAGACTGTAGTGATACATATACATCTTCCATCCCAATGAAGTATAGGAGCCACAAAACCACCAGTCCTCTTCCAAAAGACACAGATACAGACTGATATGTATAGTCTTTCTGATTTATTCTAGCACTTTGCTAGAAGAACAGGAGACAAGAAAAATGCCTTTAGCTTCTAAATCTGTTTTCTCTACTTTTGGAGTGGAGATGCTACAACCTCCTTTGAGATGGAAGTTGGAGGTAACCAAGAGCTATATCTCATCACTAGTGCTACATCATTAATATTTAATTTAATACACTGCTCATCCACTGACTCTTTGAATCTGCTTCACTGCTGGTCAGAGTTTAAATGCTGACCCCAGCCTGAATCCCAGGACCTTCCCCTGTCGACTGCAAACCATGGCTGCTGGGTAGGAGGGCAGATTTCTGGGTGCCATCTTTAGGTCCTGGTAGTCCAAAGGCACACAGTGAACTTTCTCCACTTGTCCAAAAGGTGATCATAAATCTGCTTGGGCCTTCTGGATGCTGTCATCCCTTCAGTGATCTGGAGGATTAAGGTCCTACAGCCTGGCTCTCGTTTCGTTTGGAAGGCAGTTTCTGTCTGGTGGGATCAAAGGAGCAGCAGCCTGGTGGTCTTAGCGCTGCAAGGATAACTGTAAGCCAAGGTTTGAGGAAGAGGGGATGCCCCAGGGCCCGTGCCCCTCCCTTCGGAGCTACGGCCGCAGAGCCATCAGTCAAGCGGTGAGGGGGAAGTGGCGCGGCGCCGGCCACCGCCCCCCCGCTGCGTGAGGAAATGGCTCTCACGTGAGGGAGGCGGCAGCGCCTGGCTCACCCTGCCCGCTGCCCTAAGAGGAGGCGCCAGCGGGTCTGGGGCCGTCTGCAGCATGCCGACGAGCTTCACGGTGGTGCCGGTGGAGGCGCAGGGCGAGGAGCGGCATCGGGGTGGGCAGCTGCGAGAGGAAGAAGATGAAGGCGACGAGAGAGACCGGGGCGCTGGTGAGAGAGTGGGGAAGCGCCGGGGGGTCAACGCGTGAAGAGAGCGTCGGCTCTTTGCATGGGGAGGAGCGGGTCTGTGGCGGGCCGACGGGCCGGCGGAGAGCCCCCGAATACTGTGGAGGGGCTGCATCGCCCCTCTGTAGCGAGCGATGCCGGGGCTACCTGTCCAGGTGTAGAAGTGCGCTTCGAGAAAGGGCGAAAGTCCGGCGCCTGGGGTGGCTGAGAGCTTGTTTCTCTTTGTTTCCATTAGTCAGCGCCGCTGGCCGAAAGGAGGAAGTACTCCTGTGCGGCTCCAGCCGGGGGAGCGGAGCAGCCCGCGGTCGGGCGCGGCGCCTGCCCGGGGCGGTGTGGGGCGGTCAGTCCGCCTCCCGCCTGCGACGGGGAGCGGGCGGAAGCAGCGCCGCCCACGGCGGTTTAACAAACGGGGAAAATACGTAGAATCAATGGTTTAGGTTGGAAGAGACCTTGAAGATCAGATCAAATCCAACCATTAGGCTATCTTAAAAGCTAATTGCAGTTGAAGCACACTAGAGAGAGGGCTAAGAGGCAAGATTCAGACTGTGGAGAAGAGCACAATTTTACCTGTCTTGTTCCAGGTATTTGTCCAGCCATGTGCTTTTGCATCAGATATAGCGTCTAGGGTTAAGTAGGTGTTTGCTACGAGATGCCGTCGCGTTCAGAGCCTTGCTTCTTGCTAGGCCTCGTTCCTGAAGCCTCCTGGGGGAGTACAATCAAACCGGAGGTGGAGCTCGGGCATCGTGAGTGAGGGTCTGCTCAGGACAGCCCCTTATGCAGGGGCAGTAGTATTTCTCTGCCAGCGTTGCTGGGGAAATGAGTGATTCTTCACTTGCATGACAAGGCACTGCTGGGAAAGCAGTAATTCTTGTGGCTCTTAACACTTCCTTTTTCCGAAGCGTGTTGCAGCAGCAATACCAAGTATGGTGTGTGAATCACTGCTAGCACTTAGAGAGCTAGTTCACATCTTGCACTTTATTTTGGACAATCTTTGCTCTGTTACAATCGATGCTTCTGTAAAGGTTTGGGTGGGGGATTAACTTTGTTAGATGATAACAGGTGAATAGATGGCAGTTTGTAAAAAGCATCTTATTTTTGTGGTACAGATGACAGATAAATAAGGCTAATTCCGTGTGATGTGGGATATGAATGTAAAAAGATAAAAACAGATATTTGACAAACTTAATATATTTACATTATTTTAGGAAGCTAATATAGTAAAACACCAAGCTGACAGTTGAGTTATTTTCTTCCAGAGCTTTCTAGTCTTAAATCTTGCTTACCTATTAAAGATATGTAATACATATAGTTGCCTTTCCCTTAGTATATTCAAATGATGACTAGGTGTTCTAATAACTGCTTCTTCTTTTTCCAAACTAAATGCAATAGAAAAACCAAAACAATATAAGCTGTGACAACAGTTTGTTTCTGACAACAAACAACAGTTTGTTTCTGTGACATCTGTTTGTACTAGATGGATGACTAGTAGTACAGAATTAACCTGGACAAATTTTCTTTTGGTAGAAGAGCTAGTCAGAGAGGCATGGTGTATGGTGTTTACTCAGATGGCATGTCAAAATACTGAATGTACATACAGGCATAGTTAGACAAGATTTGTTAGACTGCATGTATATATGAAGTATCTGAAAGTCTTGGAACACTTTTGAATCCTGGGAAGGTGAGAAGAAGAGTGGAACTGCTACTTTCATAGTGTTCCAGCTAAAGGTCAGAGATTAAAAAAAAAAAAATTCTTGATGTGATTAGGTAGTGTTTTGGGGACTAGTAGTTACAGTTGCAAGATATATTTAAATACTGTTATGGATCTGTATCACTCAAGTGGATGAATTTATGTATGACTCTTCCTGTGTGTTTGTAAAATTGGAAGTAGAGAGGAAAACACTGAAAAGGGAAGGCATTGATTTGTATATAAATTATAGGCAAAGAGCTCTGACTTCATGAAGAGATTAAATGCTACCCTCTGACAGAGAGTTATGGGACGTGAAAGATGTACTACTTACTGTTGCTTTGGATATTGTATGGAATTGTTAAGTTAATGCTGTATAATCAAATAATTGTTCTTGAGTTATTCTTCTGAAAACTAAAGAATTCTGAAATGTTAGTGCTGCTAAAAGCTGCTGTAGTTAAGCCCATCTAAAAGCCTGCTGCTCAGAGAAGGACTCCTTGCCCTTCTCACTGCTCCAGCCTTGAGAAAAAGGTTAAGAAGTAAATTATTTCTTTCCTTGTCCTCCTCTGTGTCTGGGTTTGCTTCCTTTTTCCTGCAGTTGACCATCAGATGCTTCACTGGTCTGGTTCAGCATGTTAAACTGTGAGTAAACTAAACTGCTGCAGGAGTAAAAATCGTGCTTCCCATGTTTTTGAGTTGAGGTGAGTACTGCAAAAAGTGAGAATGGCTAGGGTTGTGTCAAGGTGAGAGATGGGTAAAGCTGAGAGCAGAGATGAACATAAAAAAGAGGATAATGGGAACTTCCGATTTGACTTATCCTTAGCCTATATAGCTCAGCATGTTATTTTGTTCCAGTTGTTCAGAAATCTAGCATGTTATCAGTTTTGATTGAATTGTCTGTCTTTAAAACCAAGTGGTTTTTCCTTGACTGCGCTAGTACCTTTTTTAAAATAAACCCCAACCTACCAAACACACGAAAACCTGACAAACCTGTCCCATCAAACTCAATGCTAATTTTTTTAAGGGAATCAGCTATGCTGTCTAGTCATTAGATCAACAGTAAAGTAGTTTTGATTCTTATTAGCGAGGCACTAATTGATAAGTGCACTATTTTGTGCATTTATCCCCTTTCACACATTCTTACCTGATAATCATCTGTGTGGTAAAGGAGTAAATTGGGATGTTCTTGGTCTGTGATCTGCACTCCTTCTTAATAATCTGAAGTTCCATAGCTTCGTATTTTCTGGCTATATGATGCTTTGATGTATGTGAAAGGAGGGGAAGACATTTGTGACTGGCTATGGGCTGCACTGTAGCGCTAGTCACAGCAGTACTTCAGAAGAGGCAGAATAAAGTTGCCACGTTTAAGGGTGCAGCCTGCTGACTCAAATATTCACAAAGTAGCAGAAAGAAGATGTGCCTGTGTCTTTTAATGTGTTTATAGTATACTACAAAGAAAGGCAGTCAGGATATAGTAAATGGATGGAGAAGGAAATATAAGTCTGTAGACAGTAAGGTATGAAGTTTTATAAGAAATTCTGGGCTTGATTTGGGTTGGGTGTTTTGTTTGTTTTTTTCACACATAGTTGTAGCGACTGTCTAGATAGACCTGTAAAAATGTTGTAAAGTTGGTCAGCTTTTTGCTCCTTAGCAGCTCTGTGTCTGTTTGAGCTCAGCTCAGGTGTTTCAAGTATTTTTAGCATCCCATAGTATTATTTACCTTGCCACAGCAGTTTCTTATTTAGAAACTAATGTGAGAACTAACCCCTGCAAAATTTTTTAAAATTGAAGACCCTCAAATACAAGGAATAGCAATAACAAACCTGATCATCTAGGAAGAAGCCATCATATAACTAGTGAAGCATGGATGCTGTGAATATCTGTAAAATGTTATTTATTGGAAAACTAGGGAATAGTCAACACAGTTATGTGTGTGTGTGTATATATACGTGCAATGGAGGAAGATAGGTTAATCTCACTGAGAAGTCTAGTGTATTTTCAGTCAACCCTTCAACCTTAACAGCCACAGTTGACCATTCTTGCAGCATAGATGTTATGATCTGAAAAAAGTAGATTTTAGATGTTATTCAAAGATTTGATCCCAGGAACTAGTCTGTTCCTATCACTGGCATCCACTTAACAGAATTGAAACATTTTTATGAGTTTAAGGCTGGTATAAAATGTGTAATACATTAATGCATAAACTAGAAAACAGTGACATATTTAATTTGAAAGAGAATGAACAAATGATGCTGCCAGTCTTAAGAAGAAACCTTAATTATTTAAAAATATTTGTTTCTAAAAAGAGCTTACAAAATTACTATAACTATATTTAAGTGTTTATCTGCTACATCTTAAGTAGAATAAATGCCAACTATTTCTACATAAAATCAGTGTTTAAAAACTAACTGACTTGCTTAAGGTCTGCTAATATGTACTTGATGTGTAAAAGAAGCTTTTTAATAGTAGATAGGTCTTTGGAATAGGTTAATACTACTTGTTGCTAATCTCTACTGATCTGTTTAGTGGATATATTTTAAAGTGAATTTACTTGATAGAAATAAAACTTTTAAAGTACTTATTAGATGGAGACATGGGATGTTTCAGTGACTTGATCCTTCCCATATCACTAAGCAGGGTGTTTATTGCTGACAAAAATCCTTCAGCTTAATTCTCTTTAGAGAGTTCTGTGACTGTCATGTAGTTTGTGTCATGTTCATGCCTCATGCTGCCTGAAGCCTTAATGACTTGTTTCAGGATTAATCCAATGCTAGTAAGAAACAGGATTTGAGGTCTTACACTAAGCTGGGAGGAAGGAACTGTCAGTTTCCTGTTTCAATTCTTGATACCTGAAGAACCGTCAGAGGAGACTGACTTAATTTTCCTTAATCATGAGTGAGCAAGATTATGAAGAAAACGGACCAAATCCAAGTGAGTCTCTTTACAAGACAATACTGTGGTTCTAATATCTTTCCTACTGAAATAGGAGGTTCCTGTACTTCCAGCCATATTTTAAAGAATTTATAAAGAGCTTTTGCAGTGTTTTCATTTGAAGTAAGTTGTGCTTGATTATAATAGTAGCCTAAGTAAAGAAAATCTAAGATTTAGCAATGTTGATAACATAGGTGAGGGATGTAATATTAGAATCATCCATTATGTAAAGAGGTTTATTTACAAGGGGTTTAAATACGCTTTGTTCTGCATATCACTATAACATATAAATTGTGCTAATCATTAATAAAAATACTGCAAGAAATTTGTGATGTAGTAAATATATTTAGACATTAAATTACTAAAAAGAACCCAATAACTTGAAACTTTGAATTAGGTTGCACTGAATTCTTAAACCAATGTGGCACAAAAATTGAGGCAAAGTGTGTTCAAACAAGTTTATGGCTGCCTTTGTCATAATTTGCATTATAGCAAGATAGTGGCTTTTAAAAACTTGACTGTATTGTAGAACTCCAAGGTGGCTTTTAAAAACTTGACTATGTTTTAGAGCTCTAAGGAGTGCTCCAATATGTGGATTTAGATTAGAAGTGTTAAGACATTTAATATATAAGATTCTGTAACTTTTCTTTAGTTGCCTGCCAATCAAAAACTTGAACCTACAGGAAGAAAATATGCAGGATAGAGAAGATAGAATTACAGGTTTTGCTACAGGCAGCTTTCTTGGATGCAATGGTCATATACATCACTTTTATTGACTTTTAAACTTTATGTATTTTTACCTTAAAAGTTTTGTTACATTAACATAAAATGTTTGCTGTCTCTTGTGCAAACAGGATCTCATTTTAATAATCTCAGTTTGCAGTGGCCTGTTCTTAATGTACCAAATACTATCTGAATGAAAATGTTACTATTTTTTTTATTTAAAACTGTCACATTTCTGTAAATGGCTAACCAGAACCTACCTCAAGGTACATGGACTGTGATTAAGAGTTGCCCTTTGCAAACTACGAAGAATTAGGACTTTTCTCTTAAGGGTTATTCCCCAACTGCAGTTCTGCTTTAGATAACAACATATAAAATGAGCAATTTCTAGTGGGAATCAAAGCTTTTCTAGTTTAACACATGCACTTGTTTGGAGAACAGTTATACATTATCATAGCTGAGCTACCTTATTTGAGGTCATGTTGTTCAAAAGTTTATATAATTCTCACTCCTTTGAACAACACCTGTATTTTTTTTTGCCATATGAAAGCTATCTACTTTTATTTTTCAGATAGATGTTAAACTCTTACAGCATGTCAGGAGAAAAAGGTGCTTGCTTTTTTTGGACAAAACATGTTTGAATACAAAAGTAAATAGGAGCATTAGGAGCATTACTTGGGTATGAATAATGATGGCAGACATGGTATGGGACAGTGAGGAAGCAGTGAATCTGGAAAGGATTTAGGGGTCAGACTGGAATAGAATATCATGAGCTTGGTTTAATGCTGTGGTAAAGAGGGCTAGCCTGATCCTTGGAGTAGAGAGGTGATGATTATACTTCTGTAAATAGCGTTGACTGAGTCTGGTGTTAGAATGCTGAATTTGATTTTCAAAGTTTGATATTTTTTTTGGTTTTGTGTAACTTAAAACATGTACAGAACGTTTCCACAAAAATAATTTAAAAGTTAGAAAAATACTTTAGGGACTTTTTCGATTTTTCAAGAGATAGGTTGAGGTGATTTGAATAAGTATAGTTACCTTCACAGAGAGAAAATGGCTTAATGATCAAATGAAATGCCTGAGCTTGTGGAAAGATGGGAAATTAGATAGTCAAATATTTTTGTTCTAATATCTTGAGCAGGCATTGCAGTCCAGATTTAGGATCACTTAAATGATCATTTCTGTGTCTACCTCTAGCCTTTCTCTGCCACTTTCTCTATAACAAGACAGCTATAACATCTATTTTTTATACTCTACTACTTGTGATTCAGGAGTGGGGAAGGAAGCAGATATGGAATTGTCATGAATGCTAATTTCTGAATGCTTGTTTCTGTTCAAGTAATTGCTCATTCCTACGCTCATTGTTTCTGGTGACAACATAAGCATTTAATAGTTCAATTCCTGTGAGGAACCATATGATGTAGGGATGCAGAGGGGTGAGTAATAAGCATGAGAGGGGAATTGCAAAATTGTTACGGTTTGAAGGGACTTCTGGAGATCATGTAGTCCAACCCCTGAATAAGAGGGCCACCTTATTGGTGAAGGTGGCATCTGCATGTTTAAGCTATACTGTTGGGTTCTTGTTTACACTGTATAAAATGGGCCAGTTTGGATCAGCTTAGAAATTTTTAACTGTTAACATACCTTAAAAGTAATCCACCTGTTGGTGTTTGTGAGGATCACTATGCTGAAACTTCTGAAGAATATGAATTTGGATACCGTACTGCCCTTTTTTGTCTGTGACCAGCACTGAATTGTGATGCACAAAAATTTTTACCTGAGTTTTTTTTGGTATATAGAAGTGTTAATAAAAAATCATCTGATGACATTTTCAGAAAAATTAAGGCCAGCACAGCTCTGGTATAGTTTGTGATAATTTGTGTGGGTTACACTGCATTGGCATTTGGGGGACTGGCGTCTATAGGTGTGCACATTGTGATGATCTGCATCAACACACTGAATATTACCTTGAGACATATCTCCTACTTTCTCTTCTTGTAGCTGTATGTCTTGTTTACAAAAGAAAATGTAATTGCAGCTAATTTCCATGCAGCTATAACCACTCATCACAGTGCTTGAGTATCTATAGAAATCAAGAGTAGGGTTTTTTGCATGTCCTATATCAACACAGCAAATACCACATAGGCTTTTAGGAAGGGTTCATTAGTTATGGCTTTGTCTACTGGTCTAGCAGTAAGCACAGAGTTGTGCTAGGTTATATGAACATTCTGTATCAGATTAAAAATTGTAATAATAATTTTTAAAGTAGGTACAAGGGTGGAAACATAATTTTTAAAACTTAGGCTTTGATGACTTATGTTGGGTGATGTGGAGTATAACATCAACAGGCAAATTTTTTTTGTGTGTCAGAAGACAGATGAAACATACCATAAACAAACCCAAAGAAGGGTTGTTGGTTTTTTTTGGTTATTCTATTTTGCCTTTTTTGTGGTCCAAAATGAAATACTAGTCTAGATTTAAGATTTTTGCCTATAAACCCTCATAAACTGAGTTACTTTCAGAAATCAAGCAACAGAAAGTATAGATTTTTGGAGCACTTCAGTTGCAGAAACTGGATTTCAGAAGAAATGCATCTTAAAGAGATGTCTGAAACTACATTGGAAGTTCTAATTTTTATTTTATGTTTCACTCAGCTCACACTTGAGAAGTGTTTAAACAGACACAATTTCAAAGAGACCTAAGGAAAAGGTGATTCGCTTGTCAAGCATTGAAATGGGCTGCCCAAGGAAGTGGCTGAGTCACTGTCCCTGGTGGTGTTTAAAATATGTGTAGGTGTGGTGCTTAGGGACATTTTTTAGTGGTGATTTTGGCAGTGTTAAGTGTGTGACTGGGCTCAAGGCTCTTTTCCAACCGACATGATTTTGTGATTTGACTATCTTAAAGCTTCCTCGTAGAATTAAAGGGATAGGGTTAAGATAAACCATAGATGGCTTAAGACTTACTAGTGAAATGAAGTACTTATTACTTCCATGTTACCTCAGTAGAAGTAACTGAAATAGCTTTTTGTATTGTCCACTTGATGCACGAGTGGCAAGATTTACAGCATTTGTAAAAAGTGCTAATCCTGTCTTAATTTAGTTCTGGTTTTCTAATGAATCATTTATTTTCTGTTGAATCTTCTTTTGAAGAAAGGATGAGCTAAAGATTGAGATAGTTTGTTTGATTTCACCATAGATGTTGTCTGTGTGTTGAGATTCTGAAACTAGTTCTTTCTATTGAATGGTAACATGTCAATTCGACTTACATGTTAATAAGATTCACTGTATATCTAAACATATTAAATAAGCATACTTCAGAAGGTGGTGGTTTTTAATTTAAAATAAAGGTGATTTTGTTGACAGCAGTGATGAGAACTCAAAGGTGTTCATAGGTGTTTTTATGAATATATTAACAAAAAGAGGACCAGGGAAAATCTATCCTTTATTGGATGTGAAGGGTAACGTCACAAAGGATGACGAAGTCTGAGGTGCCTTTTTACCTCAGTCTTCAACAGAAAGACCAGTTATCCTCACAGTAACCAGCCCTTGGAGCTGGTAGAGAGAGATGGGGAGCCGAACTGACCCCCTATAATCTAGAAAAAGTAGTCAGTGATCCATTGAGCCACTTAGACACTCACAACTGTATGGGGCTGGATAGAACCCACTAGAGTGTACTGGGGGAGCTGGCAGAAGAGCTTGCCAAGCCATTGTCTATCATTATTGTTAGTCCTGATAAACTGGGGAGGTTCCAGACAAACAACAACTGGAGGTTAGCCACTGTGGTACATGTATGAGATTCAGTAAGGCAAAGCGCCAGGTCGTGCTCAACAACCCCATACAACTTTGCAGGCTGGGAGTAGAGTGGCCTGAAAGTGGCTCATCAAAATAGGACCTCAGAGTGCAGGTCAACAGCTGGTTGAATATGAGCCAGTGATGTGCCCAGGTGGACAAGAAGGCCAATGGCATCCTGGCCTCTATTGAAAATAGCGTGGCCAGCAGGACTAGTGAAGTGATTGTTGCTCTGTACTTGGCACTGTTAAGGCCACACCTTGAGTTTTGTGTCCAGTTTTGGGCCCCTGTCTTCAAGAAAGATATTGAGCATGTCCAGAGAAGGGCAATGAAACTGGTGAAAGGTCTGGAGCACAAGTCTGATGACAAGTGGCTGAGAGAGCTGTGGTCATTCAGCCTGAAGAAAAGGAAGCTCAGGAGGTACCTTATGACTCTCTGTAGCTACCTGGAAGGAGTTGTAGCAAGGTAGGGGTTGGCCTCTTCTCCCAGGCAACTGGCAATATGGCTAGAGGAAATGGACTCAAACTGCACCAGAGGAGGCTCAGGTTGGACATGACAAAGAATTTTTTTACTGAAAAGGTGGTTAAACGTTGGATTGGACTGTCTGGGGAGGTGGTAGAGCCGCCATCCTTGGGGGTGTTCAAGAAATGACTGCATGTTGCACTTAGTGCTGTGTTAAGTTGGCGTGGTAGTGTTCAGTGAAAGTTTGGACCTGATCTTAGGGTTCTTTTCCAACCTTAATGCTTTTATGATTCTGTGGTTCTAATGACTTTATGATAATTGCAGAAGTAGTCAACAAACTGCAGATGACAGAGTACTTGTCAGTTTGCTTTTGTGGTCACTTTTTCAGCATTGATTCTCTTTCAAGTGAAGCTAAAATAATATTTTACGTGATTGGCATTAACCTATCAAATTGCTGTGCGAAACATACACAGATACAAAAAGAGAACTGTATTAGAGAAACAAGAGTTTATTGCAGTCTGTCACTACCAGATTATTTTGAAGACTATCATTAGAAAGCTTTGAAATAGGCAGACTATTGGTTGTAAGCACCGAAATAGGTTTCCTGTTCTTCAGATCCTAAGTTCTGCATTTTTCTGTTTGAAGCCTGTTAGATGCATTTAACAAGACATGTTTGTTAGAGATGCTATGCTCTTTTTCGTATTGGAGTAAAGCCAAGTAACTCTGTTTAGAAATAGAAACATATAAAGGACACCTTCACTATTCTCCTACCTGCAATTTAAAATACTGTGTAGTGCTGAGATACTGATTTTTGTGTCCAGAACTGGTTAGCCAAAACTATAGTCTTTAACTTCAGAATTATGAATACTGATTAACATTATTTTTTTGCTACCCTTTTGGTGTTTAGATTAGTGTAATGATACCCACTGAAGGAGTAACTCCAGTGACATTATACTCTGTATGAATGCAAAACAATAATTGAAATTTCCCAACTCTCTTTTTGAAGAGTAATCCTTTCTGAAGGGATTGGAAGTACCCTGAAAGGAGTACTAATATTTAGTTAATAATTACAGGTATGAGACGTCAGTTGGTGAGTAAGTCAATAGAAGTGTAGTCTCGGCAAGACTGAAATCAAGGAACCTTATTTTTATTTTAACTTGGGTATGTACCTTTTAATGAATGGCTTATAAAAACTTCAGCAGAAATAATGGGGTGATTTCACCGATGGAGCTAAAAGAAAATCAAGGTTCCAAAAATCTTGGAAAGAAAATGCAATGTCTTAAGCAAAAAATCCTCATGCTCATATGCTTTAGCAAAATGATAAGAGGAATCAGGATGTATTTGTTTCAGGACAGAGTTGCTTTTTTGTTGTCTGTGAAAAAGCTAATTGAACCTTTCTCTAAGTACAGTGGAGCCCATTAATGCCAATTTCTCAGATAATCTTGTGCGAAACCAGCATGTTCCATATACTGTGAAACATCTCAAGGTGTTAGTTCATGAGGGAGATTCTTTTGTTTTGACAGTGTTCCTTCTGCTGGCCTTGCATTAACCTTTGTTGGAAGAGGGGCACCTAACCAGGCTGTAGGACTTGAAGTAGTGGGAGACCAAATATAAACTGTAGAGAAACAGAAAAATGAAAGTTGGAGGATGTGGATAGAAGGAGATATATTGGATGTGTGAATTCATTACCATTTTTTCTCTGGACTGAGGAACTAATTTTAGAGCCCTAATTTTTAGGACAGTTGTTATCTTCTGTGTCTCTCATCATAGTATGTGGTTTCTATGTCATGGTACCAATAAGTATAGTGATACTGTGGAGAATGGTGGGAAATTGGTGGGAAATCCATAGTCCCTCTTATCTTTGAGAGACTGATATTTCTGTCTGGTTTACAACCAAGATAATATGTTGTGCTGAGACTAGTGTACACATTTGCCAGAGATTTCTTCTGGCATTTCATGTAGGGAGCAGAGGGAGGAGACAAGGGAAAAGAGTACAGCTTGTTCTCCAACTGTTCTTTTAATTCTGTAGTGAAGAGACTGTAGGTGCTATTGTTGTAATCTGCGAGTATAAGGGCAAAAGGGCACACAGGCAAAGTGGTGCAGGCAAGGACTTGAGATTATTTGGAAATGTCAATGTTGTGACAGTATCAGCATGTAATAGTTTTTGTAGTTTGTGGGCTGAAAGGCAGTGAAAGTAATGCTGTATTTTTTGAGAGGTGTGCCAGAGCAGGTCAGTAGAGCTACAGGTTAATGCAATTTATATTTCAATAAGGAATAGATTAAGTATAACATGTCATGGAAGGGTCCCCACAACCTTTACAAAGTAATTCCTTTTGCATTGAATTCGTAAATTCCTGCCTCAACTACTGGAGATTTTTTGAGGGAGTCAGTAAAGTAATAAAAAGATTAGCTGGAGCATTACTTTATTCTATACTCAAAACCTTTATATGAAGTGCAATTATCAAGTGTTTTTAGGGAAACTAGAAAGAGTAGGGGAGAAATCAGTATGTGTGTTAAAGAATAATAGTTAAGAGATGGAACACTATAGTAAGATTAGACTGTTAAACTAAATTTCCTTAAATGTTTAACATCCGTATGTCTGAGATGAAAACTGGGTTTGCAGCAACCTCTGTTGTTATTTAGAGCCAGTTCTTAAACCAGAGCCTTCTGACTATTCCTTTTATAATATAATGTATCTTTTTTTCTTTTCTCTTGTTTTTAATTGTGTTACTTTTCCACTAGGGGATGGGATTGCCAGGGAAAGTAGTCCATTTATTAACTGTGCAGAACTGGGCAGAGGAAACACGTATGAAGGAAAAAATATGGCTCTCTTTGAGGTAAGTTAAATACTCCAAAAACATATTTTACCTTTAATGGAGATGAACAATCACCTGTTTTCTTTCTGTCTTAAAATTTAGTGGGGGGGGAAATGAGTTTTAATTACTTTTTCATAGTTTGGTTCCTGCTAACATTCCATTTCAGTAGATTTGAATGGTATATAGGCAAGAACAGTAAATATTGGTGTGCATTAATGTGAAGATATTAAATAAGTCTTCATGCATTTAAATTTTTTGGGCTAGGATCTAGACATTGTTAGAGAAAGCTACTGGAAGTTAAATCTGTTTTTTAAAGAAAGAGTATTCAGTTTTAAAACGATTAGCAAAATAATTTGTTCAACAGGGGAATTACAGACTTTTTGTTCAGCATCAAAGCTATAAAACAAACTTAGAAGCCATGACTTAGGTGTATTGTCCAACTACAGTGTAGAGCACACCGTAGCAATTTCTAATGTAAACATCTACTTTATAATGGATGTTTCATACCTTTTTAATCAACGGAATTATTACAATCAAATTACTGAAAAAAGTATATTAATTGAGTACTTTTAAGGGCCACTTTTGCAATTAAGTAGTATTTCTAGTAAAAAACTATCATACATAAAAAAATATGTATGTTTCAGAGTAAGTTTCCTACAATCTTGTTTTTCTCATGTTTTCAGATGTTAGAGTTGTATAAACTGTTAAAAAGAAGTTTGACTATTATGACCATTATCATTACCTAATCTCCCAGGCAGAGATACTTTACTTCTTGTCTGTGTTTGTCACCCTGATCTCTTCTTTCCAGTATTCAATTTTTTGTATTTAATTGAATTCTCTTGGATCCATTTTTCTTGGAATTCTTGTGTTGTATATTCTTCTGGATTGTATTATTTGTTTTAGCATGTTTTTGTTTTGTAGCAGTAAAGAAAGATGGGCTGACTTCTGTGTCAGGTGCTATTACATATGTGATATGCATATGTATGGTATTTTCAACAAATTAACACTTTGGAAGTAGTATGCCTGGTGTAAGATGAAATATGTAAGCCTGCAGCACTAGACTTCAGAGAGGTACTTAAGTAATTTAGTGCTTGAGAAATCATTTGAAGTCACTTTCTAAACACAAGCAAGATGCTGGAAAAACACCCTAATGGCTCAACCCTACCAGTACAATCCACTAAATACTGTGTTGTCGTAAAAATAGACTTTTAAAATTACAGTGGTCTTTCTCTAGGTTTTCTTCATATTCAAGCTGCATATTGTAAGGTAGTGTAAAAATATGAAAGAAATGGTGTAACATAGCCATGTAGAGTTAAACTTCTAGAAATAATAGAACTTTCTTGTTGGTTGAAAGCTGACTGGTATTCTGTCATGCTAATTTTTTTATTTGGCTGAATCAGGGTTGACCTGTTGAGTGCCTGTTTGAAGTGGTATCATAAAATGATGACTTGAAAAAAAAATTAATAAACGCAGTATTCTTCAAAACCCAACAGGAGGAAATGGATAGTAACCCCATGGTGTCATCTCTTCTGAATAAGCTAGCAAATTACACTAATCTGACTCAAGGAGTGGTGGAACATGAAGCAGATGAAGACAGCAAACGAAAGGAAGTCAAGGTATTTAGATTTCTAATAATTTATTGAGATAAAGCTAGCTATAAGAGATGCATTTTTCAACCTGAAAAGAGAATATGTGGACACCTAAAAATGGGAGTGAGGTTTGTAATACCATGTTTAGAACTGAAGCATTTGCAGCAGGACTTGTGTTAAATTGATGTTCTTGTTAGCATGTTTTAGCAAAAGTGTGCTGTAAAACCCCTAGGTAAAACATGTGTAAAGCTAGGATCTGAAACAATGAGTATACCCAGTTTTTTCCTCCTTTCTTTTCTTCTTCCTTGTGAACTTGTGCAACCATCAGTACCTGTTACCTACCTCTATTGAGCGTACAGTAGGACTTTTTGCAGGTTTATTAATATATTTTAACTGCCTAGGTTTTTAGGTAGTTATATTAAGGCAAATTTGAGATTAAACAGGTCACTCTTTTACTTCTGTAAGCATATTTGCACCTCTAAACATGATAGTAGGTTTTTTGAGTAGCTGTCTTGGTTTTGTGTGTTGGAGTAAGTATTTTTATAACTTAATGGATGCATTCCAAGAAAACACTTTGTTGCAAACATCAAAAATGTTATACTTGAGGGAGGGGAGGTCATATGCTCTGTTTGACACATTGCTAAACACGCTTGCTAGAACCGAATTGAATTCATCAAGGGTTGTCTGTCGACTGAATACCCAAAACGTGTATCTCTGTGTCTGTAGAAGTGGAACGTATGTAACAGTTGAAGTCTGCAGTGGCATGTTGGATTGATCCCTCTGTTAGCAGAGGCTGATTTTGAAGGAGAAAGCTTGGATTAAAGCATGTGACCTGACAGAGTATGAGAACGTATAGGCAAAGGAGAGATGATGAGCTGCATGGTGAGCATGGTGACTGAAACTAAGAAAATTAAGGTAGATGCTGGGAAGGGACAGTGCTGGGAGTCACCTGTCTTTGTGTAGGAGAAGGGGTGCTGCTACTGAATTTATATGCTGAGCTATGAAGAAAAGAGGAGAAGTAAGTGAGAATGAGAAAATGGAAAATGAGCACAGAGCAGAAAAGACAGACATGAGAATGCATTTGAAAATAAGCTTAGAACAGCAGTTCATTTGACTGGAAGGGAGATTTTGAATGGAAGTTGGTACCAGGACAGTGGGCAAGGGTCAGGGATAAAGTCCAGCTGTTTGGTTAACTTTTTGCTTATCCTGCATTTGTTCATGAATGTGTTTTCTTTCTGTTTGTCTAGTTGTGCTTGATCTATATTTGTTTCATCTCATCTGAAGATAAACTTCAGATGTGAGAAAAGTAACACTGGTCTTCTCATACTTTCCTTAGTGTGAGCCCTGTTGTCTGTTCAGCTGCTGTGTAGAGGTTTTTGTCAATGCAGCACCACATTACTCCCTCTGGAGCTGACTATGAACAAATTAATATCATATCCTCACTTGCACTTGATCTTGTTTGTGCTCCATTTGGTGGCCTGATAACACAATTTTTATGTATATGTCTTAATTTCATTTCTGAAATTGTGATAGTTAAGTAGTAGCCTGTCAGAGTAGCGTTTTTAATGGTGTGATTGAGACCGTGGTGTTGATGTGGCATGGATATTGCCCAAGATGCTAAAAATAAAAAATATAGTCTAAATGGCATTCTATGGTTTCTTATAAATACTTGAAAATTTAGTGTTTTCTTAATAATTTTGATAACTTCTAAAGCTTATTTATTTAAATCAATTGCCATTTTTCACAGCCCAAGTTGTGATTTAAGACCATCTTGTGTAACTGGAAAGCTACTGTGTATAACTGTTGATTCTAACTAGAGTATTTCAAAGCCTGATTTCTCTTCATAAGTGTAGAAGACTGAAACTTTAGTGATGAAGCCTGAATGCTTTTGTGTGTGTCTTGACCTGTGATGATCACTAGCAAATAAAAAGTACACATATACTATGTTGTGGCAGGTTTTACAATTTTTGAAAAAAATAAATTGTTGTCAGCTCTGCATTACTTCACACTGTGTCTTAATACCTTGTCTGCCTTTTTTTAAAATTGAAATTACTATTGAGTATAATTTTTTGTGTCAGCTTTGTGGCAATTTGTGATCAACGTTTTGCAGAATATAAATGATATTTTGATTATGGCAGTAATTTATCTTTAACCTGTAACTGGTATTTCAGAAAAAGTTTGTAAAGTGTTATAATCAACAGATAAAGGGCCATCCTATCCCTATCAAGGTTTCATCCTAATTCCTGTGGAACAAGAGAGTTTGTTATCACAAATAGTTTTCTCTCTTTTCAGGAACTTTTCTTCATAAATAGCACATGAATATTTGCAAAGCTGGACACTCTGAAGCTACCATTCAGTTTCACTTGGCATTTGTTCATGGAGCATTTGTGATAAGTGTTTGTGGATAGTGTTTATGGATTTAATTTTTTAGTTCAAAGGAATTTATGTTCTCACTTTGTTTCCAGGGTCCACGAATGGGCACTTTCATTGGCGTATATCTTCCCTGTTTGCAAAACATCTTGGGAGTTATCCTTTTCCTGCGTTTAACGTGGATTGTAGGAACAGCTGGAGTTCTTGAGTCTTTCATCATTGTGTTCATGTGTTGTGCTTGTGTAAGTTAACCTTATTTTACTTCTTTTTTAAACTCTTGTCCAAACCCTCTGTTGGAAGAGTACTGATACCTTCTAATATATGAGTATCAGGGAAAAAATAACCGTATTGAATCATACTGGTAAAATTGTACTGATATTTAACCAATATGGTTGAATTGAGAGAAATGGGTTATATATTTAAGCAGTGAGTGTCACGTGTCAGTCTAACCCGTATGGACATTCTTTTGAGTTGATCAAAGTAAGCTTTTGTTTGAAGTATTATATGAGTTTTATTAAATCAGCCTTTAGCAAATATTACATTATTTACTTTGAGATCTGAACTGTTCTGCTTTTTTCAACATCAGAACAAACTGAATAATAAACTACAAATCAAACCCCACAGCATTGCATCCATAAAGTAATTTTTTAGAATATGAGACCACTACTAGATTTTGTCATAATAATGTTACAATTAGTTTTCACTACTTCTTCATTGGAATAATGAACATACTATTTTAAGTATATGCAATGGTCTGTATTCTTCCAGTTCTTTTTTAAAGACTGTGTCAAATATAAGTTAACTAAATCTTCTGCTGAAAAGTTGAGTACTTGAGTTGCATGGATATCCCAAATTAAACATCTTGGGGGAAAAAAAAATTCTAGTTCCATTTGATTACTGTTTTGCCCAATCTTTCAAAAAAAACCCTCCAAAACTCTGGTATTTTAAATTTCCTCTATTTCATCTTTCCACAGACTATGCTAACTGCAATTTCAATGAGTGCTATAGCAACAAATGGTGTAGTTCCAGGTAACGAAGAATTTTATCTTACGTGGCAAATTCTCAAATAATGGAAGTTTAAATCTGGGATAAGAAATTCTTATAATTTTCAAATATCAGAAGTAATGCTTTTGTGTCAAATGCATTTTTTCTTTTAATTGATTTTATAGATAACTTTTTAATGTGAGATGTAGTCTTTAACTGGGTCTTCTGGCAATTACAATCTGCAGCACATCTTTGTAATCAGTTATTTGATCCTGTTTTAATCTGCCCAATCTTTCTATAAATTGAGACTGGTCTTCACACAAATAATGGAGACTGGTCTTCACACAAAGCAAATTTCTTTACAAATAAGGCTACTACTTTTCTCTCTCCTGAATTTTCCTACATTCCAGCTAAACACTAGAGTAAGTTATCTTGTTTTCTGCAGGAATAGTAACTGGTCTCGTGGCAAAAATATTTTTCTGTATAAACACTCTAGGTTCTGCCCATCTCCTTAAATTTTCAGGATAGATTGATAAATTGATTCGGCTTCATAAAGTAAGAGGATTTTTTTTTTAGTTGCAAAATCAGTTAGCTCTTGAAGCTCTTACCCTTTTCAGTTTCTCAGCACAACAATTGATAGTTCTGGTGTTCAGATAGTGGAATGAACTCTGAACAGTTTAGATAATGAACTGAAGTTGTTGGGCAAAAGTAAAAGCTATAAATTGTGTAGAATGTAGAATAATTGTATTATAATTGTACTTCATGGATACAGTACCATATATGAAATAAAAAACCAATAGACAATTTTGTTTAAAATACTTGTGTTTTATAATAAAATGGAGTTATTCAAATCAGTGTGCAGATAACTAAAATGTTCTGCTCTATTCCCCCTCATATTTTTAACGCTCATCTTAATGGTTTTCTTTAACATCTCTCACAGACTTTGAAGCCTGCAGTTCTTACATGAGACAGGTCTTAATTTTCACTTTTTTATTGTTGTTGTTGTGTTTCATAGAGAAATGATGCTTGTCCTGGAATATAAGGGGAAGGCAGAAAGCACAGATAAGAACCTAGGATTGAAGGAGACCTGAGCAGCAGGATCCTTTCTTTTGCCTTTGTATGCAAGAGCATTATATTTAGTAAAAGGATTGGTGATGCATCATATCTTTCTTAGTTTCTCATTCATTCATATTGAAAACATTGAAGTCTGCAGAACAGGCTGCCCAAGCAAATGGTGGAATCACCATCCTTGGAAGTGTTCAAAAAACAAGGAGGTGTGGTGCTTAGGGACAGGGTGTAGTGGTGGACCTGGTAGTGTTAGGTCAGTGATTAGGACTTAATGATCTTGGAGGTCTTTTCCAATCTTAATGAGTCTATGAAAAACAACTTCAGACTCTACACATTGACGTATGTTATTTAAAATTGCACACATCTTTTTTCTGTCTCCTCCTTCCCACGAGCAGGACAAAAATCATGAATTTAAGAGTAGATGGAGTGGGAACCAGAGAGAAGAATTTGCCTTGAGGGAGTTCGTTGACATTCTAAAAGAAAGAGATGAGCTTGAAATTTAGAGCCTTATTAAAAGGCAAATAGTGCAATGGAAATAGGATGGTGGTGGTGTAGTTTATGACTTAAAGAAAGATGATGCATACGTATGGGAAATAAGAGTGAGAAGAATTGAACTCAGGGTCAAAGTGAATAGTATATAAGTGGACAAGAAAAAGCAATCCCTACCCAACAGTAGGGATTTTAAACAGTACTAAAAAAACACTAATCTGTAGTTAAAGTGGCAGTGGTTTTGTGTACAGAAAATAGAAAGAATCAGTAGAAAATATTCTGTTTTGTCCTTGTCTCATAAAGCAATTATTTTGGAAATTTATTGTTTGATGGGGAACAGCTTAAGGTTAGAAGCTAAAAATTCATTCACATCTATTTATACCTGTATATCCTTTTTAAATTTACTTCTGTTTAGCTTTTGGAATTTTTCCTCTTCTTTCTTTGGTCTTCACTTTCTGTTCCACAAACAATGCACATGGGGATATTAATCTTGAAATGTGCATTCTAACTACCTAGATGGTACAGACATTGATTACAGTCTTGTCATGAGCATGTCAGTGGAGACACATGCAGTGGTTATCTTGATTATGTTGATTGAATGATTCAAATTTTTGTTCTCTAGTGCCATCCTTAATCTGAAGGCCTGGAAGTGCTTTGTGTTTGTTTTTGTTTGTTTGTTTTGTTGTTTTGATTTTTGTTTGTTTTGTTTTGTTAAATTCACAGCTGGAGGCTCTTACTACATGATTTCAAGATCTTTAGGGCCAGAGTTTGGTGGAGCAGTGGGACTTTGTTTCTACTTGGGCACAACCTTTGCAGGAGCAATGTACATTCTTGGTACCATTGAAATTTTATTGGTAAGTACTAGTTTCTATTGAGACTAAATGTATTTGGGCTGTTTCGGGATATTGCTGATGAATGTTCTTAATGATCTAAAATGCATTCTAGTTTGATGATTGTTAATGTTTTGATACTACATTTTCAGGATGTTGATATTTATTCTTACTCTACTTGTGACTATTTGAGGAAGTTAAATTCTTATCACTAATACAAAAATAAATTAAATGCTATTTGATGTATATTTATTCTACATAATGTGGGAACCAAGCAGAAATCTTCTCTTTTCAAATAATAGTCGGCAGGCATTACCAGGGTAACTCGCTGCTGCCCAATGAAAAGTTGTGGAGAACATGAAGGGCATATCTCTGATGAGGCAATAACAATCTATCACACTTCCTAATTTCCAAACTACTGGCTTTGAATTTTCATATATTTGCAAAGATGCTGTGGAAGGCTGCCTGTGTGACAGTGGCCCAGCTACTATGGCTTTGCGTCATCCAGGAGGGGCCAATAATTGGTCATCATATCAGAAACTGAAGATATGCACAGAAGATACTTTAGAATTCTTTCTTTTTACTTACTATGATCCATGTCATCAAATCCAGGCTTTTTTACATTTAAATTAGAGATAGTATTCACTAATGCTTGCTTGTGTGATCTGATCTGGTTTGTTGTCTGATTTATAGTAGTAACACAAGGACATTTTTAATTATGGATTGAATTTGGTGCACTGTTCTCCCTAGAGGGAGAGTCATGCTGGGTTTGTGTTGCTAATAAAAATGTACGGAATCCAGCTATAGAATCTGAAGTAAAATGCTGCCCAGGATATCTGTCAAAGACCTCAGAATAGACCCCTGACATAGCCACAAAAATGAGTATTGCTTTTTTTTTCCTTCACTGGAGCATGGATTATTTGGAGAAACAGAAACCAGTCATCTGCCTGTGGTGTTCCCTGGCAAAGGCTTTGAACAGCAGGGCAACAAAATCCACAAGAAAATCTTCTGGAGTACCTCCATACAGAGCCTGAAACTTCTGCAATGTCACCGTATAGGGTTTTCTAACAATATATACTTTATCTGTAATAATTTTTTAGTTTGCTTTCTTTTTCTTCCATGATGATGTGACAATTTTCATATCTTCCAGCATTCTAGTAAATACTAATTTACTAAACTTAAATTTAATCCAAGAAAATTCTGGTAAATAATTGTCTATGTCTGTTTTTGGATTTTGCTTATGAATGTATCATGGTAGCCTCCTGTTCGAAGTTTCTTCCTGCCTTTAGAAATTATCTTATTGAAAAAATAGTCATTTGAGCAGTTTTTTTGAAGGACTGGAATTGCCTCAAGCCCTAATATTCAAGCCCTGGTAGCTGAGCAGAGGAGTGATTTTAGGGGTGCTAGAAGAAGGAATATATATATTGTTGTATAGTGTAGTACAACAATGTCTCAGAACTACTTATCAGTTTGTCTTCTCACACGCATTTATCAGTATAAGTGCTATGAACAGTTTCCAACTTCTTTTCAGGTAGAACACACCAAAATTTAAGGAAGAGAGATCTGTAAGAGAATCTTGTTTGAAATTGCAGTAGTTTGAAATGTGTGGTTTAGCACATGACTAAGCTTTTTCACACTAATCTTGAATTGTGCTGTTGCAACTTTAGATTAAAATTTTATGAAGTATTATATAGGGTCTATAATACTGAAAACATTTTTAGTTTATTATACTTCTGTTTGATTCTTCATATTTTGTTTCAATCAATGGAAGTCCTGTTTATGGTTTGGGTTTTTTTTTCTTTTATTTTTGTTGTGTGCTACTTCCTTCGCCTCCCAAATTCCTTAGCGGTTTTTCCCATTTGGCAGACACATGAATTTGAGGAGTGGAAGCTCGTTAACAGGAGATAAGAAGCTGGAGCAAAAGTTGTATCCTATTCTTAAACCTTGTTTTTCTTCACTCTTACCCTTTTTCTTCCTTTATCTCTACAGTTTCTCGATGCTCAAATTATATGGCTAAACCCATTTGTGAAAGCAAAACTGGTATAGAAGGTTAGATTTTATAGTTCGAGTAAATGATTTAATGAAATGTTCATTATTACATGTATGATAGTTTGCCGTATCTCTTGCAGACCTATATTTCTCCAAGTGCTGCTATATTTAAAGCGGGAGATGGTGAAGAAACAGAGGCTATGCTGAACAACATGAGAGTCTATGGAACATGTATTGTCATTCTGATGGCCATAGTAGTTTTTGTGGGAGTAAAGTATGTCAACAAACTTGCATTGGTGTTCCTTGCCTGTGTGATTCTTTCCATCATTGCCATATATGCTGGAGTTATTAAGACTGCTTTTGACCCACCTGACTTTCCGTAAGTGCAATATCGAAGTTGTGTGGGTTATTTAAAAGAAAAAAAGTGTGGGGAGGGAATAGCTACTGTAACCATTTCATGTTTTAAGCTAAGTTTCGAAATACAAACACATTGGTTTCAGTGGTAGGTTTATGTAGTTTAAATACCAATGTGGTCATTTGTTGAATATTCTAAGTTACATATCTGAATATTTCTCTCATTTTTCATAAAATATGGTAACTCTAGAAAATGTTCTTTGGTGCTTAAAATTTGGCTGTTATTTCATCCACACCCAAGGAGCAAGAAGGTGAGTTTTGCTGACAGTAAATATAACTGCTTTATCTAAAGATTTAAACTAAAACCTATAGAATAAAGTAAAAAGGTCAAGAAACCATTGTAGCTATTAACCATAGTTATAAAAGAGCTATAATTTTAAACTTTCTGTGTTATGAAGAAATTTTAGAAACTTCCATTTCTCCCTACTTAAAATTGAAACACTGAAGTGTTTAAATTCACATGTGTTTGTGAAGGCTTTCCCATTAATAAAATAAAATGGTATTGTTGTTATGCACGACACATTGCTTGTCAAGGTCCTCGATGTGCTTAATTCTTAGCTAAATAGGAGTTACTTCTTTACTCCAGCTATTAGTTGCATTTTACTTTACCCAGTTATATGAGTTGCATTTTTGTGCATATTCTTCTGTTGAAAGAGGAAACAAAATTATATTGCTTAAGACATGATCAGAATAGGCTGATAACTTCAATCTTGCATGGCGCTTCATAATAAGAGTTAGCTTTTGCTGTATGATTGTTACAAATTCGATATTACTTTGAAGTGTTGGTAATTACATTACAAATTGACCATTAGAGCAGTATTTGTGGAATGTTCTGTAACATTATTTTACATGTAATATGTAAAATGTTGACATATTTCTGAATAAAACTTGTGTTTCTTACTGTAACTTCCAGTGGGGAAATAGTAATATCTTTTTGTCACCTGTATAGGTAAAAGAGAGTTTTTATGTGGTTATGTAGCATAGGTAAGACTCATTACCAAGTTCCTGGAAACTTTATATGTGGCTTCTACTGCAATATTACTGTATTGGGGGGAAAATATAAAAAGAGTTTATTTTCCACTAAATATAATGGTTTACATTTAGAGTCTGTCTCAAAATGAGAAACTCAAGTGCTGTTTTATGTAATGGTAAGACTGATCTGATGGTGGTCATTAAAAAAACCCAAACAAAACAGCTTCCACTTAGCTGGTTAGTTAGGTTGATATCACTAACCTCCATTAAGTTTGTCCATTGTGTAGGTGGTAAAATAGTTTACCTCAAGATCTCCCAGTTGAATCAAACTGAAAGAAGTTTCCATGGCTTGTATCATTTGACTCGGCAGCTACTGAGTCATCAAATCAGTAGCAATTAAAAAGAAAAAGGCAGGTGGCAAGATGATCTCTTTAGCAACAGTTTTCTCTTAAATCTGCTCAATTTCCATGAGATGCAATACCTTGAAGCTGCTCTGGTGTATCTGCCTAACCCCTGTGTTTTATTTGATGTTCCTTCTTTTGTCTTCATAGATATATATCATTCCATTTTTAAGCAAGCCTGGAATCCTAAACATCTTTTGTATACTTTAACAAAGAAATATACCTAGATCCTTAATGTTCTCTGCTGGTAGGAATTTGCTTTTGACAACCGTTCGGATTTTTCTAATTTTCTTTCATTCCTGAAAGAAATAATTTGCTTCCCAACACATGATTCTTTAATTTGTACTCCCATCACTGTTGTTGAATTTTGCTGTTTAACCTTCCTGGCTTACTTCCTACCTTTTGGACTGTAATGTTTTTGAGGATCATCTAAAGTTTTTAGTTGCTAGAAAAGGAAGAGCATGGTTTACTTGCTTAATCTTACTTTTGTATTTTCTTCATCAGACTCATCTTTTAATTAACTTTATAAAGTATTACTTAATTTTACTTCTTTCTTGGAGGACTGAATGCATCATAATTGCTGTTATTTAGTAGTCAAGCTGCTTAAATTGATTGTACTTTCTGAAGAACAAATCAGAAGGCAAAGTAGCTGCCAATACCATAAAGAAGAAATATCTGATCTGTGTTTTAAAGACTATTGATGATAGTTTTAGATGTAGAAACTATATACTGTTTTAGTAGATGTAGTATAGGCCTTAAGGTAGATAGTGTAAATAACAGGTTTCTGAAGAAGTCTAATGGACAAAAAATGGCTTAATTCACAGCCTTGTATTGAAGGAACACTGATTTTATTCTTCTTGTTTATAGTATCTGTCTCCTTGGAAACCGTACATTGTCAAAACGCAGCTTTGATGTCTGTGCCAAATATACTGAAAGCAATAATGAAACAAAGACTACACCTTTGTGGCGCCTGTTCTGTGATAGTTCTTTGCTTAATGCTACATGTGATGACTACTTCAGTCTCAATAATGTAACAGAAATTCAAGGAATTCCAGGAATAATGAGTGGAGTTCTAACTGGTAAGTTGGAAAGCACAGTGATTTAAAAAGTTTTGGACATTATTAATTTGGCCAATGGTTGGTCAGTAATATAGTGGTCTAGTCTGTCACTATTTCTTTACCCCTAGTCTGTGTGAAAGATTGCTACCTTGAGCATGCTTCTTCCTATACAATTTTCATCTAGTTTTAGAATCTTAGTATCAAGTGCTTTAATTTGGGGGTAATTGGAGTTTTATAGGTGCTCTTTCAAAAGCCATTGTTCAATCAAAAAGGTGATAAAGTGCTCATCACAGCTTTTTTTTTTTAAATGTGTATGCTAAACACACATTTCAATAAGCCATTCATTAATATATTTTCAAATTCTCCTGAGGGAGAGCTTGTTTCCAGTTCACAGGCAGTGCAATGAGAATGAAGTTCTATGAATGTCCAATGTGTGTAAGTTAGTGATTGAATTAGAGAAAAGCAGTCTACAAAGTGTATAGATTTTCTTCTCTTTATAGGTATGTATGGTTGTGGCAGCTTGGAATTCAAATTGCATCAAGTCATAGGATTCATCTTAAATGTGTAATAATTTGTATTGTACACACACAGATAATATTTCTGGGAATGAAATGGATACTCTGATACCTCTCCTTTGCGTTCCCTTAAAATAAAGTTTGATTTATATAAATATGCTGCATAGGGACACTGGTGCCATAGTACTCCAGTTTAAAATATCACATGTAAAGTGTACAAGTACGTTAAAAGATACTAAATGAAACATAGACTTCTGAATCTAAATTTGTGGTTTTTAAAAAAACTAATTTTATCAATGAAAAATGACATTATTTGCTTGTTACAAGAAATGTAACTTAGAGTGTGTTCTCTGAGTTTTATGATTTACCATATGCATATCTACAATTTTTCATTAATAATTTTGCACTTCCTGCCCCAGCTCACAACTTAGCTGTATGTTATAATTTTTTGTTACCCTGTAAGATTTAAATTGTTCTTTTACTTTTTGGAGGTTTCAGGCTGAGTACTATTTTTTTTTCTTTTGTTCCATTCACTGTTTAATGTTTCATTGAACAAGCAATCCTGTATTAAAGTATATTTTGCTAATTTATTCTCACATAATGCTAAGATCTCTAACGACCGGGAGTCTGCTGAAAGCTCAGTGTGAGTAACAGGCTTTCCAGTATTCACTGCTCTTTGTTTACCTGTAGTGAATTTCATAAATTCTATTATGTTTGCTCACAGAATCTAGTAAGTTTTGTTTGGTTTTGGTTTTTTTTTTTTTAAGTTCCTTGCAGTTGTTTTTCCTTCTGCAACTTTGCATTAACTGAGAATTGCCAGCAGGCTCTCATCTTGGTGCTAGATCCTATTTTTGGGCTGTTTGAGTGTACTGGATAGCACTGGTTACATCCTGATGGTCATTCTTGTAGAAGTTTACTGGTGGCTCTTCTGCATTACAAAGCTGTATTTCCATTTACTTTTACCTGTTGTTTTCTGTCTTTGAACTGTGTTTTTTTAATCCATGTGAGGAGATTTCCTCTTATCCAATGTCTCATGTAGATTCCTTGGGTGAGGAATATTTTAAAAACATGGGCAATACTGATTGGAAAAAAAGATGGACTGATCCAAGTGGATTGCCTTCATTTATGTTTCCCTCAAGGAATTTGAGTACTTCTGACAATTTTCTTTTACAAAAGCTGAGTTGAGGCTTCCCCAGTTTTTCAAAACTCAAGAAAAACTGTGAATAACTACTAAGTTTTGTCAGAAATCAAAAATAAATTCCATGTTTATTGCCTCTATCAACTGCTATTGTTGCTATTGACTGTTCTTGTAGAGTTGCTACTCATAAGTCCTTAGTTTCTCTGTCTCCCTGAAGCACTTTTAAATGAAAGAAATGGCCTTCCATTTGTCCTTGGGTATCAAGGATTTTTCACATCAACCTCAGGTATTTCAGTGTTCTTGGAGATTTCAGGCTGAGTACTGCTTTTCCGGCTTTTGAAAATACGCTCTCTGTTTCTGTTCACTGATTAACATTTCTCTAAACAAGAACTAGTCCATAACAATGCATTTCACTATCCTACTTACACTTAATGCTAAAACTAGGTGTCTGACTTGCTGAGTGTGAGCACACATTCTGATACCTAGCATAAGCTTGAGCTCTAGTGGCAGAGATTTCTCATAGAGAGTTTTCTTCCACTTGATGGGTGTTCTGCATTGTGTGAAGACTTTGGAGCTGCAGGCTCTGCACATTAAAGTTTCTTGAGCTGTGACTGGGAATATTCAGATGCCATGACTGAGTGTCTCAGGAAGTATGCTAAGTCCTCACACCATTTATTTGGCACTCATATAGAGTAAGTATTCATCTCTTATATACCTTCTGTGAGTGTTGTCCTAACAATAATAAATCATTCTGCAGGTGGCTGACTAAATAGGCCTATAAACCTAACAGAAATTAAAAGCAGTTCTGCAACTAGCTTTATCAACATTATTCTGATGTTGGTAACATGTTGGTCTGATACATTGTACCTGTTCTTGTGTATGTACCCTAAATGTTAGCTGCTAGAGAAACCTTAGCAATCAAGGAATGGTCCTAGAAGGGCCAAATGTCTGGACTTTTCTTAAAAATTATTCTTTTTTCTCACCCTAACTTTCAAGTCCACTTGGATTATCACTTTTAGGAAAATGAGCATAGGAAAACTCTGTGTGACATGTTATGAAATGGGAAAGTGATTTCTATTCAATAAAATATCTAAGCCGATTTTACCCACTTGTGCTGGCATGCACAGTTCCACAATTAAGTTGCATGCATTGCAGGGCTCAGGTCATTGTCACTCCTGTGTCTGCTGAATAAAGGACACAAGCTGTTGAGTGCTTATTAAGAATTAAGTGGTTTTGATTGCCTATTCAAGCTGATTTTTGGATTTTCTTCTTATGTTTCACAGGGGGTAGATAGATGCTAATTTGGAGATCTAGTCTTATTTTACATCACTCACCAAATCTCTGCTAAAATTCCTGAAATTTAAAATTCTCTTGTTTCATTAACTCTTCTTATGGCTTCAGTCTTATCTCTAGATCCGTCTATTACTCCTCTTCATTTGATTGTAGTAATACACATAGCATTCCTTAGCAAATAATACTTATTTTTAATCTTTGCTCTGCTTTCTCTTCTGCTTCTCATGCATACTTCTATATATGCTTAGAGATTGTAAGATTTTTGTTAAAAATCTGGGTATGAGTACCCTCTCTTTGGCCACTTATGGTTCAAAGTCCATCTTCTATTGTGCTCAAGGTTACTTTTTGCTGTTATAAAGGCTTAGAATACTGTACTTAAATTCCCTAGAGTTGTTCAGGATGTCTGAAAATCGGCTATTTGATCATCCTGGCAGTCCATGGGAATTGTTTATTTCCTTGCTGTAAGATCATATGGCTTCTTGACAGGCAAGAAGACTATCTACTTTGTTTTCTCACATATGATAGGACAACTTGTCTCATTTTGAAATAAGAATCAGTGTGGTCTGTTCTTACAATCTTATCAAGGTACACAACCAGTGTTTTCCACAAATATAAGCTCTCAAAATTTACTCTTTGACCTATCACTCTTCAAACAAAAGGGCTTAGTTTGCTGGGGAATTTGAGACATATTCTTCTGGGGTTTTTTTTGCTTATCAGTGATCTTCTGGAGTCTGGTTACCCTGCTTTTGTCACCATATGGAAATTTTTTAACATTAACAGCTGAATCCTGAACTGTTATGCAGGATTATTCTGTACAGGAGGTCTCAAAGAACTCAAATTACAGTTAAGTAGCATTTCTTTTTCATACTGCTCCTCAAAATACAAGAACAAGAAATATTAGTATATACTAAGATTCCTTGAACCTGGAGATAAATTTCCTTATTTTTTCACAATAGAACATCTGTGTTCCTGTGCAATGTAAGTGTACATTCTACAAATATATTAGAATTTAATTCTATAACTATATTTTGCTTTAAAGGAAGAGAAAATTTTGCAGGACACATCTCACACTACTGCATTTTTACTGGCATGGACTGGAGTGCCCACCTGTTACAATTGGTAGTAATCATACTGGGAAGTGTAATGATTTTTTCCGTAAGAAAAAGGCATCTGATTCCTAGGATTATTGCATTTTCACTAGCTGATATCCTGAAACAGAGAGGTGACACTGATTTTGTTTTTCCCCCACTTTGTAGATAATCTCTGGAGTGCCTATTCAGAAAAAGGATCAATAGTTGAGAAAAAAGATCAGCCATCAGTTGCTGGATCAGAAGAGTCAAAAATGGGCGGACTTCCTTATGTTTTTACAGACATCATGACCTACTTCACAATGCTTGTAGGGATTTATTTCCCATCTGTGACAGGTAGACACAACTATTTTTCTTGCATGAGGATGTGTACTTATATCTGGAAAAAAATATTTTCATGTGAAATTTTTTCATTTTCACCAATCTTATAGGTGACTTATGCTGTTGCAAGTTTCTGTGTCTGAGGTTATATACCTAAAACCTTCTGGTGCTAGGGAGACATAGGTCATGGCTGATGACTTTTGGAGGTTACAGGAATTAAACAAGAAATCTGTTTAAGGGCCATTTCCATGTCTGCAAAGAAAGCAAAACCCTCATGTGTTACTAAATGTTTATTCAAAATAAGGTGCCTTTATAACACTTTAATCTTCAAAGGCTTGAGAGAACAGTTTAAGATTAAAATAATTCTTCCAGTGTCCAAGCTGCCTGGTTAACTGCCTGGGATTTGTTTACATGTCCAATATTTTGCCACATTAACTGTCTAACTGTGTCTAAAAGTCTAACTGTGTAGACTTTTTTGTCAAGCCTAGACTAGTTGTATTTCATTTTCCTCAGCTCACGCTAGACTGAAAAAAACAGACATGTTTTTCTTCAAAAGTCCCAGCTGAAGTAATTGTAATATCAAGTAAGAGTATAGAACTCCAATAAGAAGTTGCAGCACTGTTTGCTAGCTTATTATGAAGTGGAATCATCCCTTTGTATTCACTCTTTGAACTCCACTGCTCCCATTTCTTTACTTCAGACTCTTACCGACATTTCATCGTATCTGAACCCATGGTTAATGTTTTATTCCATGGAGTTTGACAATGTTTTTGCACTGGAACATCTTGACATTAGCTTCCATGTTTTTGCTTCCAGTGGCCAGGTCAATTTTAAGAGAGATGGCAGAATTAGTTATTGGATAGGTTTCTTTCCCTCCTGTCACTGTATGTGCTACAAAATAATTCTGTTCTGTTTTTAGATTCACATGCATGCGTATGTGTGCTCTTTCTAACCATTCTTTTTCTTGTCTGCTCCTTTCTTTTTTGCTTCTAAGGTTTTATTTGTTATTTTATTGATATACTTGCTTACATTTGCTTGTTATTATGATGGTCTGTTTAGTAGAAAGTTAGTGCATTATGTCACACGGGCTAAAATTGCTAAGTCCCTATTAATTTATAACATCCATCCCCAGTAGCAAAATTGCTACTCCTTGTATTTCTTCATTTCAAGAATGATTCTGAGGTAATGCTTGAAAAATGTTTTTTTTAAAATCTGTCTTTTTACTGACCTTTATAGGATTTGCTTACTCAAGTGCGTAGTAACACAGATTTCTGAACAAAATGAAGGTATAAATTGAGGATTTATGCGGGATTATAATATGCTTCTGTAGCCTGCTCCATTGGTAATCTTCAAGTTAAATTTGGCTTAAAATTAGATGTTCTTATTCTCATAGTTATTATCATGGAGTTATTATTAATTGTTTTTATTACATAAATTTTGTCTCTTTTTAAGGTATTATGGCAGGTTCAAATAGATCTGGAGATCTAAAGGATGCTCAGAAGTCTATTCCTACTGGAACAATTTTGGCTATTTCAACTACATCTTTTATTTGTATCCTTTATACTGTGACTTTTTTCTTAGTCTACATTGTGTGGATTCCATAGGTATAACAGGTTTTTCACTGGACAATCATTAGAGTTTGCGGAGTATAAAATGAGTGAAATCTAAACTGAAAAGAAATACTTTATATTTGTCTAAAATATCAGTATTATTTATAAATATTATTAAAATGTCAAATTTTATTAACAAATATGTATATTCTACTAGTGCTTCAAATTCCAAGATGTAATTGATGGTTTTAGTCAAGCGATCTGAAAGTTTTTAGCATTAGGCTTGGCAGATTGTTGTCATACTCAGTATAAACAGATCTTAAACCAAACAACCAGTAATAAAAGTTGTCAGTCCTTCAAAACCTAGAGTACACAAGTACTTGCTTATTTGTATGAGAAAATGCCTGTTCTATTGCATGATATATGAGCTGGCTACTTCCAATACTTCACAAGTCACTGTGAAATACAGTCATAAAGAACATAAACTAAAAAATCGTAGCAGGGAAGAGCTAAAAAAACAAACAAAAAGGCAGCCAGGAAACACATACACATACTTCATTGTCATGGACATTTTCATTTCATACCTTGGTGAAAAAAGGTGGGGTTTCCTCTGTGATTTTTTAGAGAGTAATCTTCCTTCAGTCTCATTAACAGATCTCTCCTGTATAGTATTGTTTGGTGCCTGTATAGAAGGTGTAATATTAAGAGATAAGTAAGTAATATTCAATTTCTAATATTACGTGGAGTGTATGTAATCACATTATATTAATAGGACTTATTAATGGCTCTTGTGTGAAATATCTATGTGGTATATATTTCTTTTGTTTAGCTTAAAACTGGAGAGAAAGTGTGTCTGTTAAACTGAGATGGCTGCAAAAACTGGTCAGGTTAATAGATTGTATGCCTTCAAGAAGCAGAAGCAGAATCTAAGATAAACGTTTGAAGTTGAACCAGCCTAAAAAAATGTTCTTGATGAAGAAAATCATAATTAGTACTTGCAGAGCTGATGGATGGGGATAAGGGGATATTACTTTGGGAGAAGTAATAGGTTTTTGAGGAACAAATTTAAAAATTTGACAGTTACATGACAAGGGGAGTTTGTAAGAAGACTGCAGTGCACCATCAGACCTATGATTTCCACTAGACATATGACCATTTTTTGTTTTAAAATCTCAGTAGTACATCAGGAGTCATGTCTATTTTCAAGCATGTAATTGCCTGAAGAATTTCAGACATAATATGAAGAATGAAGGGAATACATGTGATGGACACAAGTATGAAGAGAATCTCCAGATTTTGATCAATTTCTCCATTAGGAGAAGTCGGTTAATATGAAACTGTTGTCAGGTTTCACAGTTGTTTTCTTGCTGGTGTCTGGTTCTCTTTTCTACTGAGGCCCACGTTTGCTTTTATGGTGATAAAACAGTGTCATTGGGGTATTGTTTAAAAGGTGGTGAAGTTGATGCTGAGACAACTTATTTCCTAAGTCTAGAAGGAAAACCATAAATTAAAAGCTGGATTCTGATCAAACTACAATAAGCATAATACAAGAAGCAGCAGGGGATCCAGGCTTTTGACACTCTCTCACAGCATCCTCATAGGCAAACTCAAGAACTGTGGACAGTGAGGTGGATTGAGAAGTGGCTGACTGGCAAATCCCAGAGGGTCATGATCACTGGCAGAGTCTAGTTGGATGCCTGTAATTAGTGGTGCCCCCCAAGGTTCTGTATTGGACCAGTGGTATGCCCTTATGGCCAGGAAGACCAGTGTAATCCTATGGGAATAAATCGTGCAGACTCCATTTTCTTCATGGTGGAAAAAGCCATTTCTTTATTCACATAACTCCTTTTTATACAGTGTTACAGACCTCGTGTGTGATTCCAATTGGTTAGTTGCTTTCTTGCCAATTACTTCATTGATTAGTAACAAATTGTTGTCCTGTATTCATTGGTCACTGAAACCCCTGCTGTGTACGTGCAGGAAAGGTTGCTTGTGAGAGATAGTTTTCATTTTTCTAACGGTGTAAAAACAGTTTATACAGGTGCTAGTTGTTTTTCACCCAGGAATAGATTGTTATGTTAACAAACTGTTCACACCAGGATTGCTTTCACATGGGAATTTATAAAGTGCTAGCTTGACAAGGCCAGCCGCTGATTCCAGGAGAGCAGGTCTTTCCTATGAGGCCTTTCTTTTATAATTTTTCTACCTTACTGCAACATAATCCTGGTTTGCATTAGGAGGAAGAGCATTGCCAGCAGGTCAAGGGAGATCATTCTGCCCCTCTACTCAGCCCTGATGGGGCTGCATTTGGACTGCTGTGTCCATTTCTGGGCTTCTCAGTACGGGAGAGACATGGAGCCTCTGGACTCTGGAAGTCCAGTGGAGGGCTATAAAGATGATAAAGGGATTGGAGCATGCCTCTTATGAGGAAAGGCTGAGGGAACTGGGCCTGTTCAGCCTTAAGAAGAGGCAACTGAGAGGGGACCTCATCAATGTATTTAAGTAACTAAAGGAGGGGTGCTAAGAAGATGGACCTGGGCACTTGTCAATGGTACCAACCAACAGGACAAGAAGCAATGGGCAGAAACTGATGCACAGGAAGTTCCACATGAATATGAGGAAGAACTTCTTACTGTGCAAGTGACTGTGCACTGGAACAGACTGCCCAGAGAGGTTTTGGAGTCTCCGTCATTGGAGATATTCAGGAACTGTCTGGACACAATCCTGTGCATTGTACTCTGCTTGAGCAGGGAGGTTGGATCCAATGACCCACTGTGGTTCCTTCCAACATTACTTGTTCTGTGATTCTGTGGTTTTTACTTCAAAATGATATTGCTGCATCAGTGAAAATACCTGTTAGTTTTTTCTTCACCGTAAATATAAAAGCCAAATCAAACTGCCTAGGAAATAGTAAATGACTTCTGAAATAAGAAATTAATGCAGAGCTAAACTCATATTTTTTAAATTTACAGGGCAAGGGGGGGGTGAGGGAGTTTTGTAAGCTCTTAGCTATCGTTAGAGCAGGTTGCATTGTAGCAAGAGCCTTGAGTCCATGAACTTTCATTTACATTGCTGCCAGTTCTTATTTGGCTGAAATTCAGCTGAACAGTAAAGTGTGTGGATTTTCAGTCTGGTCTAAAAACTGGGTTCTGAGGCTTTTTTCATTATGATTGTCATATCTGCAATGGGAAAAAGTAGGTTGTACATTTTTCTGTTTCTTGCATTTCTTGAAGTTATTCCTATCCTGTGCTTAGTTGAAAAATAGGCATTAGAATTTGAACTAAGAATAAATATACAGTTATAGAAATCTTGTTATAGAAGCACAATATGGGTTTTATCCTATAATCTTGAGGAGTGTGATTTACCTTTTTTTTTTTTCATCTGCTGAAAATAGTACATAGTCATGTATCCAAACTTGGTGTAAGCAAGAATTTTAACACTGGCGTATTATATTCACTTCATTGCTTTGTTTCTTGACCCTATTTTAAAAGCAGGTCTGAAAAGACAAAAAGCATTTAATTTTCCTTAGTTTTTACCTTTTATTTCTGTAGACTTTTCCTTTTATTTGGAAAAAACTGAACACATTAGGAAACAATATTGGTGGTATCACAGTAGAGATAGCCTTAAAATTAATTTTGGCTGCTTACTAACGACAGTAAGATGAACTATAAGAACCATACTTGTTTTTAAAACAAAACTGCCAGTTCAAAGGAGGGGGAAGGGAGGAATAACCTTTTTGTAGTTTATTCAAGTCATGCCTAAATTAACATAAAGTTAGGTATCTAAAAAAAAAAGTGGAGGTAGTATTGGACGGGACACTCAGGACTGTAATGAAAGCACCTCTTCCTAACTTCTGCCCACTTGTTTGCTCTAGTAAATTAAAAATTGCATCAGGTTGCACAACAGCCAAAAAATGTGGAAAACTCAAAATGGTTGTGTCTAGTAATCTCTCTTTACTTATTGTATGTCAGTGTCACACTTTTAAAAGGAAAGGCTAATACTTTTTGTGAATCTCCTGCTTATGCCCCAGGGTATACTTGTATATATAGTGGAACAGATTTCCGCAAACTAGTTCCTAGCTCTCACAAGGGTCTGTAAGATAAAAATGTACGTACTCCTGCTATTGTTTTAATTCAGAAAAGTTTGCCAAGATATCTGATAATTGCTGTATGTCTGCTTAGAGGCAGCACTGAATATGAAGTGATTATAATGTCTTCTTTAAAACAGCAAAATAAAGAGAGATCGATTGGTTGGAAATCCTATAGTGCGTACTGTAACACAGTGTTTATTGTTAAAAAGTGCTGTTGTCCAGAAAGATTGAAATGTGGGTGTTGAAGCTATAGTAAAAGTTATTTTAATGCTTACTGATTCTTTTTTGTTCTGTTTTAATTATTTTTGTTTCCCCTGTTCTTTCCTAAGGTTTGGAGAAGCAGTTAATGGAAATCTGGTGGTTGGTACACTGGCCTGGCCTTCTCCGTGGGTTATTGTGATTGGTTCATTCTTTTCAACATGTGGTGCTGGTCTCCAGAGTCTCACTGGTGCACCCCGGCTATTGCAGGCTATTGCAAGAGATGGCATTGTACCGTTTATTCAAGTGAGACTTTTTTTTTTGTTCATGTTGTTACAGTATTTCCAATGTAGCTTGTATTTTGAAAAAAAAAAAAAAAGCATTATTTCTGCTGTTCCTGTAGAATGTGAAGAAAAGATTTGGAGTTCAGTTCTATTTGTGTACAATAACAGATCAGGCTATTGTAGGACAAAGTTTGAGCTTCAATATTTTTGTGCAGTTCAATTTAATTATATTTGGTTTTATACATAAAAGTTAGTGGTTCCAAACTGAGAATATAGTATTCTATAAATGGAAATAAATGAACTAAGAAGCAACTCATAACTGAACTTCTAGACTCTAGGCTGTGTTTACTGCTTGCATTTGTGAACAGAGTTATTTAATCTCACTATGGAACTGCATAAAACTTCTCATATTACAGAGATAAAATTCTAATTTTTATTCATTTTTGTAAGGTAAATTAAGTCAGTAAAGATGTAACAATAGAATTCTATCCCATAACTCCAAATATGAAGATTTGTTCCAACATCTCTGTGCATGTTTTAAGAAGAAATAAATCAGATTTTTCTCAAAGTAAGGGAGCTGGCAAACAGAAGATGATGAGAGAATTCTTGCTGGGCTGCCTCTGCAAAACCTAGACAACTACACTTGAGTTAAAAATAAGTAAATAAAACTCCAAAGGATAATAGTGTCTGGAGAGCAAAGCTGTGATCTATATGGTAAAGTTTGGAGTTTGAAAGCTTACCTCAAGACTTGCAAGACTATCTGTAACAGGGAATAAATACACTAAGTATGCTAGGGTGGAGTTTGACTTGTCAATGGAAAGGGGCTGTAATGCAATAAGTTGTAAGTTCTGGGTAGTATAGAGAAAGAGAAACAAGAAAAATTTACTTTTGCCTGAAGCAAAACTTTGGTAGAGAGAAGGTGACATTATGATTACACGTCCTGAGAGTTAGACTTGAAAGGAATGAAGAATCAAAAGGAAAGATTTGTGGTTCGGGAAGTGAGAAAAAGAGAATTGAAGAGATGCAGGATATTTAGAGAGGGATTTGACACTTGGGGATGCACTTGTTGTTTTGGAGTGATATGGCTACTGCATGGACAATCAGGGAAATGCAAGGAGATTATTACAGAAGCAAGACTATAACATACTTAAGAAAAAACCCCCAAATTACTTGAAACATGAGTAGAAAAAAGGAGATTTTAATATAATAGTAGGAAAATTGATGGAGGACAGGAAGCTAAAAGAAGAGGACAGCAAGGAGAATGAATGAGGTCTTAATTTCTGTAATTGAATGGAAGAATATGGAGGAGAATAAATACCACTGGAACCTCAGGCATTTTGTCACCTGTCACCAGTATGGCTGTATAGAATTCTCCACAAAGAAAATTACCACATGCAAAATGTTTTCTGGTAGGGCTCTGTGCAGGATCATAGTCTTGTCTCATCTCTCTTTAAGGGTCAATATTATGTTGATAAGTACTGAATTGACACCTAATTTCTATGTTACAAAAAGTATTGGCCTAAACTATATTAGCTTTTTACTAGGCATAAATGCATATGGTTTTTAATTTTCTTAAGAATATTTCAGTAAGAGCTGCCATAGGACTTCAATGTTATGTAGTCTTTGCTTATTTTAGTAAGCATATTTCATATTGGAAATATGTGTTTTGCAATTTTAATTTTGGCTTTTCATAGTATAGATTGCATCATTTTCCTTTGTAACTAATAATTACTTTTAGTTCAAGTTAGAACTAAATAAGTTAGTTCAAGATTTGCACCATAGTTTATTACTGTATAATGAACAGCTTTCCCTAATCTTACTGTAAACTTGAATTGAACTAGATATTTGGTCATGGAAAAGCAAATGGAGAACCAACTTGGGCTCTGCTCCTCACTGTTGGTATTTGTGAAATAGGAATTTTGATAGCCTCATTGGACAGTGTAGCACCGATTCTCTCAATGTAAGTATGAGTGTGGTGTTTTGTGTTCTTAAGTTAAATAGTATTTTCTTTTAGAATTAACTAGGTAATTATTTTTCTTTTTTAAATAATACATGTTAGACTTTGTTTTCTATCAAATTATATTCCTGTTTGATCCTGGAGATAATATGAAACAACAAAATGTTTTGGCTGAACTAATGTCTGGGCACAAAGAAGTTTTTCCATGACAGAGGTCTGGAATGCTAATAAAAATATGTTCAGCTTTTAAAAAACTTGGATTTTAAAATAATAATTACTGCTATTTTAGGTCAAGTGGATCTAATAGAGACAGACAAAATTCAGTCTTTTAGAATATGAATAGAATTTTTTAAATTGACTTTGTCCAGAACGTGATACCATCTGAGCTACTATAGAAAAAAAAAATTAACTCTGTCCCAGCCAAAAATGATACACCATGATTGTCAGTTATTTGCCACGTTTGTCTCCAAAATACATGTTTGAGGCTCTATATTATGGTAATACCATATTTTGAGGCCTGATATTCTACAAGCAATCTTAATGTGTGTCTTGTGTTCTCTTGGCCACTGTGAACATAGTATACAGGAAAACGTATACTAGTATACAGGAAAATGGACACCTTCCTTCCCTTTTTTGGATTGTGTTTATATTTTAATGCACATCTGTCTCGTACCTTTCTCATTAGAAAATGCTCTTCCTTTCTTAACAGGTTTTTCCTTATGTGTTATATGTTTGTAAATCTGGCTTGTGCAGTTCAGACACTTTTGCGAACTCCCAACTGGAGACCTCGTTTCAAGTATTACCACTGGTAGGGAATATTTATTCATTCAGAAGAGTTAAAACTAACTATACCGCCCTAAATTGTTGTTTTTATTGCAATAATAAAACAAAATCTTCTTGCTGACTTCAATGAGTTATGATTCATGCACTCAATAAGAGCTTCACTTGTTTTCATGTTTTTAGAATAGCGCCATAGTAATAACAGTGATAATGAAAATGTGTGGCTAATATAAATGGTTTGGAAAGGGGTTACAGGATGACATTTTATTCTGCTTGGAAGCCAAGAGATCTTCTGTGGGAAAATGAGGATGAAAAACCATAAAATCTGCCTTGTATATATACTTAAGGAGAACTGGTAAAAGTGTTCAGGAAGGTTAGGATGATTTTCATTTTGGTTATGCAAAAAATACACAAACCTAAAACTTCTACAGACAAAAGTCTCATTCAGTATACATCAGTTGGCTCATTGATGGTGTGATGACTGGTTTTAAAATATGCTTTGGACATTTGCATTTGATAACTGAAGAAAACCTTTTAAAATGTGAGTAAAGGTCAATAATAGAAAAGGTGAAAATGTGTTTTTTAGTTTAATCTTTTTTTAAAAGTTTAAACATCTCAAACTAAGATTGGGAAACTTCTTGATTTATTTCTAACTGTATGTTAAAAGTACAAAACTTAATTTAAAAGAATTCTATTGAGGAATTTTACTGCTGAAACAACCTTAAATACTAGAGCATTTAGTAGATAATCTGGTGTGATTCTAGGATGTAAGAGTTACTTGTGATTTTTCCTTTTAAAGAGTTGAGTGAAAGTGAAATGTTACAGTTTTAGCTTTGAAAAAACTTGCTGAATCTGCTCTGTAGTTACATACTAGTGTGACACCTAACCCTCCAAATACATACATTTGGCAACAATTCATTTTTATATTTTTCTCAGAGACATCAGTGAGGCAGCTGACTCACTGTGTGACTACTTCTAGCCAAAGCAGGTGTTGGTATGTTCAGCAGGAATTGGGATGGCATTTTCTTTTCTGAGTGAAAGTAGAGTCTTAGATTAATTCAGGCATGAAAGAGCAGCTGTTGTTCTTTTATACAAACTACAAGACTGATGTGCTTAGAACTTGTAGAACGCATTCCCTTAGTTTAAAATTGAACTCAGTGCACTAAAGTACCAAACTAAAGGTAGCAAACCAAAGTTTAACTATATTGACACCCCATCAATATAGTCAAAGTTAGCTCTAATTTGGAAATTGGGTGAAAACTAATTTGGGAGATTGTATATGACTAAAAATATACACAAAACTGTCCATTTTGAGATTATTTACATCTAAATTTGATAAACGTGGGCAAACCAGGCATATAGACTTAAGTTTGGAAATGCTCTTGTAATTTTCTCAGCATTCATTCTTCTTTGTAACCTTTAGAAGATTGTTTTCTGTATTCCATTGACTTGTGTTATTAGCCAGGAGACAGACCACAACAGAAGTGAAGAATAGAATTGATGAGTCAAATTGAATTTAAACAAATCAACTATTTTTGCTGGAAGTAACAAAGTTGTTTTTTACTGTTTGAACTTTTTTGCTTAAATTCAAATCAACAGTAATCAGTGATAATGTGTTTTGAAACTGAGCTTACTTAGAGGTACTGAAGTTTCAATACTGACAAATGTAGTAAATCTATTGTTATATCTAATTTAGATGCATTATTTATGTCACACAAAGGTTCTGAATGCATTTTTTCATATAAGCTAAAATTGGGACAATGTATTTTTTATTTTATAATAGCTAAAAATAGCCTTTGAAAGAGAAAGGCCTTTCTGGAAGTTAACTTGAATAAGAAATTAACTTTGTAGAACATTTGCATGCCTATTTAAAAAATGGAAAAAAATGGTTTCTTTTAGGACTCTTTCATTCCTGGGGATGAGTTTATGTCTTGCCTTGATGTTCATTTGCTCTTGGTACTATGCTTTGATTGCCATGCTAATCGCAGGATGTATATACAAATACATAGAATATAGAGGGTAAGACCATACATCTTATTTATTCTCTATTTAATATCTTTACCATTCAGCAAAAAGCTCTTTTCTATAAAATAGATACTACTATTAGTTGATACAACTATTATTAGATACAACTATTATTGTATCTAATAAAGTTCAGAGTATTCTTTGAAACAAAAGTTTCAAAAGGTAAAATCCAATCTCTGTTAAGGGTTGTAAGTTTTCTGATTTGAATTTCTTTGGAAGCTCTGTTACATACTTTTCAACAGCAAGAACTGACAGAAATAAGAATCAATGAGTCTGGGAAACTCTCGTTGGAGCAGAGATGATGGTGTAAACTTTTCGTACTTCAGGAACATTACCTCTCAATATCAAGCAGCAGCTATTACAAAACTGTTAATTATTATTACCTTCTGCAGAAACTCAAACTCTACATTTGTGTGTGTGTGGACTTGATTACTTTCTAGAATTAATCTTTAAATTGCAACATACTTTGCACTGTATGCATTTGTCAAGAGATAGTCATACCTGTAGGACATGCTGAGCAACTATGAGTCTTAAAGTGCATGCTCTGTTCATAAAAAAACTCCAAAAAACAAAACCAGCAAAGACCCCAACTAAACAACATCTAGAAACAGTACAGGTAATTATGATCAGTAAAGATGCACGCTGTCCCTTTCTAAGGATAGATACTCTATCCTGAAAGAAAATAGTAATATCTTGGAGCAGGAAATTGAAGTTAGGCCACTGTTTTGATGAGTGATTAAGCACAGCTCTTAAGTGGATCAGCTGGTATAAACTGTTCCACCCTGTGGATTCTCCATTTCCAGATTAGATGCTTTCGTGGATTATAACATCTCCATTTACTCGGCTAATGATAAGGAAATTAATTTCCCGATTTTAGTGAGGAAGTCAGATCAGATGGTAACAGTTCTGCGTATATATATATGTGTGTGTGTGTGTATATATATATATGTTCATACACAAAATTATGCATAATTCCAAATGTATATATAAGTTATACAAATGTTGGCACATACCAGGACATTTACTTTGTTGAAGGAGATGCTTTACTAGAGGTAGCTAAGTTCAGAGAAAATTCACGAGTGAAAATCAGGGGGAGGGATGGTGGGCAAGGGAGATGGACCCCTTGCCATTATAGAATCCATTCTCCTGACCACTTTCCATCACCAATATTCTATATTGGAATTAAAAGGACTGGAAAATGTAGGGAGACTGAAATGGTCAGGAGAATGGATGGAGCTTTAGGCTTTCTGGGAGGGAAGCTGGGAAGGAAAGAAAGTGGAGAAGGCTATAGTGGTGGTGTTGAGGGCAAGATAGGTTATACTAATCCATGTGAAGTCAAGTTTCACTTACTAATTTTGCTGCTTTAAAATAATTCCTTTTAAGTATCCTTCACTTCGTCATTCTAGTGCTAAAAAGCAACTTAAGTAGCTCTCACCGTTACAAAAATGCTTCAGAAGTATGAATAAACTAGACCATGGTAAATATTTATAAATACAAAAAAAATTACCTTGAAGGGGTCTGGAACTACTTCACCTTGGTTAGTGTTCAATCTTGATTTAAGCCTACAAGACAAGGTTTTTTCATGCATTCATGCAAAAAGAGAGTTTTAACATCCATTATCCCCCACATGAGAAAAAGTACATGATTTGTATAAATAAATGGGACCCTGTTAATTGAATCTCTTTTGTATCCTGAAGAGCGGAAAAAGAATGGGGCGATGGAATCCGAGGACTGTCTCTCAATGCAGCTCGCTATGCTTTGCTTCGTGTTGAAGACGGTCCTCCTCACACCAAGAACTGGAGGTAGAGTCAGTCCTATGTTTTTCAGGGTCACTTAATTCTTGAAATATATAAATATATTGGAATACTGCTGGTAAAGCAGTGAAGTAAAGATAAAGTGAGATTCACTGTTAAAATAATGTTTTAACTTGGGCACGGCAATGATGTCATTGCAATACTACTATTTTACTGAAACGGAATGTGACTTGTGGTCAGTATCTAATCAACTTTGTGGCAAACTAACTTGAACTTAAATCCATGTAGTGTTGGCATGGTTTTCAAAAGTGCAGAAGAATTGTAATGTTTGATTATTTATAAATTTTTCAGATTCAAAGAAACAGTTATCCTTGAATCTCACTGTCTCTACAGAAGAAACACTACAATTCCATAAGTGCAATTTTTTTTTGTTTGTGTATATGTTCCCTCTGAAATACATTGTATAAATCTACAGAGGACTCTTTTTTGTTTAAATTCATTTCATTTTTGTGGTATTCTTTTTATATAGCTTCATTCAATAGTAGCTATTTCTAAATTGCTTAGATGCCATTAAAACAAAACCTCACATTTTACTATAATGGAGTTAGATGTCCACTACTGTTTTTGCAATATATTTTTTTTACTTGTTAAATTTAATTTTCCTCAAAGCCAACTTTAAAAGTTCCTTAACATTTAAAAATGAAGGACGTTTGCACATTGTCACTTCTGATGAATGTAATGTGATACTTTAATTCTAGTCACATGCAGTGTTCTGATTTCCTTCAGTATAATGGCATTATTTTACCATTTTTCCTGGGACTGATGAACTTGGCATGTCAGAGATACCAATGTAATGTAGCATTGACAATCCTGTTAAATATTTTACTGCTTCAGTTCCAAATGAGTTATCTTTCGATTTTGTCAATATAATTGCTAGAACTGAACCATCTTGTTATATCTTAAACTGTGCTAATTTTGAGGTAGGAAGTATAATCCAACTTGTCATCAGTCTTTTGAATTTGTAGCAGTGACAGGAAAAGTATAAAATGTTGATTTGGGAAAAGTAAGTAGATAGAATATTGATTAAAGGAAATAGAGTGCATCCTCATCTAGTATGCAGTTGAAACTAAACTTTGGGTACTCTTAGTATGATTAAGGGGTTGACTGTCCTTTTGTAAGGACCTACGCAGGTAGAGGGGTGGGTCATTGAGAACATAATGGAAATCCAGAAGGATAACTGCAAGTTATCCTTCTATCCTTATCTGAATATGCCTGGTACAGACATATTCAGAGCAGTGATACAAGACTGGGAAGCTGCTTTGGTAAAAAGGACCTGTGGTTCCCAGTAGATAGTAATCCAGCAGTGTGTCTTGACAATGGCATGCTGGACAGGAGGACAGATAGTACATTGAGAAGTAAATATATTGGGAGATAATTATTTTTGTTTAGCACTCATTAGAATACATTTAGAATATTTCTTCCATGTTTATATACCATGATGTAGGAATAGCAAACTTGAGTAGATACAACAGATACAGCAGATGATGGTTGGAGCACGGGGGCATCTCTCTTCTGGGGAGGGGCTGAGGGTCTATGCTTATTCAGCTTGGAGGAAGCTGAAGAGGAGCCTAGAAGTTATTATAACTAACTTATAAACATGCAAAACCTAAAAGAAGGTTACTAAGAAGATGGAGTCATATTTCTTACAGCAGATTAGGATAGGAGAATAAGAGAACATGATAAAATAATTAAGCACTGAAAAGGTGACCCAGAGGTCTGTTTTCTAGAGGTTTTCCAAATCCAACTGAATGAAGCAGAAAACAATGTTAAGTGTTTAGTCATTCCAAGGAGCAGGTTGCACCAGATGACATTGGAAGAGTGATTTTATAATTTCCTAGGTGAAACTTGTCTTTAAGGGAGCTTTTCAAAATGATATTGTGATGGTTTATGTATTCTGTACCTGAACTGTTGGTGCTATTGCAAATTATGGCTTACCTACTTAGGAGTTGGCTGTTTTCCATTGAATTAAGCAATTAATCTGCATTTTATTAATTCTTAATTTTAATTTTCCAGTTCCTCCTAATGAATGTGTTTGTGTGCACTAAACTTTTTCCCTTTGTTTGGCAGACCTCAACTTTTGGTCTTGTTAAACTTGGATAATGAGCAGTTAGTCAAACACCCTAGATTGCTTTCTTTTACCTCTCAGTTGAAGGCTGGTAAAGGACTGACTATTGTGGGTTCTGTGCTTCAGGGAATCTACTTAGATAAATGTACAGAAACTCAGAAAGCTGAAGAGGTATGTAAAAGAGAGCTTGCAAATACATGTAATTTACATTAGTATTTAAATGTTGAATCTGGATAACTCATACATTGAATGAGAACAGACTGTAAAATATTGAATAAAACATCTATTTTTGCTTTCAGCACAATCAGTGATTATATAAAAAGAATGTATTGGGGTATGTAGCAAAATGTTCTATAAAATTTTCTAATAGGATGAGACAATACTGATACTTCCTAGCTTTTTCTTTAATATTAGCTCTCAATATTAGAGAGAGCTTCCTAGCTCTCTTTAATATTGAGAGCCCTGGGCTTACAATCAAATTACATTAAAAAAATTTAAACAACCCCCGTCCAAAAAAAAAACCAAAAAACCCCCCAAAACCAAAAACAACAACAACAACCACAAAAAAAACCCCAAAATCCACCAAGCGTTAACAAATTACCTGATAAAGAAAACAGCATATATTTAACAAAAAAATTAATGTTTAACTAACAAATGCAAATGTTTGGCATAATATCATCCTCATGATGTGATTTTCTACATCCTTCTAGAAATACATATGAGAATTAGGATTAGGAGTACTCTTTGTAAGAAAACTGTAAACAGGATCCTTCTTGAGATCCTTTATTTTATTTTTCTATTTATACCATATCTCCAGAGAAAGTAGAATAGGTAGGAAAAAATAGTAAGTTGTCATATAATTTAAAATTACATCCAACTATGCCTACAAACACAAGTAAATTTAGTTTCAATTCAATTTGTTTAATAATAATACTTGTATTTACTTGCCTATGCAAACTCTCCTACTCCTATCTTTATGGAGTGGGGAAACATTTGGAGAAAGTATCATGTTTCCTGTACTTTATTGAAATGTCCAAAAGTAGGTTTTGATTGCCATTATATCTTGCATATTGGTTAATTTCTGCAGTGTTGCTCAAAAGTGTACCAGTTGATATGTCTACTATTTTGATCCAAGTAGCCTTCAAAGCCGTGTAAAAACCCCTGTGATTTTTGCAGACCTGGTATCTCTTAAATAGATGAGCATTTAAAATCTTGAAATGGACTAGCTAACATAGCTAACTGCCCATTTCCCCACAGTTTTCCTTTTTCTTCCTCTTGCTATTCAGGCTTATCCATAGTGGTTTTTAAAATAACAAAGTATAAAGATAGATGACCTATTTGATATCACATGAAAAGGTTCTAAGAGACCAGTTAACTTGAAAACAAGTTGAAAAGTCCAAGAATGCTATATTGTGGAAGTAGTTGTTACTAAGCTGTTGCTAACAACATGTAGAAAACAAGATGAAGAATATAAAATCAGGCCTATGAAATAAAACAGAAAAAACCCTTTAAACAGAAACTTTCACAAGAATTTGAAATATTATTTGTAGACTGCCTAACTTAGCTGTTTTTCTGAGAGATGGAAAATGAATGAGTTTAAGGGAGGCCTAATCCATGGGTTTTCTGGAAAGTCATACCTGAAGTTAAGATTTAGGAAACTATTGCTTTTAAAATGGAAATGAAGATGAATTGTACAAGTTTTGGCATCTGGAGGCCTCATTGGTTCTGGAGAAATTAAACTAGAAAGTGTTTCTAGGAGACCTGTAGGAAATAAAGATTTTCTTCTGTCTGACTTAAAAAAAACCCCATCTATTTAAACTGATAAACCCTCACAGATATTATTTGTACAGACATACTTGTTATCTTTGCTAGCAAATTCTCTGAAGACTTTTTTCTCTGTTAAATGGAGTTTCTGATGTGAAGCCACACTGAGGCAGTGCCTGGCACTCTGATTTGATCTGCTCCTGATGATTTTTGACAAATTTTGGGTTTTTTTGTAAAATTCAAAATATTTATGTATTAGTTCTTCCTTCTGAAACATGTTGATCTCCCTCACAAGTCACTGATGATGATAGGGGGTTTTAAAGTTATTTAATCAGAAAACAATAAATGCCAAAGCTCATGTTCCTTGGTCAAGCTTGATACTGGTTTGAATGCTTCTTTTAAATTACCTGGTTATGTGTCTTCATGTTTGTCAGTGTTTAAATGGAGGAGAGCTATTCTGAAATTAAAGGTGTGTGGGATATTTAATCTGGTCTGTTTATCTTGTCATTATTTGGACAGTGCTTCCAATTTTCTCCTGCACATCTGTTTTTCCATGTTGGGAGCTGATAATCAGCCTCTTAATGTCAAAGGTATTTAAGGAACTTTGGCAGCCTCTTCTTCTTAAGTACTTGGCATCACACTTCCAAACTCTTCCAATTCCAACCATATGTTGCTTTGTCAGACACTGGTTTTGACTTTACCTGAAGCAGTGTTACTTCATTTATCTTTATCTATGTGTTTTTACTCATGTCTTGTTCATTCTTCTTTGGAAGTAAAAGACTGAATAATTAAAATAATGAAAAAACGGTGTGCGGTGTCTTTTGGGGTGGTAGCAATTTGGGCTCTAGTTTTCATAGAATCATGTTCACTCTTTTGGAATTAGTGATTTCTTCATGTTGATTATAAATTGTTGATAAAGTTTTGCTATTATTTAATGCTGTTACTCCTTCTGGTGTTAATTATCAGTGTTGATGGTTTGTATTTCCCTATGTGTAATTGTCTTATTGCAGAATGTTAAGGCCTTAATGGGTGTAGAAAAGACTAAAGGATTTTGCCAGATTGTGGTGTCTCCTAACTTCAGAGATGGAATATCCTATTTGATTCAGTCAGCTGGTCTAGGAGGGATGAAGCACAACACGGTCCTGATGGCATGGCCACAGTCGTGGAAGCAGACAGAAAATCGTTTCTCATGGAAAAATTTTGTTGGTATGTGTTTATTGACTTTCTCATTTGCATTTGTAATTCAACTGTGTGACTAATGTATTTGCTGTGTGGAGGAAATGTGCTACTGAACATCTGGTGGACAATTGAATCTGTATTTGATTTAATCTGGAGTGAGTTTTCTCAGCCCTCTTCAACCACAGGTTTGCTTTTTCTTCTTCTAAGCATGTTGGTCACTAAAATCAGTGTCATGGTTTAGGAATGCTGCTCGGCAATTTAGTGCTCCCAGTGAGACTTTTCAAATCACACTGCTGCTTGCTTGCCCCCCTCCATTTTCCCCCACCCTCCTTGTGCTGGGTTGGAGAGAAAAATTGGAGGCACAAAAGGTAAAGATCACAGATTGAGATAAGAACAATTTACTGGAAACAGCAATGAGATAAGGAAATGAGCAGTAAGAGCAACGTGTTAATAACAAAAAGTATACAAAAGAGAGTGATTCTCATGCAAAATCGTCCACCACAAGCTTTACTCAACCACAGCCATGCCACCCCAACCACTCCCTCTGGCTCAGAACTGGTGCCACTCGGCCATTCCTTCTGGCTTTGAACCAGGCCCATGCTTATTCTACCCGAAGAAACCCCTTCTCCTTGGAAGAGATTGCCTTACCCCTGCCCCTGGCAATGACCTGAGGTGGTATAGAATAACCTCTGGGCCNTGCCACCCCAACCACTCCCTCTGGCTCAGAACTGGTGCCACTCGGCCATTCCTTCTGGCTTTGAACCAGGCCCATGCTTATTCTACCCGAAGAAACCCCTTCTCCTTGGAAGAGATTGCCTTACCCCTGCCCCTGGCAATGACCTGAGGTGGTATAGAATAACCTCTGGGTCCTAGCCATGCCCCCTCCTGGCTGTTGCAAAAATTAACCCTGTCCTGGCCAGAAGCAAAACATTATCCACCTCATATTTTACACCATTTATGTTGTGCCTAGATCCTACACCTTCCAGCTTACATATATGTATGAATATGAATGTGTGTTTGTATGTGTGTGTGTGTATGTATATATATATATATATACATACATACACACACAAGTATCATTTCCACAGTCTATATCCATTCCTTCAAGATGTCTTTTGAGTCCATTTAGTCCATGACTGCAGGTTCTAAGTGTTTTCCAGAGCAGGAAGGGTGGTTGCAAGCTGCATCAGGAGCCCAAAACTGGTGCATCTGTTGTAGTCCATACTCATTGTCCATGGTTAAGTCCACTTCTCCATCACAAGCCCATTGCTATGTTGCATCTCTTTTCCAATGACCTAAGGTATCATTGGCCCACTGAGCCGGAAATAATTCAGCCTGTGTTGCCACCTGAGAGACTTCATTCTTGGCTGCCCAATGCACTTGTCCATTGTTGCAATGTACTTCAATAGCCTGTCTTTTGGGTATGTGTGCATCTACATGGCATGCTTTTACAGCCAACTTCTCTACCCAAGCAGCAATGTCTTGCCACAATTCAGCAGCCCAGGTGGCTTTACCTCTGTGCTGCCAATAGGTCTTTTTCAGTAGTTCTAGCCATTCCCACAGAGCACTTGCTACCATCTATGAGTCAGTGTACAGCTAGAGCATTGGCCATTTCTTTTGTTCAGTGATACTTAAAGCCAGCTGGATGCCATTCGGCTGCACAACCTGATTTGATCCACTTTGTCCCTCAATAGCTTCTGTGACTCACCACATAAGAGTCCATACAGCAGCCTTCCATTTTCCATTTATCCCTACAATATGACAGGAACTATTAGTAAAGACAGCATAACACTTTTTTTTCAAGTAGCTGATTATATGGCAGGGCCTCCTCAGCACGTATCACCTTTTCCTCCTCTGATTTTAGTACAAAATTTTCACTTTTGGTCTAGTTTGTCATGACTTCCAAGATGCCTGTGTAATCGGGGTTTCCTGTTTAAGCTCACTGTGTGATCAGCATGACCCATTTACTCCACGTAACATCAGTGGCATGATGTGTGGAAGGGATTTTCCCTTTGAACATCCAGCCCAGTACTGGCAGTCAGGATGCCAGGAGCAGCTGTGCTTTGGTGCTAATCACTTCTGAAGATGCGTGAACCCCTTTATAATATCCAGTTATAATGCCAGTAGCTCTTTTTCAGTAGGGGTGTAACAGGCGTCAGATCCTTTGTATGCTAGATTCCTGAACCCTAGGAATCATTGTTGAGTCTCCCCAGGTACTGTTTGCCAGAAACTCCAGGAAGAACTAATCTCTCCAGGTGCAGTATAGAGCACATTTTTCACATCTTGTCCTGTCCTGATTTGCCAAGGGCTACTGCATGAACAGTCTTCTGTTTCATTTGTTCAAAAGTGTTTTGTTGTTCAGGACTGCACTTAAAATCATTCTTCTTCTGAGTCATATGATAGAGAGAACTTATGACTTGACTGTGTTCTGGAATATGCATCTTCCAAAAACCCACACTATGTAGGAAAGCCTGTGCTTCCTTCTTGCTGATTGGTGAGGACGTAGCTGCTGTTTTGTTTACCACATCCATAGCAATCTGATGATGTCCATGTTGCCACTTTATTCCTAAAATCTGAGTTTCCTGGGCAGGTCCCTTGACCTTACTTTGCTGTATGGAAAAACTGGCCTCCGAGATAATTTGGGTTATCTTCTCCCCTTTCTCAAAAATGTCTGCTGCATTGCCCCACAAGATGATGTAATCAATGTATTCCAAGTGTTCTGGTGCCTCACCCGTTTCCAGTGCAGCCCTGCTTGTTATAGCAGCGACTCTGTTCCATACTGGCAGGGCATGGGACATCTCTTCTCTAACTTGCTTGAGCTTTTCAGATCTACATGCAGTCTTGGACAGCCAAGGCATAGCTTCATATCACGGGCAGCAATATCCCAGCATCAGAGCAGCTAAGTCACTACGGGCTCACCCGACTGGTGGCTGAAATTTTTTTTGCATATCTCACAGCTCACCTGGAGATAGGGATTGGGTGATTATCTCTGGCCCTGCCTGTTCCTCCTGTTGTGAGGGCTCTCCTTCCTTTTCATCCTTCACTAAGTGAACTGATTTTGTCTTTGATTTCTTTTTCTATATAGGAGTGACTGCTAGTGGCACAGGTTGTTCCTCTGGTTCAGTTGCAGTTTGAGTGGCCACAGTGCCTATCAGTCCGCCTTCCTCCTCTTCCCCCTGAGACTGCTGTCTAGTATTGCAGAGTGTCCAATAAATAGTAGGCAAGGTCCAGCATGTTGCAAAACTTCACACCTCCCTGAAATTGCCACAGCATTTTTCTGTCAAGTATTCTGTTACTTTACCATGGTCCTGTAGTTGTTCAGGAGTGAAGTTCCAAACCACCGGAGCAGAATAATCCTTCAAAAGCTGGCCTATTTTCTCCCACTTTCTATGTTACTCATGACTATACACCCTTGGGACAGATCTCTGAGTAACCTCCTGAGAAAACTCCGTCACTCTAAACATAGTATAGACTGAGGAGACCTGGTAGGCTTAGCACCAAGAATATGATGTCCTTAACATCCAAATGGAATTCAGAATTCTCTGAATGTAACAGGCTGAAGGGGATGTAAAAGCCAGGAAAAGGGGATGAAAAGCTGGGGAAAATTATCCTGCCCCGTTCCCCCCACAGAGTGTGTATGATTAGTAAACATGTAAAGGTAGTACCTGAGGTAAGAGTAGGAGAGCAACAGTCAATATATATCCCAAATGATCATCATCTTTGACATTATGATATCATAAACTGACATCCCTCAGTATATCAGCAAAGAAATCCTGATCCCTCTTCCTACTCTGAAAAATATCATGAGGAGCACATACAGGAATATATACAGGATTAGGTACCACTCCCACTTGAACAGACCAAGCAACATTGTGACCAGTGGCTCCATACCTAAACCAAAAAATGCCTAGATCAAATTTGTTTCTGACCTGCTCTGGGCAGTCTGTTGTTATCTCAATCCATTGTGCCTCACCTCAGACACCAAATAAAGATTGTTGTGGCTTAGGAGTAGTACTCCTTATTTAGTGTTCCCACTGACATACTCCAAATCATGCTGCTACTCGCTCACTTTTCCTTTTCCCCTGAGGCTGGTTGGAGAGGAGAATTGGAGGCGCAAAAGGTAAAGATCACAGGTTAAGAACAATTTACTGGAAACAGCAACAATGTTAATAGCAAAAAGTGTACAAAAGAGAGAATTATGCATATGCAAAAATGCTCAACATGAAGCTCCACTTGATTGCACCCGTGTCACCTCAACCTCTCCCTCTGTCTTGGAACTGGTACCACCCAACCACTCCCTCCAGCTCAGAACCAGCACTATGCTTACTGGACCAGAAGGACCCCCTTCTCTTTGGAAGATACACACCCCTCTTTGCTATTGCAACCTTTAACCTTTTCTCAGCTGGAGCCAAGACACCCAGGAATCTGGGAGGGTTTAATCTTTTGAATTTAAAACAAAAGCAAAATCTGTGTATGAAAACTAGGAGTTCTTGATTAAACGTCTTGTTTTCCCTTACAGATACTGTACGAGAAACAACTGCAGCTCAACAAGCACTTTTGGTGGCTAAGAACATTGACTTATTTCCAACAAATCAGGAACGTTTTACTGAAGGAAATATTGATGTGTGGTGGATTGTTCATGATGGTGGTATGCTGATGTTGCTGCCTTTTCTCCTTCGACAGCACAAGGCAAGGACAACAGAAAATGGCTGCGATTTAATTTTCTAGCACTAAATGGTTCTTAGCATGTCTAATTAAATACTCCTTCACCTTGTTCAAATTATGCATGGTAATAGCAATCACAGTGTTACAAACTGTTATTATGTATCTTTTTGGTAGGTTTGGAGAAAATGTAAAATGCGTATCTTCACCGTTGCTCAAATGGATGATAACAGCATTCAAATGAAGAAGGATCTTCAGATGTTCTTATACCACCTTAGAATAAATGCTCAAGTGGAAGTTGTTGAAATGGTTTGTTACTACATATTTTTAAGGTGCAACTGGGACTAAACTTGGGAAAGCAGATTTAGCTTTTTTCAAATAAAGGGATATTAGCCCAAATACAGAAATTGAAAAATTGCAGTCCCACAAAGAACAAGAAGTTAAGCATTGTTATCTTACCATGTTACAATGCTACTGTATGTGGTGGTGAGTTTAATGGGTTCATCAAGTAGAGTTTGAGATGTTTTATGTGTTAATTCTTACTTTATTTATGACGACTAGTCCACAGCACTGGTTCATTCAGAAGGAAAAGCTTGAATTTTTAGCAAGCAGTGAAATGGAAGGCTGAATGTGCTTAATCTAATAAGCTATGACATATGGTATGAGACAGGATGGACTTGTCTATGTCTTCAACTGCTGTAAGAATACCTCTCTTTAATAAGGAATCCATAGGCTCAAATGAGAGTTGTTCTTGGCATCGCCAGCCTCAGCCAGTACTGAAAGCAGGACAGTATAGCTACAGTTTCACAAGTCAAGGTAGTGACAAAATGAATTTTGTAACTTTTTTTCTTTTTTAAATATGGGCCATAAACTGTTTAGGAGAAAGGACAAAAGCTATACTCTGTCTAGGCCAAATTTTTTTTTTTGAAACCAAGGATGTAATTTCCAGCACTAAAAGGTGACTAGCATAATGTCCAAAGTAAGACTCATGGGGGAAAAAAAACCCAACCAAAACTTTTACTCATTCTAAAGTGGGATGAAGATGAGTAAACTGGTTGAAAACTTCTACCACCACTAGTTTCTAGAATCACCAGAACTTATTAAAAGGTTTCTCATGCTAATCAATCATACAACAATTTTAAGAATTGTTTTAATTACTTAGGAAAAAAATTATTTGTGAAAAAATTTACTGTTCTTTATTTAAGAGTACTAAATATGAAAGTCTCAAATGCTGTGGCATGTACAGTTGAAAGAACTGAGTGCCATGAAATGGCTCAGCCTTGGCTGAATTTTAAGCAGAAGACAGTAGAGAAAGTTTTCCTTTTTTCAGCTGGGGTAGAGTTAATTTTCTTCATGGCGGCTGGTATGGGGCTGTGTTTTGGATATGTACTGAGCATATCGGGATGTTGTTGTTATTGTGAAGCAGGGTTACACAGAAACAAGATCTTTTCTACTTTTCGTACTGCCACACTGGCAAGGAACCTGGGGGAGTTTGGGAGGAGACACAGTTGGGACACGTGTCCCAAACTGACCAAAGGGATAGTCCAGACCATATGACATCATGCTCAGTATATAAGCTGAGGAGAAGAGGGAAGAAGGGGGGAATGTTTGGAGTGATGCTGTTTGTCTTCTCAAGTAACCATTATGCATGATGGGGACCGCCCATGGGAAGGAGTGAATTAATTCCTTGTTTTGCTTCCTTGTGTGCACAATTTTTGCTTTTCCTATTAAACTGTCTTTATCTCAACCCATGAGTTCTCTAGCTTTTATCCTTCTGATGTTCTCCCAAATCCACTTGTGGGGGAGTTAGAGTCTGCATGGGCCTTGGTTGCTGGCTGGGGTTAAACCACTACAGAAATACAATTTATTCTTTTCTTCTGTGGGGTAATATTTAATTCTGAGAATCTTCCAGAGGATAAGAGATATGTTACAAGTCAGTGACAACACAGGTGACTGCTATAGATTTTTATGTTGTATTTTAGTTTTCAGCCAATATGAGAATATATGCCAGAATTTCTTGCTATGGCAAGAAATGGCTTTGTTTATGAACATTTCTCACTGATGAAAGGATAATGTGTTATTTGTGCCTAACAGTTACAGTTTTTAAGGAAACAAGTGTCCACATATGCTGAGATGGCAGCAATGCAGACCCAGTTTAAATAAGTGCTTTCAACTCTCACTTCTGCAGCCTAGTTGGAACAGAATAGTGGAAAGTCTGTTCCAAGTACCTAAAATGTAGCTAAAATCACAATAATATTGTTACAGTAGGATAGTTCACTGTATGAAATTGCTGTTTGAAGATTAGGTTTTAAGAATGAGGACAGAAGTGATTGATCAATTATATGCTTAGGATTACTCTAATGCCATGAACACATCCACCAAATTGATATAGATGTGAGAGATACACTATCTAAATGTTGTTCTTCTAAATAGTACTTTTCTTCTGGTGTTTCTAATGCCAATTTTTTTGCAGCTTGAAAATGATATTTCTGCGTTCACATATGAGAAGACACTTATGATGGAACAGCGATCTCAGATGCTAAAACAGATGCAGCTATCAAAGAATGAAAGAGAAAGGGAGGTAGGAACTTCGACTTGACAGGATGTTCTGTAAAAAATCTGAAAGTATGATCTTCTGGCTGTAGCTTCTAATCAGTTTCTAACTAGTCAAAACTTTCATAACTGCATTGTGTTTCTCTACAACCAGTTTTACTTACAAGGTTAAAGTTATGTGGGGAAAGAAATTATTTTTTATTTAAACGGATTTTAAAAGTTTTCCTGGTTTTGTTGAGTTCAAGTGTTGATTAGCAAAACATTTGAGCATCAGTGTGGAATACATTCAGAGCCTTTCCAAACTTGACATCAGTAGCTAAGATTCATGATTACACAACTGGACTGATTATCTTTGATTGTGATTTGGTCTTAGGATTATAGAATCATTTACATTGAAAAAGACTTTTAAGTCAAGTCTAATGCTAACCTAATGCTGCCAAGTCCACCACTAAACCATGTCCCTAAGTGCCATATCTATGTGTTGTTTAAATACCTCCGGGAACTCAACTTCAGCCACCTCCCTGGATAGCCCATTCAAATGCTTGATAACCTTATCCGTGAAGAAATTTTTCTTAATGTCCAATCTAAACATCCTCTGGTACTGCTTAAGGCCATTTCTTCTTGTTCTGTCATTCGTTACTGGGGAAAAGAGACCAACCCCCACCTCACTACAGCTGTCTTCCAGGTAGTTGAATAGAGTGAGAAAGTCCTTCCTGAGCCTCCTTTTCTCCATGCTAGAGAACCCTACCTCCTTCAGCCACTCCTCGTATGACTTACAAATACACCATATTACACAATATAATACAAATTTGTTCAAATCACACTGTGTTTTAGTTTCTGCATTATTTTGAATGTTTTATGAATCAACTCTTTTTTTTGGGCTAACCAAAATTAGCCTAACAAACTATAATCCTATAATATCAAGATAGAAATGCTGGTTTTGCTGCTACCCTATCCTTACTGTTTTGCATATTGTAGCAACAAGCTTCATTCAGCTGTAATTTTATGAATATTTGTAACTTACAAGTCCTTTCCTTTTGGCTTGTGCTTCTACCCCCTCATCTATTCTGCTAACTCTTTCAGTATTATCAAGACTTTTTAGTGATGTAGAAGATAGTGAATGCTCTGGCTTTGCCATCACATAAATTATTTCCATCCCATAGCAAAGAAGAGAACTCTACTGTGTTTAATTGCTCATTTGTAAAACAGCTAGATTTTTTTTCTTGTGGCTTTTCTTTTTTGGTGTTAATCATACAAGTCCGAGCAGTTTGGGGTTTTTATGGTTTTCCCCTTTTATTTCTCCTCTTCTCTCTATTCATTTGTCCACCTCACAGGATTTTTTTAAGGTTCCTAAAGATGCCTGCTATTGTTACAGTTTATTGCTGTAAAATGTCTTTCTTATCCATGTCATGGTAGTTTTCTTTCAGTTTGAGCCTGCCTAACATCCTTCCAGTAAAAAACCAAACTTTTCTGTACAACTTATTCAGTCTTATTGTTTCTTTACTGAACAGCAGTATTTTTCCAGTGGAGTTTGAGTAATTTATCTGTTGTAGCTTTTGAAGGATTTAACTTCCACATGATTAGTAGGAGCTAGTGCTCCATATTCTATAGCACATAAATTGCAGAGAAGATGAAAGAATTTCTTCTCAGCTCTGAGCTGGTTGGCATCTGGACTATACTTCAGAGTATTGTTTGCTTGGAAGTTTTTATTTCTTTCTATTCCCTCCATATATTTTTTTTCTTTATTACTCACTTTTATCTGAACTTTACCTTCGCCATTATAGCATCAGTTTCTTCCTTCTTATCAGACAGGGTAAAATCGGAGACATTCAAAATATCACTGAATTTATTTCAGGGGCTGAAGTAAAACCCTTGATAACTTCAGGAACCTCTAGTACTTACTGCCTTGTCCAAAAATAAAAGTCATATCCATCTGTTGTTTCTGATTAGGATATCTAAATCTACCTTGTTCTTTTGTATATTCATAAGAAAATGTGGTTTATTGAAGTGACTACCGGAACCCAGGCTGACTCTTAGAACTCCAACACCACACCACGAGTGGGGAACTGCCTCAGTATGGGGATTTACCAGAGGCAGAACCTTTAGAACCACTTGCTCTAAGGTGCCAGACACAAGCCATGACAGGGACCAAGCAGAGGAGAAAGGAGGAGGCTCTCCGTCTTGAGGTTCCACAAGGAACAGTTTGTTCCAGGTGAAGGAAGCAGGACAAAAAGCCTCTAGCTCTATGGTGCAAGGGGTTTTGTTCAGATACAAGTCGGGGGGGTCTATATAAACAGCTGACCAAAAGGAAATCCTCAGGGGAGGAGTGAGGGGATTACATCAAGTCTCTGGGGCCAGCTGGGGTAGGAGGGTGGAGAGGATGGGTCACATGGGCCAATGGGGCTTTGAGGAGTATAGGAATTCCAAAGGGGTGTTGCAGACAGGGATTGGCCTGAGGTTTAAGTGACAGAGAAGGTTCCGAAATCAAGGGCTGGGTTGCCTTGACAGGCAGAGAAAGAGCTGGAACAAGGGACAGGGAATGGCATGAGGGACAGCTTTGAGGGAGGGTAAAACCCAAGGGTAAACCAACTCGGGGAAGACCATGGGGGTACAACAGAACGAACCACTTAACAAGGACTCAATAAAATAAATTCGAACCGCAACAGTTTATTTATGTCTTCACTTCCTCTGGAGCTACAAGATTAGTATATGCACTCAGAGTGCCCGGCCCATTCTTACTCTGATCATCTTTTTTTTAATTAGCTGAGCCATTCTTTTCAGTTTTTTGCTGACGTCCAAAACATTTCTTTTATTAGTATCACTAGTTCAAATTAGCATTGCTTTTCTTTTTAACATCTGTCTCCAGGCGTTCAAATATAACCTGGTATTCCAGTTTTGAATAGTGAGTATAATTTGTTTTCCTGTTACCACCAAGATTAGTACTTTAACCTCATTTTTGTGCATGAATGCCTTCAAATGAGACTCAGACCTTCCCAAAGCGGAGACTCTTCTTTTGTACAGTGTTTTGTACAGTGCTGTTTCAGTTATAAGCATGCTTTTACCCCTGAGCAATCACCCTCATCTTCCCTTCTCCTATCACTTTTTTAAAACAGAATTGATTTGATCTTGCCTCTGGGTTTTCTTGCGGAACTGGGGATAGGGGACTCATCAGATTTTTGTTTACTTTTTTGGAAAACTTGGTCAGTTTGCTTCTATTTGGGTATAAATATCATATGTGCCTGCAAAGCATAACATAGGCAACTTATGTGTAAATGCTAGAGAACCCTACCTCCTTTGTTTGAACACTTAGTGTTTGAACACTTAGTCAATAGTGCTACAAAGGGGAAAGAAAATGTAGAGCCTCATTCCCTTTCTTGCTTCTATTTTTGGTGGTTGTTGGATTCTTTCTCTGGTTAATCCTCACTAAGGACTCTTGGTCAAGGCAGTGATAATGGGACCTGTGAGAAGGTAATAATACTTTGCACCAACAAATTGTCTTGGGTTGTGCTGTTAGGTAAGATTGGCAGAAATTTGGGTGCATGCAGGTGAGGAGCACAATTATAGTTTGTGAATCATTAGATTTTTAGGTTTTTAGGTTTTTGCAGTTGAAAAGTAGCTTTCTCAGATGCTTTAATTTTTTTATGCTTTTGATTGTAATTGAGTGAAAATTTTCACCTGAATATATACATATATGAAAGGATGTGACCCTCAAAAACAAGTGAATATTTGAGCTTCCCATAGAGACTGAAGGACTCAATTGGCTTCCTGTTTTCACAAATGTCTGTAAAGGGACTTCATAACTAACTACTAAACATTTAAAAATGGTCTCCCCATTATCCAAGAGGAGGCAGTCAGAGAACTGCTGAGATGCTTGGATATCTATAAATCCATGGGACCAGATGGGATCCATCCCAGGGTGGTGAGGGAGCTGGCAGATGAGCTTGCCACTCTCCAACATTTACCAACAGTCCTGGTTCACTGGTGAGGTTCTGGATGACTGGAAGCTGGCCAATGTGCCGTCCATTCATAAAAAGGGTGGGAAGGAGGATACTGTTAATTATAGGCCAGTTAGCCTGACCTCAGTACCCGGTAAGGTTATGGAACAGTTTATACTGAGTCTGATCACACAGAACTTACAGAATGGCCAGGCTATCAGACCCAGCCAGCATGGGTTTACGAGGGGTAGGTCATGTTTGACCAACCTGATCTTCTTTTATGACCAAGTGACCTGCCTAGTGGATGCAGGAAAGGCCGTTGATGTTGTGTACCTGAATTTCAGGTACACACTATCTCCCACAGCATACTCCTGGAA
>VXBC01008405.1:682-11122 GCA_013399945.1 Ploceus nigricollis | reverse complement strand
ATCCAGTTCTGGGCCCCTCAGTTTGGGAACGACGTTGAGATGCTTGAGAGCATCCAGAGAACGGCAGCTGGGTTGGGGAGGGGCTCGGAACACAAGCCCTATGAGGAACAACTGAGGGAGCTGGGGTTGTTTAGCCTGGAGAAAAGAAGACTCAGGGGAGACCTTATCAGGTGGGGGTTGGTCACTATCACTAGGCAGCCACTGACAGAACCAGAAGACACAGTCTCAAGCTGCATCAAGGGAAATAGAGGTTGGATATTAGGAAAAAGTTTTTCACAGAAAGAGTGATAAAGTTCTGGAATGGCCTGCCCAGGAAGGTGTTTAAAAAAAGACTGGTTATGGCACTTGATACCATGGTTTAGTTGAGATGTTAGGGCATGGTCAATTGATCTTGAAGGTCTCTTCCAACCTAGTCATCCTGTGAATTCTGTGAAAAAGAGCCTTATGAGCTGATACCACATCTCATCTATTTAAATGAAGAATAATATGATATCTGTTTCTTTCTGTAGACTTTTTTTTTGTCGTTGGTAACCTTTTTGTCCCAGATTCAGAGCATCACAGATGAGTCTCGAGGCTCAATTAGAAGAAAAAGCTACTCCAGTCCATTGTCCATTGTCCAAGATGCTCAGGCACTGCTGACTAATGATTATCAAGAGGAAGAGGTAGTTGGACAGAGTGCTGACCATGACTAGACATATTTTCCATTGCAACACTTCAAGTACCACTATTGCAAACTGAACTACACATGAACTACAATTTTTTGTAAATTAATTATGTTACCCTGTATTTCTTGTCTCTAGACGATGCTTCTGTGACATGAACTATATTCTCTTTCTCACACTTATTTTTCATAAAAGAAACACATTTCTGAGACTACCTGTTATCTTAAGAGCCAGAAGCAGGGTGTTACATTAATAAACATATTTCATGCTTCCACAAACCATTGACTTCTTTTATAGTTCCTCTGTCGAAGTACTGAAGATTCTCAGAGACTGTATTGATATACTAGGTCTTTCAAGGAGCACAAGCCATTTTTATTTGCAAGCCATTATTAACCCATATATGTCATTACTGTATTCTGTGGGGTGACACTGAAAGGAAATGGACTGATGTAATCCATGAGTTTAGTGTGCACTTGAAGTGTTGCTCGTATGTAAAATGTGTAGCCTAGTTTGTAGAAGTGCTGTATACTTTTGTATTTCCCTTTTGTCACAGAGTGAGAGAGCAACATGTTCTGTTTCATTAATTGAATTTAGTGTCAAAATAGCTCTAACAAAAATGTGCTTTTGTTGTGTTTGCATTTTTATAAACATGTATTATAGGTCCAGAATTTCTCTTGGTCTCACTGTCTTTCTAAAAATGGCAAATTTTCTTCCATTGAAGCATAGTTGTACTGAACTCATCTTACAAATACAAAATTTTATTACAATGAAATTTTAGTTCATTGGATACTGCTGCATGGTAGTTACAATATTGGCACGTATTTGTTAGCTTTTTTGATTCTCATGATAGACCTGTATTCACAGTAACTTCTGATTTGTGGTCTTGACTCATCATTTAATCATCTGTGAATGTAGGAAGACTATCATACCAAGAGATATTTATGTGAACCTCACAACTGAACTCCAGAATTTCAGAATCCTGAAGGATAGGGACTAGGAAATCATTTAGGGAATATACTGAAGCTCAAAGGCATTTAAAACCACCTGCAATAAGAGTTTATGAACCTCTAGAGGAATTGCTTTTCTGAGAATGAAAGTAGAATTCTCATCTGCTTGGATTTTAGTAATGGTTTTTATTAACCTGCACGAAATTCTTAATTACTTAATTTGGTAATTAAGTAATTAATATGGAGGGACCATGACTATGTCTAACATGTGAATAACTGAGGTTCCCGAATGGAACAGAGGCTTCAACTCATGATTGAACAAGTCTCTGAATAGCTTTCAGAACTGTTAAATATCTTAAACAAAAAGCAAACAAACAAACAATCACAGGATAAAAGAAATACCACCTCTAAAATAGAAAATTTCAAAGCACAAAAAGAATCTTGCCCCAATTACCAATTCACTTAGGATTTTTAGCGTCTAAGATATTGTATTTGTGTTGTATTTGGTGGAAATAGAGAAGCCTATGGACAAAGTATTATGAGGAAAGTAAGTAAATAATGTGTTAAATGTTTAATCTTCTTTTCCTCCAAAGGAACAAGGAGAATGGAAAATAGAAAACACAATATTCTTCCCACATGCATATGAGCTTTTTTGTTCTTGAAGTTGATTAGAGTTTCTACTGTTAAAAGGGAAGAGAAGACCCCTTCATGGCTAGATTGGTTGGATTTGTTATGTAATAGACTCTTGTAGGCATACATAATCTAATTCAATAATCTAAATCTATAACTAGACTTCAATTCAGTCAGTCCCATACTGGCATCAGAGATTCATGTTGTAGTTCAGCTAAAGGCATGTGAAATGGAAAATGTTTGCAACAGTATCTGAGAAAATAATGTAACTTGTGAACAATGAAAGTTTTTCATTGGCAAAACACCCTGATGTTAATAAAGTACTCTCTGGTGGAATTCAGCCTCACTTTAGTTCATTACAAAAGTAACATTCCACATAAGATATAGTCTTGCAAATATAAACAAATAAGAACATTTTTACAAGCAATTTCACTTCATGCTGAAGTCACAATAATCTCATATTTGTTCACAAAGTAAAGGTGCATTTTTCTTCAGCTTCTTTGGTTGTACCACTGTGAAACTCCTTTTCAAACCTGTAATAACATGTAATTTACAAATGCTGATTTTGGCTGAATTTTGGAGTGATTATTTGTTTTGTGGCCAGGCTCAGCTGATCCATGATAAAAACACTGCCTCACGCTCTGCTCCAGCAGCTGAAGCAAGTGTGGCTGCTGCTCTGCCAGAGAAAGTACAAATGACCTGGACTAAAGAAAAGTTTGTAGCGGAAAAGCATAAAAACAAGGATTCCAATGTGTCTGGCTTTAAAGATATTTTCAACATGAAGCCGTGAGTATGCATGTGGTATTTGGAGCTTTTTATTTCATTGTGTGTATTTTAATTGGGGGGAGGGTACGGTTCTAGTTTGTTGTTTTATCTGGGTTTTGTTTTTTAAGCGATTCTGCTTTATTTAAAATTGAATACAAAAATGAGCTTTTAATGCACTTAAATGGCATCCTTATAAAAATAGCATAGGCTTGGGTGGAATGACTGTAAAGAGTCATTCACAAGAATGTTGTTAATGAAGTTTAAATATGACAGCCTTTAAGCTGTTAACCCAACTTCTGGATTGTACCAGAAAGCATATGTGTTAAAAAGCTTAATGATAACTTTTTATTTTTTCCTGTGGGTGAAAAATTAGTGTATATGTCCCTGTATTTTTATTGTGTTTGGTATTAGAGGGAGTTCCAAAGAAGCAGATAGTCTTTCAAGACATTTAGCTTATGTTTTTGATTTTAGGTGCATGATTTTGGGTGTGGGGAGTGTTTTGTTGGGAAGAGAGTGGGGTGGGGTGTTTTTGTTTGTTTGTTTGTTTGTTTTAATGGACATTCAGCCCTCATCCTGTAAATTAAAGAAATATAAACTTGTGTAAATATATATGTATTGCTATATTAAGTATTTCCTGTTTAAATATTCCTTAATGTCTTTTTCTTAAATAGATAAGAGCTACTCCCTGCATCAAACCAATGTAGTAGACACAAAAACAATGACAGAGGGAAATCAGCTTGTTTGTTTCTTCATGTTGTGATTTTAAGCACTCATATGCATCTTTTCTTAGTTCTGGAAGACTGCACTTAGAAGCATAGCTTAGATTATTTTCTGCACATAACCAAACCAAAACTGTGGATGTCAAGGGAAATCTTAATATCTAAATGAAGCATATCTTAAATCTAGGACTTGTAGGCAATGCAGTTAGAAAGCGTATTTCAAATTAATACCTTAAAGTCCTAAGTCCTAGATTTCCTTTGAGCTCTTTAGAAACAGCTTGCCTTCTGCACATTTCAAAAATTATTGTGCTCGTGCTCTAAAGCATTGTCCTAGGCTGCATTATACTCTAATCATTAGGGGGTTTTTAAATTTATATCTTTGAAACATTTCTTATTACTACTTTAGAATTGTGCAGAACACTGATTTCAGATATTATTATTTTAAGACTACTTGTTTTAGTTGGATAGAAATTACTATTCAAGTTCAAACTTGGTGTGCCTGTACAGTATATTAATATTGTTGACTTTAAAATGTACCTGATGGCATAATGTTTTTTTCTATGCTTTTGCTTCCTTTTCACATAGAGAATGGGAAAATCTGTAAGTCTAAATTTCACTTCACCTAAACAACAAAGGCTGGGTTCTCTGGTTCTTGTGATCTTGTACATTGTATGCATGCTTCTAAATTGTAATTTGCAATGCGTGTGTTCTTTTGCTCCTTGTTTAATATACTGTGATTTAGCATGTCACTGAAAAAATATCATTGTTACTGTTAATGTTCTCTTAAATATGATCAACTTTCTTTTCAAGGTAAGTCACAAAACGTGTGTTATAGTTTCTGTAAGAATATAAAACTTGATCATACTTCTCTGCACCAGCATAATATTTAGTGTTCTAATTAACTACATTAAAAAATGATTTTTTTTTCCTGGAAGAATAGCCTCCCATTGTGCTATAACTACTTGGACAATAGGGAATATTTGTTCACAAAGGGAACTTTCATCAAAAGTCAGTTCTTGCCTGCCTTCTACCAACCCATGCACGTGTAGAAATAACAAAAGTTCAGACATACATTGGGTATGACAACACACAAAAACAGAATACTACATCTCTTGAGTGGAACTCACTTGACTGCTCTGCTTTTTTTCAGAGTTCAGCATTTTCTTAATTTTATCTGCTTAACAAATTGAGCTTCTTATAAAAATTTTGGAAGTTTGTCTACAGTAGACATAGTAGACATACATAGTCTACTATGTATGATTTCAATTCTACCAGTGCTTGAAGGATAAGTGATGTTAGCCTCAGTTCACATTTTACACACCTTATGAGCCTTTATTTCAGTGCTGAATTTTTGCCCACTCTGTCACAAAGTTACACCCTGCATTTTATTTTTAGTTGAACAATGTTTCAGTTTCAATATTTATGCATCTCAGTTATACAATCTTGCCTCTCTTCATAGTTCTTTTTGGTCTTCTCAAAATGTAATTCTGCTTCCAAAAAATGGAACTTCAAGCTTTCCTTTGTTCCTATATAGTTTTTGTACAGTTGGTTCTTAGGATAGCTGGCCACCATGATAGAAAGTCCCCCAGGAGGGACTGATAAACTCAGTTTTAGAAATATCATTCTCTTATAGGGGGAAGATGGGAGGTGGCAGAGCATGAAGAATCAATTTAATTGATAGGGCTGGTTTCCACTGGCCACTAAATTTCAGGCCAAATGCCTTTTAACTATTTATTTGGGGAGGGAAAAAAACAAAAACAAAAAACAACAGAACAAAACAAACAAAACAAAACTAAAAAACAAACAAAAAAACCCCAAAAAAACCCCACCTACTTTTAGGCAGCAGATCTTTTAGATAAATGGACTAAGGAAGAGTTTGAATATTTTGGTCACACTGTAGCGTATGACTCATTTCCAGCCTTGGCTAACTCTACGCACAGCTATTTCTCAGGAACTGTAAGGAAACTGTTCTTTTGTTCTGAAAAACCACTGAACCATACAAAAGAGATACTAAAATAAGGACATTTTTAAAATCCTAGCAGTTTTTTCTTCTTGTGAACAGATCTACAACAATTATATTTGTAGATGAAACAAGGAAAATATTAGGTAATATTGATAATGTAAAGGGATAAGCTCAGTTTCAGTTCACTGCTAACTGCCGTACGTTACAACGTAAGAAGTTAGCAGTTTTTTCAAAATTCTATGGTGTTTCTGAATTTTCTTCACCAGTTTGTAGACTTTTGTAATGTTTCCAAAGGAGCATGAGTAAAATCTTTTACTGTACAATGTAAATACTGTGATCTTTCCATTGCATTCCTGTAATTTCATTGTTTGGAAATTCTTGTATAAATCCAGTTACTTGTTTATGTAAGTCAATAAATGAGATTCTTAGTGGTTCTTGCCTGACCTGTAATATCTATTGAAACCAAGTTTTTGATTCATCTTGGTAAAAGATAATTGACAACTGGAAGATTTGTGCATTTTGCCAATTTACTTAGAACTGCTTGAATTTCAGAGTTAAATGTTTTTGTCACAGGTATTGCATTTTATGTATTTTGAATATGTACAAATACTAGTATCCATGAAAATAGCTTGTTTTACATACTTATACTTTCAAATAAATATTGTATGATTCAATTACATAAGTATTATAAAAATGCTTAAAAATGTTTCTTTGCATGCTAGGAATCAGTCAAATGTAAGAAGAATGCACACTGCTGTGAAGCTCAATGGAGTAGTGCTTAATAAATCACAGCATGCTCAGCTTGTTCTCCTGAATATGCCTGGACCTCCTAAAAACAGAAAAGGGGATGAAAACTGTATCCTCTACTGTATTGATTCCATATTTCTTGAAATTGACAATTTCATTTTTGTGATTCTGCCATTACCTGTTGGGATAACCATTATTAAGTATGGTAAGCATAAGTCTGCCTATAAGAAAATGACATAAAGAGAGTTAAAAAATAGAAGATTAAAAAATCTTGATTGGGGTGGTGGTTTATTGATATAAACTTATTAACTTTGAACTAATTTTAAAATTTCCTATTGTTATCTTTTTTGTAGGTGAGTAGGGCAAAACTAGGAATTTCACCCAAGTTAGGCCTTACTGCCACTTGAATAACCGGGTAACAGGACAGTAAAGGGTGACACAGAAAAAATCTTTGATGAAATTGTTGAACTCTATTTTTGCATTATATGTCAGACTTTTTGAGAGATTACTAGATATTTTATTTCTCTTCTGAATAAATTCCTTGACCAAATGGTATTTCAGACATGGAATTTCTGGAAGTTCTGACAGAAGGTCTAGATAGAGTTCTCTTAGTCCGAGGCAGTGGACGTGAAGTGATCACCATTTATTCTTAATCTGGTTGCATGTGTTTTTCAAACACAACACACCCCCACCATAAGAAAACAAAGTTTTATGCCATAATTTGAGCAGCTTCATTGTCTTCTAGTGCATTGAAAATTAGCTGCAAGCTGAATCTTCTGATGATGTGTTCTTTTTTTCCTAGCAAGATGTTCTAGTTAAATAATATTTTAAGCAGATTTATGTAGAAAATTAATAAATGGTGAATTAATAAATGGTGGATGGCTTAGGATATTTAAATGTAGCATATTCTGACACTTCTTAAGCTGTGGTAAAACAAAAAAAATTGGTAATGCAATCATTTTTTTAATGCTACAGAAATGTCAGCAACTTTTGATTATTTTAATATTTGTTCTGCATCTAAATAAAAGGGAAGGGTTTTAGAAAAGGTTGTCTTTTTTCTTACCAAAATGCTGCTATGTTGCTTCTTTTGGAATTAGTCGTGGTTCAGGAGCCTTCCTTCAGAGATGTATACAGCCAGTTAAATTTGTTTATGATGTGCATTAAGTGTTTCCCAGAAGTTCGTTATTTGCCATACCTGTTAAAAATAACATTTCTGTATTTAAAATACTTAGGTAGATGGAACCTCCAGATGATAGTAAACAGACAAGCTGCGTGAGTTCTTTTCTATGAGGAACTGGCAGTTGCCGTTATTTTGCATGATTATACCAATAATGAAACGTGACAGCGTCCAACTTATAGGAAGGCTATGGTGCAGGAACTCCACCTGGTTCCAAATATAATTCAACAGTTGATAAACCACAACAAGGTGGTTAATGAAATGCAGTCTCTTGTTTTCAAATATGTATATTTTGAAAATATATGTATGTGCTACTGTTTGAAATAAAATCTGCTTTTTGGAACTGAACTAGCTCCTAAGTGTTTTTCATTTGAAATTGTTGAGTAGTTTAGTTTAGGTGCTCAATAGAAAGCTTTTGCTCCTGATACAATTCTGTTACTTTTTAGGCAGTCTTTAGTTTTGTAAATGTTGTTTAAGACCTGAAGTGTATCAGAACATTGTTCTGCTCTAAAAAGAATAGGTCTGTTTAAACATATAAACCACTATTTTATTTTTTCTTTTTTTTTTTTTATTCCTTTATAATACAATCAAGATGTCTGTTGCTCAGACTAGAACAAGAGTGATGCAGTGCCCAAGTCCCTGGCTAGGCTCAAGGCCAATGTTTTCATCATAACACTCAGGTGAAGTAAGACAAAGCTATTAACAGCAAAAGCTGAAAGCAGCCATTACCTGTCCCTGTAGTTTGATGCACAGGAAAAGGGGAATAAAAAGGTAATCAGGTGGTCCAGTGAACTCCTGATGAGTCAAAAGGCACAAGGCATGCTGCACACAAGAATGTCCCCATATACCACTGGGTGTGACTGCAGCTGTATGCCTTGGGTTAGGAATAGGTTTATGCATAGGCACTGGGAGGTACCTTGGGGGCACAGCAAAGACACTCCACGGGCTCTTAGGTACAGTGAAAGGCACATGGAGGTCCTGTGGACAGATCACAATGCATGTGAATGCATTTGCACAGTATATCAATTGAATTAAAAAACATTCTCAGGCCGGTGAGGAGAAGGAAAACATCAGCAGATGCCCCTACTGCACTCCATATGGCTCTAAGCTTTTAATGGGACATATTAAAAGGCATTCCATGGGCTGTGGTGCAGGGCCATCCGCAGGCATTTATAGAACTGATACGTGGGGTTGTGGGTTGGAGACAGACACACGACACAACACCGGTGGGTCATCAGCAAACAGCAATGAGTTTAATATGTCTGCCCCTTTTATAGGGGCTTTGGATTTCCCGGGCTCAGATAGTTGATTGGATGACCTCTGTCTGCCCAGCTCTCTGGTCAGTGGTGTATCAGCATCTAAGCTAGAACAGTGTTGGCTGAGGTCTTTGCTTGGGTTTAAATCCAACCTATCCATGCCTTATCCAGGGACTTGTTTTCTTCTAGGTTGGTTGAGTTTAGAGGGCAGCTTCAGATCAGCTGCAATGCGACAACACACAACTGTAGATAGCTCATAGTAAAAGGAATGATAAAAGTTTCGCTTAGAGATAGGCTTTCAGAGTCATCTGGGACCTACCAAAAGCTCTATGAGTTCCCTTAGATGCAAGGCAAGACTGACAGAGGTTTCTGTGGGCATACCAAGAAGGTATTTGATAAGCTTGTGGAAGTGGTAGCGAACAAACCTTCAAGCTGGAAAGTACAAAACATCAACTTAGACAGGAAGCTTTTGAAGATCCAACAGCAGATAGGCTTCTGAGACTCTTATACGTGCTTGTGTGTTACAGGGACCACCCATGCTGTGATAGAGGAGGATGTATGAACACTTACATGCCAGCTTCATTTTTTTGGGATTTGCTTGTAGGCGCACAGTATTAAGAATTACGGCCTATGAGTTATCAAACACTATGATTTAAAGTGGTGGATAGTAGGTGGGATAGTCACATGCAAGACTAGTCAGGGCGAAATGCCATTGAGGCCTTATTTCTGGTGATAGTTTGTTATATTTCCTAATGATCTCATAAGAAAGAGCTATGGGACAATTTTGCACCTATTCTCACCTGCAAATCTGTCTCCTGCAACCTTTAAATATGTCAAGAAGTGAGGTAAGAATCCATTAACTTATGGCAGTAAACATAGATCACAGATACTATCAGTGATGATGAGAGATGGGGAGACTGTGAGATGGTCAAAAGAATCCAAATTCGTTGTGGACTACATTGCTTATATACTAGTTTAGGAGGACTAGTAATGTTTTACTACAATGATTGGGTTAATCATCACATAAACAAACATACATTTTACAACATGTCTTGCTTGCAGAAATCTTGATGTCATTTTCTTTTCCGATAAGTGAGTCTGATTTAATCTTCTCACAGTCTTCAAAGCGAGAAGACTTTGAAGTCTTGTTCTTGCCAAGGAATCTTGATTATCAAATCTCTTATGCTAACCAGGTCCAAAGTCCATCATCTGTCTTGTGTGTCCCAATATCTCCCTCTTCTCTTTTCAACCAAAACCACTCCTTTAATGGCCTTATTAACTAATCTCTGCACACACTGAAACAAGCAAGGTATCATGATTAATACAATTATTATCAAAAATCATCACATACCCATCTTAAAAATAATCTTTTAGCTAAAAATCTTAGCCACTAAAGGCTCAGGCTTGATCTTTAAAAACATTCCCGATGACAGCTGCAGGGGGGGGGCATTACTGGACTTAGAAAAGCTGCCAGAAGTATAATTGCACCAAAAGGTTTGATGCTTATATATAGGGTAATAGGGAGAAACATCCCAAGCTTTAGAATTATTTCTTCCTGTGTATTTAAAATTAAC
>VXBC01008404.1:196182-267757 GCA_013399945.1 Ploceus nigricollis | reverse complement strand
AAGCTATTATAAATTATATAAATTATATAAGCTATATTATAAATATATAAGCTGAGAGCTTTCCAAGTGTAAACCAGGAACATCTCAGAGACTCACAGAGGATGGAGCACCATTTCCAGTGCTTTGGTCAGGTACATATCAGCTGCAAAACGAGCTCAGGACCACACAGGACCTGCAGAGGCCTTGTGGGATGGTTTATGGCAACAGCAGAAAGTCACCAGCAGAATTTTCTCTCTCCATTTTGTGCAGTGTAACTTAATGGCATTATCGACATCTTCTGTGATATACATCCTGTGATCAGTGCAATTACTGCATGTCATCACCACTGTAAATTTACCCAGCCTGAAACCATTTTAAACTTAAACTGCATACTTAAGAACTACTATCCACCTCCTCTTTGTAAATTAGCTGTATGATTTATCTGTGGGAACCATTTCAAAAAGTATACATTCAGAAATACATATACCACATGATGTCTTTTCCATATGGCATCTCATAATTATTTTGCTGTGTGTGAACATGATGAAAACAGTTTCATAATTCTCTAAGGGTTAGGGTAAATTATTTCAATTAGACATATTTCAGAGCAAACATTACCTTAGGGTTTATTAATAATAGTACCTGAGAAGGAACAGCTGCCTTTTAAGCAGTGAGAGCTGTCAACTTCTCACTGCCCCCCTGTAGCACCCCTTTTGTGACTCTAAAAAAATGGTAGATTTTCTCATGCTTTACCTAAACAGAGAACTTGGCAGCAGAGACCTGGTTGTAATCCTCAGCAAGGGAGCTGGTGGGTGGATTTTTTTCTCTATAAACTCTTGTATAAACCACACCAGTCTCCTGGTATTTATTTTGTGTAATGTTGGAAATCATACACAGATCCAACAGGCCATGTAAAGGAGTTTTGTAACTTCCTGAAACTCTTTCAGGCAAAATCTTTTCTCCAACAGCAGTCCCAGGCTGTCAGGATAATATCGTCATTTTTTAAGGGCAAGGTTCCTCAACTATTTGTAACAGGATAGTTTTGAAAAGACAAAGTGCAAATCTAAATTAGATCAGCTAATTATTAGGAATTGCTGTTGGAATTATTAAAAAGAAAATTAGCACTATTGTCAGAGTATATGGACTGTTTTGCAAGCTTGCCTTGCAGTTTTCTGTGTGGTGTTCCTTATTTAGTTGCTTTTATGTATCAAAACTCTAAAATTCTGGGCCTTGATTTTACATGACCAGTGGTGTGGGAATACCCCTCTGCTCAGATCAGCCCACCTGCTTTGATTCTCCACACAAGTCCATCTCCCTCTTTGCAAGGAATACTTTAATTTAACTCACAAATGCCTAAGGATCCATGTAAACCCCCGATTCTGAAAGGGAAGTGTGCTGAGAGCCAGCCAAGGAACAGGCATGGAAAATCCCTGCCTCTCCTCACCCTCCACAGCGTGCAGAGGGGTGAGTGAACTGACCCTGAATGCACAGTCACTAAAGCTGGGTTGAAAAAAGGGACAGAGTTACATCTGCTGGCTAATAAATAATGCAGGTACAGTCTCACAGAGGGCTGGTGTGACTGAGCACTTGTTACAACCTGTGGGCTGCAGGAAAAGTGTTGTGGAGCTGCAGCTCTCAGTCAGAGTGGGAGGTGAGGGCATCAGCCCTCCCCAAAATCCTGCTTATCCCAGCCTCACGCGTGGAGCAGGGATGAAAGCACCTAGCATGGGAAAAGTAAAAATTTAAACTGAATTACCTCTAGTAAGAGTTAAACTCACTGAGTTTTAAAATTAGTGTGTTGAGAAATCAATTCTCACCTTGGCTGCCAGTCTCTGATCCAGCAATGCTTGTGTGCCTGTGGGGAGTGGGATTCTTATTTAGTTTATCAATTCCACCACAAATATTTACACACACACAGAAAAATAGCACAAAAAGTGAGAAAGAGCATGTAGAACTGTAGGTGTTGCACACAGAATCACAGAATGGTTTGGGTTGGAGGGGACATTAAAGACCATCCAGTCCCACCCCCTGCCATGGGCAGGGATACCTTCCACTACCCCAGGTTGCTCCCAGCCCCCTCCAGCCTGGCCTCGGGCACTCCCAGGGATGTGCAAACCCATGGAAGCCAATACCAGGCTATCCAAAATGCTCGGTTATCACCCAGCCAAACATGATTCTTCCACGACATCATTATCCTACTTTCATCTTTTCATCTCAACCACAAGAGGAAAAACATTTCCAAACAGAAAAGAAAAGCTGATAGGTAAGAGGAATTCAAGCTCTAAAATATTTCCTTTTGATTCAGGTCCTAGTATTTTTGCCTGGCTCAAGTTCAGGAAGCTTTATAACTTTGTTGAGTAAATTCCAAAGGCCCCTTGCCTGTGCCTTTGCTCAGGAACACATTTAGCTCTGAAATTGCCACTTTAAATACGAGAGAAGCCATTTGCTCCTCTGCCATCTCTGCTGCAGTGAAGCCTGTGCATTTCCACAGAGGTTTTTGCCTGCCCCTTCTCCATGAGGAAACCCAGGCAGGTCCCAGCCCCACAAGAACCTTCAGCACTGGGTGCTCCATACTCAAAAGTTCTGGGGCAGACTCTCTGTGTCCTGCTGCAGTGTGTAGAAATCCATAAGAAGTGAAGGAATGGGAACACTAAGCCTGAGACCACTTTAATAAATTGAATAAACAAGCTTTTGTCTGATGTTTGGACTTTTAAACTGGTTTTTAGTTTGGGGAAGAATATATTCCCAATCATGGAAACTTCTAATCTCTTTCCCCATGTCATCCAAGGAGGGGACTGACCTCTGGCCTTTGCTTTCCTCTTTGCTTAATGCTTTTATTTGTTCTCCTTCACTCACTCAGTCCCTAACCAGACAATCTATGTTACAGTTCATGTGCTGCTATACTTTTCAAAATCCCACCCTTTTCTGGGTTCAATTCTTTTTGGGCAACTCTCCTGAAGCAACGAAGCTTTCACACTGTCTGCCAGACCTTTTCTTCCTCAACCACTTGCCAATTCATTGGCTTATTTCAATCCAATTTAATAGAGAGGTAGAAGCCCTGAAGATAATTAAATTCCTGTAACTTCTGTAAACATTGGCAGCTGGAGACAGGTAGGGGAATGAAAAGAGGGCCTCTGCTGCAGCAAAAACTGCAGTCATAGGTTTAGCTTGGATATTAGGAAAAATTTCTTCACCAAAAGGGTTGTCCAGGGCAGTGGTGGAGTCCTTATCCCCCCAAGGGATTTAACAGCCACGTGGATGTGGCACTTGGGGACATGGCCTTGTGGTGGCAGGGCTGGGGAATGGTTGGTCTCAATCACCCCAGGGAGATTTTCCAACCTAATCATTTCTAGGAGGCTCTACAGGAACATTTCTGCTGGCCTGGGCTCAGACAAGAGGTTAATGTGAGACACAGCACCTGGGGGAAACTGAGGCACTATAGCAAAGGATGGCCACGTTCAGAGCCTTCATATCAAACGATGAAGGATCCAAATACTGAATCTGCAGCAGCCATGAGATTTCAGGAATTCTGCATCTCAGGGTACAATGTTAACTTTGCTCCTCCTTCCCACAAGTGCTGATTCTCAAGTCCCAGTTTCACCTAGTTTCTGCAGCAGTGTATAAGGACTGATGTGGTACCTGGTACCCAGGGAGGAGAATCTAATTCCAGATTCCAACATTCAAAATGTTGTCCTCAGCCTGTAGTTTTTGAATCTGAAAGCTAATGATAGCAACACAGTAAGTATTTGTATTGTTATTTGTCTTTACAACAACTTCTGGTGTAGGACATGGGTTGTGCTGCTCTCATACCTGTTCACAACATCACTGCATGAGTGACTTGGGTATAAACCTGTGCTCAGCAGTTGCACAGTATCCTTTATTGGCAATGGGACTCGGCTGGGAGTCAGGAGACAAAATTCCATCTGTCAGCAAAAGGTTGTGGGACTGTGAAAAATTATCTTTTTTTTTTCCTTCTCTGTCCTTTTTTTCTCTCCCACACTTTGTCTTTTTCTTTAGTTGGAGCTAAAAGTCCTTGAGCAGAAAGGCCTCTTTTTGCACCAGATGTTTGCATGAGCCTAACACATTGGGAGCATTTCTTAGTTCAGGTCCAGATGGGCTATTGCAAAGAAGATAATATCAAGACTAGCAAATACTGATGTTCTTATGTCTATATGACAACATCATCTTTGAAATGGGAACACTTGTCTGTATACATTATGAGAAAACATTTTTACTTGCATATTTAGCTGTAACAGCCCCACTGAAGTGCAAACATAAGATCTTAAAAGTACCTCCATCAAAATTAATGGACAGCCTGACAGACATCAAACTTGTTTTCTGCAAAGAGATTAATAATCTTATGGCATCTAACATTTTGCCATGCCTGTCTTTTTTCTGTTTCTCTTGCTCTGAGAGAAAGGCTGGACCTCTCCTCAATGTTGTCTACCACCCATGAGCTTGGCTCAAGACCCATCTATAAATTTCATTTGCCTTTTGAAGAGACGAAATTTTCCTTGACGAAGGTGATTATCAGGTATTAAAGGCTAATCTTATAATAAATTTGTGAATTAGTAAGCTTATTTCTTAACTAGTCAAAGGCAAATCCCTCTTGCTCATACCTTGTTACGCTGGCATCGCGTGCTATCGTATCTCTGGAATTTAATCATTTGTCAGGGTAAAAAAATCCCAAGCAGAGATATTTACCCACTGAAATGAGCCAGGGTGGCCAGGTTACTCCCCATAACGTGGGGTTCTTTTAAGATTTTTTTTTTAATTTAATCCCAAAGGGCTTTTATTTTGTGTCAATTCGTACAATAAAGTTCTCTTTTATGAGGCTGACTTCGCCCATGTGTTGTTAGCGCACTTAATTAAACTCTGAAATGCTTAATTCTTTCTGGGGCCCTAATTCTGGTCTATACAAACATTGCTGTGTGCCCTGAATGAGGGAAAGTCAGACACAAATTTCAAAGACCTCCCCAAAGCGTTTGTTTGTGTGTTGGGCAAAGGAGAGGGGAGGGAAAGAGTTGGATCCTGGCTTTGGAATTGCCCCCATTTTGAAGGTGAGGAAAGTCTGAAACACTTGGACCCGCTTCTAAATCCCCCTGCAGTCTGGAAGCACGGTTTGACTCCGGTCCAGCTGTACCCAAAAGCAGGGATAAATTATGCATGTGAGGGGCTGCAACAGCCTTCACATTAAATATTGATCTGCTGGTGCTGTGCCACGCTGCGAGCCCGAGCATCTCCAGATCCACCTGTCTGCTCCGCGGTGACGGCCGCTCCCGCAGGACCGGCTCTGGCGTGGCACACAAAGCCTCCCGTCTCAAATAGGTGGGTCCAGAGCAAATTTCCTCAGCTTAATTTATTCCACACCCTTGCTAGCATAACAAGTGTTCCTCAGCCTCTGTGGATATGTATTCGAGAGGGAGCTGTCTGTCTACATTTGATTTTACATTTCCTTCGGCTGGTTCAGAGATCCATAAGCAAAACCTGGCACCCGGGGATGTCCAAGAGGATTGTGAATTCATAAACAATAAATGGGTTACAGTCAGACATACCTTAACATTTTAATCTCTGGCAGATAGGGTTTGGATAAGTGCTTTTGGGTAGCTCTGTCTAATAGATTTATTCACCTGTATATGTATTTTACTTGACCATTTCTGAGGAGGAGAATTTCATAAAGGTGAGGAAACAAAAAGTCTCCTCCAAGGGTGGCCACCTGCACTCTCCCATTGCTGGCCTGGCAGAGCTACCTTTCAGCCAGCTGGAGCACTGGAACACATGCAACACCATTTTCAAAGGAGGGACCAGGCTTACCTCAACAAGAGTAAGGAAAAAGCTCTTTCCAACCCCACCCCAGCACTTTTTGATCTCAGCCTCCTGCAGTGGGGGCCATATCTTGGAAATGCCTGTAGCCTAGGGGACACATCACGCCCTTACAAGCCTTCCTTCCCACATCTTTCCCTCAGCCTCCAACATAAAATATCAATTTTTTGATCTGGAGGAATTTCTGCAGCCACGAACCACCTCTGACCTCTGTGGTTACTGCTGCCCCAAGAGATGGGCAAACTGCACCCAACATGACCTGGGTTTCAGGCACCAAAAATTAAAAAATTATCCTTCCTGAGCTCTACCTCCCATCCTGCAGCAGTTCTCCTACCTCCAGCCACAGGTCCATCAGAATATTGGAGGCAGATGTCTTCTCCAGCCCACTTGCTTGTCTCATTGCCAATGTGCTCCTTGTAAAGGTGCTGACGTTTGTTTGAGACATCAAAACTGTAAGACTGAATCAGACCTGTGAAGAATACAAATAACTGTGAGTGTTAAGTAATTTTCCTAACATGAAATAACTGTAAGCAGTTTTCCCAGCATTCGTGCATTACTTCCAAATTTCTAAGTTATAATGAGTCATCAAAACCATTTCCAATTATTTTATTAGATGCTCCAAACAAGAATCTGAGCAGCTTGACCATATAAGAAAGGCTGGAAGGGTTAAAGTAGGGAACTTAATAGCTCACTTTAGTTAAACATTTCCAGTTAAGTCACATATTGAAGTTTTTCCACACCTGAAAACATAGAATCTTTCTGAAAATTACTTAATAAAGAATTAGTGTGGCATGCCCATTGACTAGGCATTCCAACCAGATGGAAAACTCTTACATGCTCAGCCTTTACTGGATTTCCTTTCTTTCTTTTTTTTTCCTAATTGCAACAAAGCCAAGAAGGCACAAAATTGGAGAAAACAATGCAATAAAGAAAAAATTGGAGAATCATACTTTCTTATTATTTTCACAGGAAGATTTGGGTTTAACTCTTGGGAGAAGACTCAGCTCAAATGACATTTTCACACAACCAGTACATCCTCTCCTATCTGCTGCATTGAGCTGGGTTCAAAATAGCTGAATAGCAATAACTACCAGGCCAGTTGTGGATCTGACATTCAGAATTAAGCAGATGGCAAGCACAAAAATACAGTCTGGGTTAAATACTGACCACATTTGCCAGAAGCACAGACAGAGAAACCCCAGCCACATCCAGATCACAGGCAGAGCACATCCAGATCTACCAAAACAGTGAGAGCAGAATTCAGTATAAATTATTCTGTGCTAATAGTACATGGACATCTGACAGTATTTTTCTTTTCATGCCCTGCTTTTTTTNTTTTTTCCTTCAGAAGGATGGAATTTCACTCTGTACCGGACAGTTTGGCCAAGAGCTTTTTCCCAAATGGATGCAATCCCCTTTCTGATGTGAGTGCCTAACACCAGTCTCCTGCCACTCCATCCAGCCACGCTGCCCCACGGCGCTGCTGGGTAGGAGGTGATATTTAAAGCCATGCCAATGGAACACAACAGGGGATAGGCAGAGCACAGGCAACAGAAGGAGGATTTTGCAAGAGCTCACTGGGTCACGATAAACTCCTTCTCTGGCCACATCCAGTGTCCAGCCCGTATGTCTGAAGATCTTTTTGCTGGAAAGCCTTTGTTATTTATTTGGAAATTTACTGTGGCTGTGGTTTAACTCTGTGTTTTGGAGCTGCTCTTTAATTGATATCGGGCACTTCATCCTCCATAAACAACAGTCAAAGGAGGACAGCCAGGCAGGTGATCAATATCAGTGAATGACCTGGTCTCTACAAGAATGTTACTTATACATCAAAAATTTCTGCTGAAGAAGAGAAAGCAAGTGCAAAAGAGCTGTATTTATGAGGTTAAGAGAATCCTACCTTTGGCTAAACATCAGTAAAAGCCTCGCAGAGAAACTTCTTTGTTTCTGGCACAAATAAATATTTATTATTGCACTGGGGAAAAAAGTACTCTCACAAAGCCTAACTATTTTAATAAAAAATTTAATATGTTTATTTCTTCCAGACAGGAGATAAAAAGTTGTCAGAGAAATAATGGTTTAAATTACAGTGAGATGTTTCCTTGCTTAATCTTTCTCTTTCTTCTTTCCCAAAAATCTACGTGGCATGCTCAGAAATTTTATTTTTAGTGAGAAATGTCAAGGAAACACTTTATGGTAAGTGGCTGCTCTCTATTAATTCTTTTGTTATTAAATGTGGGAACATTAATTACCATTAATCATTTTGGCTCTAGTATAGATTTCCCACAATAAATTCTTTAAACACATATACAAACCCTATAATCTAATCAAGTAATTTTCTTCTACCTACTTGGAAGGGAGAAAACAGCATGACTGTTATTGTTACTTCTATTTTTTTTTAATTCTGAGGAGGCGGAGGAGAAACTGGCAATGGGACCTCTGTTGGAACAGAGAAAAAACCCAATAACTATTCCTACAGGCAGTGTATGTGCTTCTCAATAATAATCATGCCTTAGAAGAGGCAAAGTGCCTTAATAAAATGTAAAGAAATTCAGTAAGGAAGAGATTTATTCAGCTCCAAGTCATCAAGGAAATATATTTCTCTGTAAAACAAAGATAATAATGAAATATTGTTTTTCCTTGAGAAAATAAAAAGTAATACCTGAATTAATTCTGCAGCAATTAGCAAGGTGCTTCCTAATGTAGCTGTGATGCAGCCCACATTTCCAGTGCTGACAATAAAGTTCACATTTAGTGACAAAAGTTTATTGAGATAAAGAAGAAATGTAAAGTTACAAATACAGGTTGCTGTTGTCCAGGTAGTCACGGGAGCTTGTGCTCTGTTTTTTTTTCACAGGGCTGAACTCTTTTTAAACCTGCCATCACCAGATTCCCAGATTTTCACACTGGCAGGTGCATTTTTTTAAACCACAGCAGGTAATTCTGCACAATAACATTGTCATTACTCCTCAGAAGCCCTAGTGTGAATAAACATGATGAATGAACACGCTGCATTTCTCAGAACAGACAAGCTGCAACCTCCATCTGAAGCACGGAAGCCACGGTGTGACTGATTAAATACGGATGCTGCTTGCCAAATCTCACTTTCACTTTTAAACTTGTAATTGTTCTCAGGATGAAGTTTCCATAATGAACAGTTAAAGCCATTTACCTCAAATATTGATTTACAGCTGGAGGTCTTGCATTGAAACATGTCTTAGCCACTTTGGGACTTTACCACCAGTCAAGGTCTGTGCAGGCAGAGGAGAATAACTCCATGAGGATTCCCTTCACTGGGACATGATCCACACGTTGCACTCCAAAGTCCACAGTCATTCATCCAAAATCCAGCAGCTAAATAATACAGCCACATCCCAGCAGCTCCTCAAGTCCTTTCACCTCCTGTTAAACTCTTTAGTCCACCCTTGCACACATTTAACAAACAGGTTTTAATCTCTCCACTCATGCCTTCCCCCACTCCAGACAGCTCCCACTGTTTCTGCCTCTAAGCTTCAGCTTTTCTGGAGCATCTGGTCTCCACAAATTTTCTTTTGTTCCCTAGGATTCTGGTGTCCTTTCAGTCTTCTTTCAAGGCATTCTAGACACACAACATTTAATATAAAACTCAGCCTTCTAAGAAAAGATAGCCAAACATTACTTCTCTCTTTTTTTCTTCCAGAAACTCCCTGAACTGACATAACACTTCACAGCTGGGTCAATTCCTACATCATATCCTATTTCCTTTCCTAAATCTGTTGCCTTTACAGACTGCAAACCACTTCTTCCACCAGGCAGCTCAAAAATATTTTCAAGTAACCTGCAGCTGCTGAGCTGCTCCAGGGGGTCTAGACCATCTATGTGAGATAATACACGGATGTTCCCATTCTTTCATTAATAAAATCCTCTAGAGGGGAAATAATGAGGGTCATCAGAGGTTATATAAATTCCTTACTGATGGAAATATATTCAAAAGGAATAGTTACTCCAGTAGTTCCCAGAGATGCACAGAATCTTTGTGGAGAACATCAACAGAGGTGCAATCCTGCTGGACACTGGAAAAGCCTGTTCAGGGCAGTGGTGGAGTCCCACTCCCTGGAGGGATCTAAAAGCTGTGTGGATGTGGCCCCTGGGGACATGGGTTAGTGGTGGCCTTGGCAGTGCTAGGGAATGGTGGGACTCTATGACCTTAGAGGGCTTTTCCAACCTCAATATAACAATAAACCCCACGATTTGCTGGGAAAGCCTGACTTCCCATCTGCTCGGCAGCGAAATCACACCGAGGCCCCTCCAGTAACGTGCCAGAGCGTGGATCTAAAAAGGCAGGAATGTGAAAAAACCTCCTTTTCACCCCTTCCATCCACCAGCAGAGCTGAGGGTAACCTACTTTCCCCCAGGAGTCCCTGTGCTTGCGAGGAGCACAGGCACAATGGCAGGGAGCACACGGCGCTGCCTCGCACACACCGTTTGATAACGTTTTAGCACCCAAGTACCCGGCATCCCACGGCTTTCCCTCCTCCCAGGATGTCATGGAGTTATTGACATTGACAGAACCAGGTTAACAGAGACTAAAGGAACACTACAAATTCCTGCCCCTAGCAGGAGGGATTGAATAATTGCTTTTTTTTCCCCCTTTCTGCTTGTTTTTTTTTTTTTTTTTTCCTGGTGTAAAAGTTCCCAAGCTCTGTACAACAACAGGTTGCAATAAAGGTTGTTTCCCACCATGCTGAAAATGTGCTTTGCATTTTGCACCCTGATAGCCTGGACCCCTCTCAAAATGACTCAGTAAAGAGCTAAAATCTGAGGTATCATTTTCTTCAGCTGAATAAACCCCAGCATTTTTAGAAAATATAATATGAGATCACATATCATACATGTGTTATAAGAAAAAGAATTTTAAAAATCCAAAATTTGAAAAGAAACACAGTTTTCTTAATTTATCAATTTATCACAATTTATACCACAGATAGTGAAAACTACTCTTGTCTCAATATTAGTCAGACATATCCAGAAAACAAAAAAATAAAAGGGCTGTAATATTTACCAGTACTGCATTTTTAGTAAATTTAGTCATCTTATTCAAATCTTTTACACTAAATTACCATCACTTTCAGGGAAAAAAAAATAAAAAAGAAAATAAAAATGAAAAATCCAAACATTTCCAGTTTCTGCTGTGGAAGAGACAAAATGCCTGTGACTTAGAGAACCTGTCACAAGTTATAAGTGTAAATAGCACAGTTTTATATCTTCGGGAATAACTTCAAATACACAGAACAGCCCCCTGGTTTTAATCTTATTTTTTCCCTTAATAATTGACCTACATAAGCAACCAAATCCTTGGTACATTAGAGTGGCATAATTTAAATTTCTCTTACGTGTACTGTAGAGTTGTCACTGAGGTCCCTAACCAATCATTATGGAAGACTGAGGGCTGGAGTGATGCTTTGGTTGCCGCAGTATTTAGGGGGGGAAAAGAAAAAAAAGGGAAAGCAGTTAAAAAAAACCACCAAACCCTCAAGAAATGAACAACCTGGTGGAGGTTTCAATCCATTAGCAGCATTGAGCTTGCCAGTTCTGTACTGCAGCATTTGACAAGGCTCTGAGCCAGAGATTAAGGCACGTCTCCTGAGGAAGGAAAAGAACAGGAGCTTCCACACTTCATTAAGGATATGTTTTATTTGCAAACTGCCAACCCACAGAGTGGCACTGACTTTTGGGTCATGGAAAAGGTTGCAGTTGTGCACTTGAGCCGTGCCAAGCTGAGTTGGATAATACTCCTAAAAAAGCAAATCAAAGAAAAATGATAAGGAAAATAGGGAAATCCACTATTGCAAACCACCTAAAATAGGACTTGAAATGTAACTTGTGCTCCAGTCAGGATTTTCCTCCTCAAAAATTGTGCTAAAGCAGGACAAGAGCCCAAAACAACAGGGAGCGGTTAACTACAAAATGCATATTCAGGCTGTATGTTTTTTTTATGATTTAAATATACATTTTCAGATTTTTTTCACAGTGATTGCTATAAAAAATGTTAATATCCCTATAGAATCGAGTCTTATCTCTATTTGATGCTTTGCCAAAGACTGTACTAATATTCCATAACTGTACACATTTTTTTTTGCTAAGCTATTGTTGTTTTTTTCCTGGCTTGTTTTTCAAAATCCAAATAGAAATACGTAGTTTATATGGTTTAGAGCATAAATCATAAATCACTTGTCATAAAGGGCCAGTTCTTGGAGTCTTTATTTGTTGTTTGCACTGGCAATTTCCCAATCATTTTCACAAGGAGCAGCATTTGAATAAAGACATGGTTGTCAGTAAAGGTAAATTTTCTCTATTCCAGGAAAGAAAGCTTTAACAATAATATTCTGGGTTAGGTTCCAGATCCTCTGCACTGACATCAGCAGGATAATTTGAAATGAAAGGTGCTCAATGGCTAAAGGTATGAAAGAAGAGTGCCCATGGGACCTTCACTGGGAAGCTTGCCTAAGAAGACATAAATTATATTTCTGGAATGTCCATGACCTATTTCCTTGGATTTGAAAAGCTCCAATAGTGATCACCAACAAAGCTGTGATTTGCTCTGCCTGTGCACCCACCTGGTCCAATTGCAAGCACCACTGCAGCCACTGCAAAACTGGCAGAGGTGAAGGTGTAGCTCTGCCAAGACCAAAGCTTATGGCTCTGTATCATCTTTGGTGCCCAAAGAAACCAAAGCAGTTACTTTTATTTTTAATCTATAGCTGAAAGAAGACCATTTATGGACAGAAAATGCATCTGCTGTCTGTCCTTCAATACTTAAGAAAATATGAATTTGATAATCTATTGCTGCACAGAACAGCAGTAATTTTTAAAGTACTTCAAGCTCAGTCACCTTGGTGGAATTTCTCTGTTTCTCTTTTTTTTTCTTAAATGCATGCAGATCTCAGGGTATTTTCATTTAACGTGTCCACACATGCATTTACCAACCATAGTTGACTGGTGGTTCTCCCCTGTTAGCTTCCTGATTTTCCCCATTTCACCACCTTTAATGACATTTTCAGCTAGAACTGGTACTTTCTGTGTAGCCCAAAATGACAAGATGTCATGGGAGCCATAACTGGCAGCAAAAGTTGCACCCTGGCTCAGCCCAGGCAAAGGCTCTGGGAAGCATCTTTAATGAGATCAATGGAATTTTTGCTTTGCTTTGCCTCTCCTCTCTGTTACAGTCATGCAAAACAGGGAAAATCAACAGCTGCAAAGATCTTGGTCTTCTCCATTCAGGATAACCAAATTTGTGACATTTGAAGGAACAGTTAAACTATTTGTAAAGCTGAAGTGGATAAAATCATCAGCCAAAATAAAATGTTCACCCAGAGCAGAATCATGGCATCTCCTCAGTCTTAGGAGTTGAAAGAGAATCAGTGATTGGGAAAAATATCAAAAGCTTACAAGAGAGAACTTTTGAACTGTTGGCCAATTTTGCTTTGCTCCTATAAATTTTCTTCACTTGCCATGTTCCGCTTGCATGAAAAAAAAAAAAAAGAACAAACAACTAACAACAAAAACACCAAACCTATAACCATTAGTTAGCTCTGTGGTGAGGTGTTTGTCTGCCAACCTGAGGTCAGAAGCAGAGCTGGGATCCCAAAAACGAGGCTTTGTATTATAGCATTGTATTTTTGATGCGGTATTTGAGAGTCAATTACTGTTTCCATTATAAACCCTGTTTTCCAAGGGCTTATACCTCAACTGTTTTCATTTTCATCATGCTGAACTTGGCATATGAGCATTATGGGTTCACAATTTTTAAATAGAGCAAATGAGGTTGGCCCATTTTTAGATACAGAGTAGTCAGAAACTGTTTGTCAGTTGGTTTTGATTTTTATTCTTTGAATTTCACAAACTGAACTGTAGTTTCACTTTTAGAGCTACATTACTTCAGAGAATTAGTCTCTGTGGCTGTGTCTGATACCTCTCAGCTCTTCTAAAAAAATTTTAAGTGCATTTTTTTTGTAAATAAAAAAGCCTGTTGACAAAATTCTCCCTTTAAGAGCTGATTTTCTTTGTGTAATTTCAGATGCCAAGGCTCCCAAGCCATATGTCCCTACAGAGGCTGGTGCACATCAAGACACTTTTACAGCTGAGAGGTGGATTTTAGCCCAGCAACTTACCTCATTTTGGAAAAGAGGGGGCAATGCATCAATTCAGAGGTCAACATCTCCAGTCATAATCTTTCCGGTGACTTCAGAAAGCTTTGGACCTGAGAGACCTGGAGGAATTGTCTCACTGTTTCCCCCACCAGTGACTCAAGGTTGACTGTGCAACGTGGGGCAGAGGGAGGGCTGTCTCCTGGGCCAGGTGAAGCCCAGAACAGAGTGTACCCTTGATAGAGACCGAAATCCAGATGGCCACTGGCTGCTGAGCCCTCCATCTGGGGCTGCGTGTCACTCAGTAATTGCACACAGCAGATGCTAATTGCTTAAAAGCTACTTCAGCTTAGAAAACTCACTTTGCCAAGGCCACGACGAATATTTTTCTTTGACTTCAATTTCCATGCATTCCTTCCACCTGAATTTCCTGCATTTTTTTCTATTAATTGAAGATAGCTGGAATCACAGGGCAATGACACAGAAGTTTCACAATTTGGCTGTAGAACTGTTGGACTGACTCATATTCAGTTCATCCCTGTGAACGCCTGTTTCTGGAGAAAAGGTTTGTTTCGTCTGAAGTGCAAAGAACTCAAACTTCCTTCTTACTAGAAAGGTTTCTGGTATTTTTCCCTAGCAGAGCTGCTCTTAATCTAAAATCAGAGCAGAGTTTGCTCTCTATGAGCCAGATCTCTACTTTAAGGTGACCAATAAAGCCTTTAACTTCTAAAAGACAATTCCACGTAATTTTTTTTTTTACAAATCATTCTTAGAGTACACCGGTAAGATCTGCAAGTTGGATCATACTAATTTGCTTCATTGGGAAAATGAATCACAGCAAAGTTGTGACTCACCCAGAGCCACACAGAGGATCAGGGTCAGAGACAGGAGGAGAAAAAACATTCCAATTCCCACTGCTGTGGGTTGCTTTCCCAACACAGAAACTGAGCAGAAAGCAATTAGATTCTGGTCCAAACTTTGCCACCGGCAATCGATTTCAGTAAGTTCTAGGACAAACCACTATTTCTCACTCATTCTGGAGGAAGTCACACAATTTTGTCACCTCTCCTTACATCTCCCATCACAGCAAGGTGAGGCACCAAGCCAGTAGGCAGCACCAAGATCCATCACTGGTACAGTTTACATCATAATGTCAGGTGGATCCAATTTTTCCCACTTGTGATCATCAGGATGCATTTCAGGGGTGGAATGCAGAGTTTTGAGCTCCCATCTTCCCTTTCACTGTGTGTGTAGGATCACCACGGGCTGTATGTGCAGAAAGTGCTTGCCCAGACCATGTTTTTGTGAACACTGACGAGAACAACTTTCTTGAAAGCTATCAAAGGCATCCTCATTATCCTTTATGGGCTGTGTAGAAAATGTCTCCACTATTAGACATTTAACTGGAGTGCAGCAGAATGATTTCGCTGGCCCCCTCCAGTTCTTCGGGTAAAAGCTCTGTTCATAATCAGTTTCTGCTTTTTTTAATGACCCTCAAGAGGTCCCTTCTGGTACACTTCAGTTCCCTTTCTAGTGTCCCATTGATTTTACAGACTTTAGGAACTTGCTCTTAACCTTCTGCTTTTTCCCTGGATCACTGCTGAATGATTAGGCACTACACAGCCCTTTGTTACCCAGTACACCGAGAGTGATATCTGGAGAATTAAAACACCAGTTACAATAACATTTGCTGGGGAAAGAGACTGTTCTTCTCTCAGGGCTATTGACCCCATTTATGTGCATGATTTTCTAAGAGGACAAGAATGACTTCAGACTCAGGGAAAAAATACAGGATGATCTGCTTGAGCAGAAGACTGAAATCCACTCAAGAGCCTATGCTTGTACTCTGAATTTCAGCAGCAGAAGTGGAAGCATTTAGTGTTGGGAAGGGTAGGCCAGAGCCTGGAATATGGTGGGCAGTGTGCAAGAATAAAAAGTAGAGATTAAAGAAAAGGATTTTAAAGGATTTTCCAACTAAAGTGTTTCCAGTTATCTGATTTGATTCACATGGAGCCACAGCAGTGCCAAAAATGCATGCTTGTTGGGTTTTTTTGAAGTTGGAGAAGTTTGAGAATTACTTCTTAAGACATGCCAGGTAAATTCAAAGAGAGGGATGCTTGATGCAAGGACATCCTCCTAACCACAGAATAGCAGTGCCACAGGCTGTGATTAAATGTGCTGTTCCTCCCAGAGACTCTGATCCTTCTCAGATGCTCTCATTCCACCCGAATCCTGGTGCAGGAATCATAGAATGGTTTGGGTTGGAAGGGACCTTAAAATCATCTGGTTCCAACCCCCCCTCACCATGGGCAGTGACTTTCCCATGCAATTTTAGGACTTTTTTTCTTTGCCATGCCCTCCCCAAGTACCACATCAAACTTTTTCAAGGTAGATCAGTTCTTTGAAAAAGATAAAGGACCGAGCTCTGACATCATCCTGCAAACTTCCTCAATCCCCCAAAGATTTTCCCAGGAGGGTGAAGTTCAGGAAACTCCATTTGCATCAACAGGTTTGAGCCAGAGTGCAGAGACGACTGCAGCCCAATTACCGCCCGCCCTCGGCTGCTGCTGCCTGGCTGAAAGATGCTGGGAGGGGGGGCAAAAATAAAAAAAAAAACAGCCAAGCTTAAAAACAGAGAAAGAAATCTCATTGTTGTGGTGGTTGTTGAGATGCCAGCTGAAAAGGAATCATTATAAAGAGGCTGATACTTTCGGGGGAAACAGAGGACTCACCCGAATGATCCCAGTTAAGGGCCTTAACAGAGAGGCGGCTTTAACGGCTCTTTGGAACTGGTGAGTCTCCCTGCTTGGCTGGGTTTGAATTGTGTGTTACTGCAGTAACATCTCACAAACAGGGACACCCCTCCTCTTAAAAACTGTTTGCTCCCGAAATAGCAACGCAATTTAGCAATATTTTGTATCAAGACAATTACATTGTAGTATTATTGTAGTCTTAGTACCTCATTAAAACAAAAAAATGTTAAATCCTTGTTTTGTTGAACACAAGAGATGAATAGTAAATATTGATTTAGAATGAATGCAAACATTTCCCTAGGAGTGGATAATTACAGCCTTTCTATGCAAAACACTTATATTTGAAGAAGCACTTCACTTACTTTGCCATGTGGTATACATTCTTTAGTACATTTTAAATTATACGTTGTCCTGGACAGTGTCTGCTCTATAATTTCTTGTGTCTCTACACCAGAGTCAGTATGTAATTTTAAACTGCAAACTTTCTGCCAACGAGAAGGGGAGAACAAGCTTAACTCTTTCCCTCAGCTGGGCTCAGAAATCAAATCAGACTGCACACAGAGTCCTATGACCAGCGAGCTCAGGGCTCAAGCAGCAAGGAACAAGTTCAGAGTAGCTGGAATTTAACAAAGATGCTGCTCCCAGCAGTCCTCGTTTTCACACGGCATTTTCTGATTACATCCACGGCTCCACGTGCTCCAGTTCCCAGCCAGACAAGGAGTCCAAAAGTTTGAACAAAAAACTCGACTTCCAGAGAATTCACAAATGAACCGAACACATGAAAAAGAGCGCTGAGGTTAAGTACATTCGAATGTGTATCTCAAGGAAATAATTTATTCTACTTATTTTGGCATTCAGATGGGCAGTTCCTTTGCAGACTGACATGGGAGAGGCTTGGCTCTTTCTAAGGAGGGTCAGGCATCCATATGGTGCTTCAGGAAAGTATAGGATAGAGTTTATACTCCAAACCCTATAGGCCCCTGTCAGGCATTTTAAACCATGTATGTCTATTAGGTTGAAAAACTGGAATATAAATTCATAATCAGGCAACATGAATGTGAACACAATATGCCCCTAGTAACTTGAGAGATTAATCCAAATGAGTTATGAATTTTGTTATCTTATACAACCACAAGCACCCTCACTGCATATATTTCATGGACCAAGTTTTCCAAACCTGGGACCTTGCACCTAAATGACTTTCATTTTTTTTTCATAAATATTCAAGCCCTCATCTCCCCACTCCAAAACAGACACAAGCTTAAATGGATGTTTAAACTCATCCTAGTTTAAGCAGCATTTGAGGATGCATTTAGAGCCCCTTGACACATCATGCAAGGAGAGGGTTCTGTGTGCTGCTGGATGCAGAAACTTCAGGCCCCACAGAAGATTAGAGACTGTGGTTAATTCATTGCAGTAATGAGCAGAGCAATGGTACTCAAAGGAAGAGCAAAGAAGCGTTGAATGTGATTCCAGACATTGACCACAAATTGCATTGACTAACCCAGCACAGCCCTGGCAGGAGGCTCTTACATGTGCCATATACTCTGGATATCTCCAGCTTTTTCTATAAAACTTAACAAAGCTGCCTGTAACTTTAGGACAAGAAGAAATTGCCTCAGGCTATGCCAGGGGAGGTTTGGGTTGGGCATTGGGAAGAATTTCTTCACTGAAAGAGTGGTGAAGCTGCCCAGGAGGTGGTGGAGTCACCATCCCTGGAGGTGCCTGAGGAATGACTAGACGTGGCACTCAGTGCTCTGGTTTAATTGAAAAGGTGGAGATCAGTCAGATGTTGGATTCAGTGATGCTGGAGGTCTTTTCCAACCTTAATGATTTTATGTTCTGTGATTCTACACGTCTTACATCCACACATGTACACTGGCACACTCATATTTGCTCACAAAGCACATCCCAGTGTTACTCCTGCTGGATTTTTAGCCAGGGAACCCACTGAGTATCCACTACGGTACAAAAGAGTTAAGTACAGGTTCAAGGAAATATTGTTGTATTAGGGCAGAGGTGGAGGGAGGGGGAAGAAACTAGATAAATTTGAAATAAAATAGATTTTACTATTTCAAAATAATTCCCTGGACGGGAAGAAAGAGGAGAATGAAGAAAAAAAAATACATATCAAAACACAGCAAGTTCTAAATTGAAACAGTAAAAGATTGCTGGGAAAAGCAATGAAATGCTGATGCCCCTTATTTTCTCCAAGATCTTTCTCATGAGCCTCACACTTCACCCACCACCAAACCCTTTCCACTCCGAGGTTTTATCCAGCAGCTGATCATAAGGACACACATTTCCCTAACGTGTGCTTCCTTGGGCACAGCTTTGTACTTCCCAAGAAGCTTAGCAGAGCATTAAGGCAAGAGACTTCAATCCTGTGGGCAAAGTTATGCGTCTACCAGGAAAATATTCAACCTCTCCACTTGGCACCTACCCCTGTGCTATTTGGAGGCAGCCCCATCTCCACAGCAGCACCCAGGATATTCCTGCTCAGAGCGACTGAAGAAACCTTCCACTGGAATTTACTGGCTTTAAAATTGCCTCTTCCCTTTGCCCCCTATTCCATGGATTTGCATAACCAAAGGGGGAAAGACGACACGAGATAAAAATAAATGCGGCGACTGCGGATCCAAAATCAAGGGGAAAGTGTCAGGGCAGTGTTTTGCTTTGGGTTTTAGTGGAGACAAAATAACTGAAACTACTAGGAAAGATAACGTATGACTAAGAAAATTCCCTGAGCAATCAGAGGATGTGTTTTCAGCTTTTTTACATTCTAGTTTTATTTTCTCACAGCAATGAAATAGGATGAGATTGGAGTCCCATGACCAAGCTGGCGCAATCCACGCACCCTACCTGGATAATCACGGACTGTAAATCATCATTTTATAAGAATTTAACTTTTCAGCTTCCAACATAATCAAACGTGGTGGTGAGGGGGGCCACTAATCATGACAAAAAATATACTTCAGCTTCTTTCTTGAAGTGCCAACTCCAATAAGTTCTCCGAGCGAAATTAAATGCATGCTCTTATTCCAAACCACAGTTTCCCCCTGGGATGGCCCAATCTCAAGTGGGGGCTGAAAGGCCAGTTGAACCACAGCCCAGGGTTACACCCATTTTTGCAGTTTTTTTTAACTACTGCCTGTAGTATAAATTGTATCCCAGCCCACTCAGTGACTGTGCTTTCCAGCATTGGTAATAAAAAAAGATGTCTTCATAGTTTCCACATTCCAGCACTAACGAGTGGGCCAGTCCATATCTTCCCTCGGTTTCTCACAGTTTTGTGTTTGTTTGTTTTAAAGGCTTCTCTGCAAAGCTAAGGGCAGAAAAGAAAGAAAGATCTGGTGTGTGGCGTGACGGTTGGCGCCGAGTCTGAGAACAGTAACAAAGAGTCATTTTAGAGTGGAAATTAAAGTGGAAAAGACCCATTAGTCCATGTTCTGTGCGTCCCTGCCAATGCGAGGGTGCTCCACGGAGCGATGCTTTTCCGCAGGCTCAGCACTGAGCTCCCCGTTCCTGCCACCAACGCCGAAATCGCGACATTTCAGTGCAAAACGCAGCCCTCGACATCCCAAACCCTCAGAGAGGGCGTTCCACCTCCTGAAGCCTCCCAGAGACCGAGCATCTCCTCTCCAATGTCGCAGGGGGCTGGGAGGACCCTGGCCTGGCCTGTCCTCCAGCAAAGGAGCCGGTCGTGGTGTCGGCGTGCCAGCTGCTGCCCTGCCACCACACCGGCCAAAGCAAACATCACACCATGCAAATTTGTAACAAAAAGTGGAGCAGAGGCCAAGCACAATGCCCTCCTGGTGGGAGGAAGTGTGGAGACAAGACTTTTTCCTTTTTTTTTTTTCCTCTCCCTTCCTCTTGGAAGGGAGGAGAAATGTTTCTTGGCTCCTCACTGTGAAATACAGCAGTGGCAGGGGAAAGGGAGCAAATCCAGGCACTGGCTTCTGCAGATATCGATCTCTGTGCACTCTGAAGTGGACTGTGACCTTTGGCAACCTCACCTCCAGCCAGAGAGCGGGGTCAGAGAAGACTCTGTGAGATGGAAATAGCCATTTTAGTCACTTTTTAACCTTGCAGTCCCTCAGCAGGGTATGAAATCCTGGAGATCGTGCAGGTTCTGCAACACAAGGCAAGTGCTGCAGCAGAGTGGGCAAATTGGAAGGAAAGGGTGGAGTGGGGTCAAATTTTTCCATCCCAGTTCCCAGATCATCTCCAGAAAGTTGATGGCATAGAGGGGAGTTAGAAAGGGTGAAGTCCTTTGCCTGTGGCATGAGTCAGATGTAGAGGCAAAAGAGAACAGTGGAAGCACGAATGGGTTCACACTATTGCAAAAAAAAAAAAAAAAAAAAAAAAAAAAAAAAAAAAAAAAAGTTATTATGTTTTAAAAAAAAAGAGTAATTTTATGTTTTAACAATACTGGCACTCAGGAAAGATGCAGTTCTTGAAAGCTGTCATGTGTTTGGGACTCCAGTATTCCCCTCCAGACACATCCATCCTCCATTCACAGGACTGATGGCCAACGCATTCAGGGCTAATTCGGCGCATTCCTGATCCCTGGGACCCGCTCTGCGTGTGCAGAAGAACTTCTCACAATGCAGGCAGTTGATCTGCACACACTGCAGGCTTTGTCCAGGACTTCTCCATGTCAGGCATCCAAACTGGAGCTGCTGAAGTCCGGAAACAGCCCAGACAAATAGCGAAAACACTATTTCTCTGTATGCAGAATATTTTTAAGCAGAATAAGGGCACTTGGATTATGCCGGCTGTGTAGGGGAACAACCTTAAAAGTCCACTATGAGAATGTAAGCACTCAGCAGACAGGCCAGCCAGGGAACAAGCCTCTGTATCAAATGATAATTGAGGTTATGGAGAAGCAAATCCGAATTTCCTGAGCATGGAGAGGGCTCGCAGGACTGGTGGAGACGGTACTTACCATACGAAAGTGTTAACAAGCAGTGAAAGAACTGAAGCGCATCTAATTAAAAATGCATACCAAGGCATAAAGACAGAGTATAAGAGTAAACAAATTGCAGAGACCAGATTTGTTTGCAATAAATGAAGAGGAAAACACCACACAATGCAAACTCATCCAGCACAGAGGATACAGAGGGAGGCGGGCAGGGAAAGGCACCACTCTGCAAAAACCTCCCGAAGCAAAGTACGAGGCAAGAGAAAAGCACGTGGTGCACTCAAGCATGGATGAGGGGGGACAAAGGGCTGGAATTAGTTCCAAGACACCATCCCTGGTAGGAATATTTGCCGTTTCCAAACAGGTACCAAACTGCAATATGGTTGGACCAAAAGATGCTGCCAAGCAGAGCTCCAGCTCAGCATATGAACAGGCCACCACGGGACACAAAACAAAACAAGGCCTTATGGGAAAGAGTACATTTTAATACTTCTGCTGTAAAATATCTAGAAATAGGCAGCAAGATACTGATTTTGTCGAGGAGGTTGGGGATGTCATGAAAGAGTCACTTCTGTTTAACTGCCTGATTGCACAGAGTTTGTGGCTATTTGTATGAGTGGCACTGCCCCATCTGCATTGGATTTTCAGAAGATAAAGATCTTAAAATCTTAGAATGAATTGAGTTGGAAGGGACCTTAAAGCTCATCTGTTCCCACCTTTGCCATGGGCAGAGACACCTTCCACTATCCCAGGTTGCTCCAAGTCCCATCAAACCTGGTCTTGGACACTACCAGGGATCCAGGGGCAGCCACAGCTTCTCTGGGCACCCTGTGCCAGGGCCTCTCCATCCTCACAGGGAAGATGTGCCATTAGGAGAGCTCTTGCATCCAGGAAATACTGACTCCCTCCACTGCTGGTGTGTTCATCCTTCTTGGTTCTGAACAACACTGGAAAACAAAGCTCAGACACTCTGCCAAGACTTGCTATGTCACACCTTAACCACAAGGAAAACATGGGTTTTCCAGGGCCAGCAGGAACTCAGGTCCATTGGCAGCAGCTTGCCCTGTCTTCCCTCACCCCAGTCACAAGGCCACCTTCCTTTTTTCAATAATTTTCTCTTTTGGGTCCTGCAGCACTGAACAATGGTGATCACACCATTTCCCAGAAGCAGCGTTTGCTTGATTACTGCAGAGCACTGTCATCTGTTTGTTTTTTGAACACATGATAGGCCACTGCCTTCATCCCCTTGGGACTCCCAGCCAAGCGCATTTCCCATCCAAATGGGGATAAAAGTTCAATTTTATTTCACGGTTTTGTCTTCCTTACAACAAATCTTTTCTGACAGTGTTTTCTGACTGCTAAACTGTTCCGTTTTGAGCGATTGATCTAAAACATCTGTCTTTGAGATTAAAAGCAACGTTGAAGGGATACTGCGATGCTATTCCAAAGGTGTGGAAGCTTCTGAACACCAAACTAGTAAGCAACAGGAGGGAACTTTTAGGAAAACCTCATGCACCTCACCACTTGGGTTTGCAGCGTGCATCTTTCCCCGGAAAGTTTTGCCAACTGCCACATAATACAGGATGTCGTGCTTCAAAATATTTAATGTTGCATTTCTCACTATTTCCTCCTTATCATTCATAAGACCCACATTTTAAAATGTCAGCCTACATATGGGAATGTTTAATCTCAAGGATGCTGATCCTTTGGGAAACTTTTTTAATCTTCTCCTAAAGTTGGGGGATTTGTTGGGGTTTTTTTCCCCCTTTGCTTCTCTCTTCTCTTAATGTTTTGCTTCTGTTTAGGCTGTACCTTGTTTCTTAGCTGCTTTTAAACCCCCCAGCCTCAAGCTGTTCTTCCCTTAAAAAGAGGACTTATATACACCTTCTGTAATACAACTGAAGGCAGGAATATTGCATTCCCCTGATATTTTAGTTTTCCAAGAAATACAACAAAATGATAAACCAGCAAATTTAGCTCAGAACATTTAAACTGTGAAAGTTTGTGTGCAATGGATGCATGGTGTTAGTTCTGCAATGGGCCTGAGTACCAGTCCCAATGTTTGGCATTAAATTTTTGTTTAAATTCCATTACTTCCGCTTGCCCATGTTATTGCATTTATTTTTAGTGCCTGTGTTCCTTACTGCCAATTTAAATTTATTTAATGTTAGGCACACAACAGTTTTTCAATACCTTTCTGTTATTTGGCTGTATAATTAGCTTTCCAAAATATGACTTATTTTATTTTAGTTAAGTTTTGGCAAGAAAGCAGGGGGCATGGGGGGTTCTTCAAGAGCAAATTTACTACTGGCAACACTGCTATGAAGGGCATGGAGACCAGGATCAGAAATCCATCTTATTCACAGAAAGGGCAAATCCACTGGGGATTAAGTGTAGCCCCTCTCCACCCTCCCCTTCCCTGTCCCCCTTGGCTACCCTCCATTTACCAGCTCAGACATGGAACTGGGACTTATTCCTTGATTCAGAAAAAGGAGCTATTAGAAGGCAACACCAGTTCCGAGTGTGCTGGACCCCATCCAGGCAAAATTTGTTCATTTCTTAATAATAACAACATCACATCCTTCTAGGTCATTAATAAATAAAGGGTTTGGAGGGGCAATAAAAGGGTTTTTCTTTTTTCAATTACTAAATGAAACTATTGCTATAAAGGCCCTACATAATTCGCAGTAACCTGTGGTATCATAATAAACTGTGTTCTTTGGCCCCGAGCTCATACAGTGCTTAAGAATATGTTTAACTGAGGCACTGAACGTGACTCCCATTTAGAAAAATAAAAAGAGATATTTCCCTGCCTTTCAGGAGAACATATGTGCCAACATTTAGATATTTGGGCACCTTGACCCCTGGAAAAAACCTCAGTGAAAAAACTTTTGGCAACCAAAAGTACCAGATTCTGCTTATTGAAGAAGATATTTTATGCAAAGATTTCTTCAGCAAGGTCCTAATCACATCAGGAATGGACTTGAGATACCTTCCCCCAAAACACCAGTGGACCAAAAAGAGCAGGCATTTTTGACAAGTGTTATAGACTTTCTGCTTCAGGCTGAAGGACCTGTCTGTGTGGATGAGAGCAGTCCTGGACACCAAACAAAAAGCCAGTGTCACACAAAAAAACCCATCAGCAGCTCCAAAAGCTATAATGAAATAAATTCTATTTTATATAATCAAATTGAAAAATTATATAATGAAGAGTATATGTGTATATGTATATATGTATGTATGCATGTATGTATGTATGTATAGGCTAGGCATCAACAGACACCCATCCCACATACCAATGCTGTTGTCTCAAGAACAGATCCTATTGGAGTAGATTGTTTTCTGGGAATAGTTTTCTATATCTTCTGGTAAGGACCTGTAAAGGCCATCTAGTACAAACTCCTTCCAACAAACAGGGACATCTTAAACTAGACCAGGTAGCTCAGAGTCCCATCCAGCCTGACCAGAAGAAGGGCAGACACCACTTCTCAGGACAACCTTCTTCACTGTTTTACCTCCCTTATTAAAACTTCCTTATTTCCAAACTAAACCAACCACCTTTCAGTTTATCCCTCGTCCTATCACAGCAGGTCCTGATAAAAATTTGCCCCCATCTTTCTTAGAGGGGAAAATATGCAGAGTCTTGACCTTTTGGTGTCTGGCAGCCTGAGGATATGGTGGACACCGTGTAGACCCCGAGGTGCCTGCTCTTCCCTCTGTTTCCTCCTCTGATGGAGCACTAATGAGTTCAATCATGTGTCTTTTGGATTATTAATCTACACACAGAAATGCAGTCCTGAACCTTCATAAAAAGCCATCCCACTCATAGTTTTAAGATACAACATGACCCTGATGAGTCCTGCCCTGCATCCAGCTCATCAGACCCTCCAGGAAGAGGTGAGGTTCCAGGGTGACAGTGTGGCTGTGGAATGGGGTCAGCTGCTGCCTCTCCCAGTCTCACCTTTCCTGTGAGGAAAACAGGATGTCACTCAGTGATGTCTCATGCCTTTCCCCCAGTCAGACTGAGAAATGGGGACACTGCACATCCTCTTACACCACTCAGCTGCAAAACTGGTGTGGGGCTTTGAATAATTAACAGCAACGACCAGCCGTGGCTGCTTACAGGAGTCATCAAGAGAGATTAGCTGGAAGCAAGTACTGATGCTCTTAAACTTCTTATGTCTACAGCTGGCCTTGTTTTTTTCCCCTCCTGTTTCATTTAGCACCAAATTCTCCAGGTGCTTACAGGGCAGAGCTGTACCAGGGGCTGGTCCCCACTGCCACCCCAGAGCTCAGTCCTGCTTAGGGGCTGCCCCACTGCAGATCTGCTCCCCTCGTTGGCAAAACTGCCCCAGCTCGATGCCATCAAGTTCAAATTCCCTGGATTTTGTTTGCTGTGCCATAAAAAACAACATGGTAGCTGCAGTCCATCAAGCTAAATCATTTTAGCACCTCCTTTACCCTACATAGACTTACAGTGCTGAGAACACATTTGTATTTTTCTCCTGCTACTTTGGATTTATACAAAAAAAAATTGCCCCAATTTCCATTTATTTGTGACAGAATATTGCCTGTCTTCTTGTTTTATCTTTTCAGCTTAAGAAAAATAACATAGGACATGATCACCACTAACAAGACAGCACGTTCTATATAACTTCTCCTGCTGTGTTGTTTTATTTACCAGCTTTCAAATCCCTAACCTTCCTCTCTCCAACTTCCTTTTAAATGAAAGGATCCTCTTGTCTCTGTGAAGTTCTTATCATCTGCACTGGTTTGCGTGTTAAAGTTTCAGCATCCATTTAATCAGTGATGGTTATTCTGCCTAATGACTCCTATACCCCTGTTAATACTCTTTTATCTGGCTCTAATATTTTAAGATCTTGTCTAATATTAATGCTAAATGCTAATATTAAAGATTTGCTACTAATATTTTAAGCTCTTGCTGGTAGTGCACTAATGTTTGGGGAGGTGCTTGGGAGCTCATTGTATTGGAAGGACCACTGGATAAATTCTAACAGTCTTTATGAGTACTGCATAGAAATCCAGGCAAAATAACTGGAATAGAGGGACAGGTTTTAGCAATTTATTTATGGAGTATCCTGCCAGCAATGAGCTCAGAATCAGGTTGAAAATGTATGTGTGTGTGGGCATGTGAGTGTGTGCCTCTCTGCATCTCTCCAATAAACCAGGAGAGAGAAAAATAACCCAAATAAACCAGGATAGAGGGAAAAAAAACCCATTGTGAGGCAGGAGTGGGGGATACCTGCAGCCTCTTCCCCATGGGGTTCCAGCCAGTGCTGCCACTCCAGGTGATGCTACAGGGACAGGGAAGGAGGTGGCTGCTGTCCCACAGGAATCCCAGCCCTGAATTACAATTCCTTCTGTATTGCTACTTCACCAATTTTTCCTATATACCTACAGACAGCCACGTTTATCTCTTGGCAATACAACATCCTAAAGGTTTACAGAGGACTAGGAAAAGAAGAAGATTTAAAAGAAAAAAATTAAATTTAAACCTCCTGTATTTCAATATCAGTTTATTAGCGCAAACCTCTGCCACATGCAGAGGGAGAACAGAATCCACTCTGCCTCTGAAGAACAACCTCCTCCACTAAAAATAAAATACAGTGCAGCATTTATTTCACCACGGTTTAAGAGTTAATGAAAGATTTGCACCTGTACAGCTGTTGCAGACTGAAACGAGCTTGTGGAGAGAATGTGTTTTCTGGTTGAGACAGTTGTAAATGCCTTGAGTAAAAACACTGAGGACTGCTAATGGATAGGTTTATTTTAAAGCATGCCATCTGCTATCAATCATAGAGAAGTATAGGAAGCAAGTTTGGCTGTGCTCCCTCCTTGTGAGCCTGATAAAGATAGGGCTGTGGTACTCTGGAACATTTAGTACTCAAGAGAATAAAACATCAAACCTACTCAGCAGCTCCACTAACAATAATAAAAATGCCTCTGCCTAAAGGTGACATTCTGAATTTACGATTATTTGTGTCTATAAAGTGTATTCTTTGGCTCCTGACTCATTCTGACTGTCTCACTACAAGAACAATACATTAAGCCTGCCTGAAGTAAATGGAAATCCTATCCTTTTATTAAACTAGCAGCCAGTACCTGAGATGTTCTTATGCCCTGTAGGACCCAAAGAAGGTTTTCTGCTCTGAGTGTTAATTCTTTTGGTAGGATTAAAGTCAACTGCAGAGAAAATGCTTATTTTGTGCACTCAGAACTAAGCCCTTCTCCAGGTAAATGTACTTTTAAAAGAATAGGAATAAAAACGAGAAAACCCAAGGCAGATTCTGAATATGTAAATACGCCAAGCAAAGGCTGCAAAAACTGCAATTTACCCCAATAGCTCATATTTTATGCTGCTTAGCATCTGAGACAGGAAAAGCTTACACTGTGAGAACCTGCCCAGGAAAACCATGCACAAAACTCCCAAAAGGTGCGTGCCAATCTTCCTTCCTAGCTCTGAACTTCACATCTGCTGAAATTCTCCAGAATTGAATCCAGGGATTTTTTTTTAATATAATTTTTTTCTCCTTTTTTTTTTTCCCTACCCTGCATTTTCCCCAGAAAAGGCAATTGGAAGATGCAGAGCTACTTCCCTGAGACACACAAGCATTTGGTTAACTTCAGAGGTATGAATCATTCCCCTGGCTAACACCACATCCCTCTTCTCTCACTCGCACTCTGGTACCCCACTGATCAGGGGCTTTTGAGCCTGCCTGCTTAAAAATAATTAAATATATAACCCTTCTTGGCAAATTCACCAGATATAAAAAACACTTAGCAATGGAGCACACCGGATTTGATCACATTGGGCTCCTATCTCCTATCTGCAGCTTAACAAAATTCCCTTGCAAGCCTGCTGCTCATTGGAAAGCATTGCTGTGGAAGCTTGGGGAAAACCCACCTGGTGATCAAGCTCATGAGCCTAATTAAACTTAGTAGAGAAATTAAAAGTGGGAAAAAAAAATTAGAACAGCAGCATGGCAAATAAAAAAAAGGAGTAAGCACTAGGAATAGGAAAAAGATAAAAAGCAGTGGGAAAAGCGAGCTTTCCTTTGAAGTCTGCTCTGGAAAGTGACGGTGCCCCCCACATCCTGAATTCTTTGCACAGTGGGCCATAGGTCCAAGCAGAAAAACAGAAAGTGGAGGTTTCGACTTATAAAATTCAAAATATTAAATCAAGGCTGATTTTGGGCTGTATTCACCATTTTGGTCCTCAAGAGTTTCACTGTCTTTAAAGTCCATGGTCAAATGACCACTGGTTTCAAAGAATATCTTTAATCCCTTTGTCTGAGGAGCAAAAGAACTGAGACATAAGTTTCTACGGGAGGATCAAAACTAGTACATACTTGGAATGAGTCAGATGAAAGATTATGAAAAAAAATATGAGACTATAGAGAAAGAGGAAAACCACAAAGATAGAGAAGATTGTTCTACAGGGAAGTGGATAAGCTCTGAGCATGTTGGGAGCAGTCTGCATGGTCACTTGGCTGCAGAAACATAGAAATACTGGAAACAATGCAGGGATATAGGAAGGCAAAGCTCAAGTAACAGGAAAAACTGGAAAACAGGCAGTTATCAAAAACTCCATGCTCAGCAACACCTGGGGAATAACTCCCTAGAGGTACTTCTCACCTCTAGGTGAGGATTTCCAAATTACTCCTTATCAAGAGCAACACCCCAACTCATAAGGAAAAAAATATCAATGATCATCTCTCATTACTGAGCCCTGTACCAAAACCAGTCTGTTCCATGCTCCATGAGATGAAAGATTATGTCACACAAGGGCACATCATAACACCAAGGTCACAGAGCAGTCACAACCATTAAAACCTCCAGCAAAAAGAGTTCACCAAAACTCCGGCTGATCAAAAAATTATTAGAGCATTGAAACTTTCACAGAGACGCAGCTTTTTCTCAAAAAATGTCATTGCCAGGATTTTAAGTCTGGGATGAGGGGCTTGGATAGCCAGAGGAAAGACAGAAGAAGCCAATCCCGACTCACCCATAGCCTGATGTACACGCCCAGGGATGGCGGGAGGTCCAGGTCCAAATCCCAGCTCTGAAGACATTCCCAACATTGCTGACAGCATCCAGAAGGAAAGATGTGCTCCATAGCCTTGCTCCACGACATTGTGCAGGCAAAAAGAAATATAATTCTCAAGGTTTTCTTTTTTCCGTCTCATGAGAAAAAGAAACAAATTAAAAGGCTTGAAAATTTTTCATGGCATAGACTGTGGCCAGCCCTAACCCCACGCTGCCCAGAGGTTCACAGGCACTCTGCTCCTTCCAGAGCTCATATGGTGAACTCCCCATCTTTTGCACAAACTTAACAGGATCATTTTAGACTCGCACAGAACATTTTCCTGTGAAAGCTCGCAGGCTCGGAGCAGCTTGTCACCAGAGTTCAAGTCCCTGGCACACAGTTCATTGCAGCTCTAATGAAAAAGCACAATGATGGAGCCTGCGTTGCTAAGATTAGACATTAGTGGCCATATCAAGAAGAGAAATACCTGCAGATTAGCAGAGCAATTTGCTGCTCTAAATCTGAACCTTCTAATCTCTTTTTTTTTTAATGTAAGTAGCAGCCCATGAATATGGGAGCAGAATTAAAACTGCATTTACTAAGTGATTTCTAAAATACTTCAGCATGTGTTTTAGAAAACTGACAAGTCATTAAAATATAGTTAATAAACATTATTCAGAACTCGTTGCTTTAGATTAACACTGCTTCAAAATCAAAGACATTGATTTGTTCAGTGCACTGCTGCAAGAGGAACTCCGGCTGGTGTCCTTGCCCTGTGGAAGGAAATACGATGGGCAACTCGGAGTTTACCTTGCATCTGTATTTTCTAACTGCAAAAATATTTCAGAAATATTTGCAAAAGACTTTAAAACTTGGCATCCTGGCCACTAAGGGCATGCACGGAGACTGTAATCACAGGTGAAAACCAGGGAAAGATGGAAGGGTGGCAACAGACTGAGAGAGTTGGGGTTGTTCAGCCTGGAGAAGAGAAGGTTTTGGGAAGACCTTAGAGAAACTTGAAGTGCCTAAAGGGGTTCCAGGAGAACTAGAAAGGGACTTTGGGCAAGGGGGAATTGGTTTAAACTGAAGAAGAGTAGATTTAGATTAGATTTTAGGAGGAAATTGTTCCCTGTGAGGATGGTGAGACCCTGGCACAGGGTGCCCAGAGAAGCTGTGGCTGCCCCTGGATCCCTGGAAGGGTCCAAGGCCAGGTTGGATGGGGCTTGGAGCAGCCTGGGATAGTGGGAGGTGTCCCTGGCAGGGAGGCTGGAATAAGATAGACTTTAACGTCCCTTCCAACCCAAAGCATTCTATGATTCTAAGAAAACTGAAATAGGAGCAGAGATAGCAGCACCATTCTCAGTGACCAATTCAAAGGAACCTGAAGTCATGAGCCATTTTTGATCAAACGTAGGTGAGAACCATCATGCACAGCTTTCACTGATGACAACTTTTTAAAATTTATTGTGTGACTGTCAAGAAATTTTCTCTTTTAGAAGCTCTGCCCTGAGCCAACTGGAGCTGACTGCTTTTCTTATTTCATGAAACCATGATCAGCTCAGATACTGTGGGAGAAACAAACTCAGGCACAGCTCTCGACTCTGGACCATTGTTGGTGACCCAAAGCCAGCATCAGGTGCCCTCCCTGCTGCAGAGGACAGCAAGCTGGTTTTGATGTTGTTTGCTGATATTTTGAAGGAAAGGGAAGGATTTAGTGAGGTATTGGTATTTTGAGAAGGGGTGGATCAAACTCTCTAGGACAGCCCCTCACCCTGTTTTACTTTTTTTATGCAAGTACTGCAGGTCAAACTCATAACAGGAGAGAGCTGAAACTGAGAAGAGAGACAATGTATCTTAAAAATGAAAACATTACTATTCATAGTTGACTTAGTAATGTAGCTAAAGGAAAAAAAATCATGGCTCAGTAAAAATTGTGCCCATCTAACTTAAGCTAAGATAAATATTTGCAAATGCTCTTAATGACCATTTTTAATCACTTGCAGGATTTAGTGGCAGCTTTCTTTTGTTTTGTTTTTTTTCTAATAATAAACTACTTCATATTCAGAAATGTCTGTAACCTGGTGAATGGTTTTGATTTATGACATCTCTCAGGCATCAGAATTCTGGATTTGAAAGCTGAAACATGAGGGAGATCCAGATCCATCAAATGATTTTATTTTTCATTCTTTTAAAATGACTTGGAGTGCAAAGCCTTTCACCATTTCATATTGCTACTTATAAGGAAAAAAGAATAACACCTTACACCTAAGATAATTTGAGTGGTACCAGCAAATTTATGCTTTGAAGGTTCTTATGAGATGGGTGTGATTAAACTCATTTTACCATCCTTGATACAGAGTGCCATTTTTTTGGGGCCACAAATCTCCATGAAACTCTACAAACCTGCTCATTTCCTCCCTTCACCACTGTGGCTTGAGCATGTTTGTTCCACAGGGCTAAGCAGAGCAAATGGTGGAGTCAAGGAGTATCCCAAATCAGAAAGGACCCACCAGGATCATCGAGTCCAGCACCAGGAAGCTTCAGCAGAAGAAGAATCTGAGAGAGATGTCACACACATGAGGGGGCTGGGATTGGAGCAAGGGTGAAGGGTGACTCCTCCAGTGACAGATCTCAAAGCAGCAGGGATATTTTGAGGCTGTGAGAAGCTGCTCTGAAGAATGCAAGGAAAACTGCCTGTTTGAAAAGAAAAAAAAAGGAAAAAAAAGAAAGAAAGGAGAAAAACAAATCTTTAAGAAACTCAGAAGTGCAGCTTAAGGTCTTGTTTTCCTTAGCCCAGTGGTGAAGGAAAGTTGTTGTCAGAAACACAAGTATTTAAACAGCCTGTGACAGCAAGGAAGCAAATGACTGCTTCTGCCAGTGAGCGAGGAAAGCTCAGCTGCTCCCTGCGAGCCAGAGGGATTCACATCCAGCCCGGATCTGGGAACACTCTCTGGAGCAAAAATCCCTCTCCTCAGCCTCTGTAGCGCCTGTCTCATCAGCCATGGACCAAACCTCAAAGCTCCTGGTCACATGAGAGCATTCCCACTCGGATCTGGGCTGCCTGGTCCCCACGTGGAGGGTGGCAGGAGGACCCACTCACCGTGGGGCTGAGTCACCGTCCTCCGTCGTCTTCTGCGCCGCCCCTCCCAGCACTTCCAAACAAGCCAACAGTGCACAAATATGTGAAAATATTCCTCGCCCACTCCCAGCCATGTTGAAAAGAAACCTGTTGTGGTTAAATGACTCGGTCAGTTCTTCAGGGATTTTCCAAGGTTTCCTATAAAAAGAAATCTGTGGGAAATGAATGATTGCATAATCGCTAACACATGCCAATTCATCTAAGCCTATTATCTTTTATGGCATTTTGTACTCTATTGTCCTTACTCTGGTGAGTTTCTGTCTTACAATTCTTCTCCCTATTAAATTATTTGCACATTTTGCTCTCTCCGACCCTTTTGCATCGGTGGGATACTTAGCATCTCCATAAGGAAAGAAGTCAAAGACAAATGGTCCCACCACCTTTTCTCACATAATATTTTTCCCACCTTCGCAGGAATATCTCAACAACAATCCCAGTGAAAATGTGAAGGACCTGTTCAAGTGAGAAGCTGTGTTAGCTGGGTCTTGGTGCCACAAAAAATAAGTTTTTTTCTTAAGGAATATGCATTTTTACAGAGGTTTTCTAAGGTCCTTGACAGAAATGACCAGTATTCATAGTTTTAAAATTACATAGTCCCTTGAAAATGCTGCAAGTTGCCTACAGGTCATAATTTCTTAGAAACAAACCCCAAGTGTCTTGGAAGTCTTAATTACACTGCATTTCAATTGGATTTAGGCCGCTAAACCACAGATTTTAATAGGAATTTCAGATCTTTAAAAACCTTTTGATTTTTGACTTTAGTAGCCTGACATTGCCTGAAAGCCAACCAGGCATTCACCTTTAGAATTAATATTTAATCATGTTTTGAGTGGGGTTTTTTCACTTTTGAGTGGGTTTTTTTCAGTTTTGAACTCTTCCCAAGATCAACAGGTTTATAGACACATGAGTCATGGCTAAGCACTCACCTCTCCACAAGGTGTGACCTCTGGCATCACTGCATTTTTAAATAAGGGAAAAGTGGAGATTTGGAATCTCCTGTGTGATTGAAGAGATACAAGGCTTTTTTTCCTAAAATCCCAGATATTGAGAGGAATTATCACTGATGACTACTAACCACAGAGCTCTAAGAACCTGGGAAGATCCCAAATCAGCAGCAATAATCTTTAAACTAAACTAGGAGGTAACTCCCCATAATCTTAATGTGAGAGAGGAGACTGCACAGCAATTATGGGCTCTAGAGACATTCAGGCAGAGAATAAATGAGCTACAGGTTCACTGTAATCCTAACCCTAAACATGAGGTGGGATAGCCAAACTTTGGTTATACCACTCATCTCTGCATTGAAAATCCAGTTCTTCAGAGCAGATCTGTGTGAATTTTCCCCAGAAATGCAGCAGGAAAACAGGAGGGTTGGGGAGAGACCTCATGTCCCAGACATCTCAATTCCCCATCTCCCAGTGCAGGGCAGCTCCACCTTAGGAAAAGAAGCAGAATTGGAAGGGTGGCCTGGATGTGAGACAGGAGGTTAATGGGGATCAGAGCTGGTGGTGCTGAAGACAGGGAAGAAGAGGAGCAATGATCAAATACTGAATAACAGTGCAAACAGGAAAAAGCTCTGTTGTTACAGAACATCCTCCCAACCATGCAAACCCTCAGTGTTCTTCCAGCAACTCAAACAACTGCAACAAAAAGCAGCTCTGTCCTCTCTTTTGCCATTCTTGAGATAAAAAAGTCTTAGATTCCATTTTCCATTGAAGAGGGAAGCAACAGCCAGCAAGTCCCCAATTTCCTGACAAGTTTTATCAACTCCAGCAAGCCAACAGGACCTACTCTTAATTTACCTCTGACTCTCAGCAAGCAAGAGCAGAAAACTTCCATATCAAGAGCAGAAACATGTCAGGCCAACAAAATCTCTATGAATCAGATCAGCTTTCCAGAAAAAACCATTATTTCCATTGTCCACATGAGCAGGTTTTCACAGACAGAAATACCCATTTTGGTTCTCCTATACTATTTTAGGTGTTCCTTTGACATGGACATTTCTGAAACCAAATTGAATTTTCTTTTAATCAGAAATAATTTGCAGTACTATTTGGCAACATTCACACCCTGCAAGTGTTTTCTTGTTGTCAAGGGCTCCTGAGGATCTCCAGCACCTGTCATCCTCTGCCAGCATCAACCTTTCCATACGGGCAGGTCTCCAGAAAAGATTATGGGCAGTGTAAAATCCACCCATCTTAAATCACCATTTCTCTGATGTACATCAGGGATTCAGAGAGGAGAGTCCATTCAATTTTGTTGCTCCTTTCTTCATTTTCCCTTCAAAAATAGATTTACTCATATTTCTATTGGTCTTGTAAGATCCGCTCTGTTTTTTTTTTCTATTAGCTAAATATTCAGTCTATTGGTAACATTTTAAAGCATTTTATCAGCCTATATAATTTTATAATCATTTTGTTGTTTTCACTAAAAAAAAAAAAAATGTAACTAGCCAGACACCTAATGCTACTTAAGTGCAAATAGATTTTTTTGTGGTTGAATAATAACATCTGTTTTGATTTTCCAGCCACAAAAGTGCATTTTATCTGGCCTTCCTTTATTTGAACTTTTCACATCTGCTCAGGCCTGCTTCCTATAAACTAAATACCAGATCCTTTCACAATGTAGGAAATTTACCTGCAACAGTTGTTGTCTCAGCTCCAAAGACTTTATAAAAATGTCAAAAGACTATAAATGCAATCTTAGTGCACTGTGTATTTGTTAAACATTGGTATTTATTTTGTCCATCCCAAATAGTTGATACTCACACACCTAATCCTGAAAAACTTATTTTATGAATGGACTAATTTAGGTTTATGGAATAAAGTACATTGTGGGCTGGTGCCCCCTGTTCTACACAAAATTTAGAGATAAACTTGTCACAATGCTCTATGTCATCAGCTACAAATTCAATCAGAAATTATAGGGATGGTCAGATGCATTGTGCTTTCAGCAAATAAAAGAAGTCATGAGGGGAATTTCATAAGCCATTTTCAGGGTTATCTACAAAGATTTGGTAGTGAATTTTGAATTTTGACTTATTCTGGTCTCTTCAGAGGTGAGCAAAGTCAAGAAGGATAACAATGCTAACCAAAAACACTTTTTTTTTTTTTTAAGTAGCTATTTATTTTCTAATTGTAGTTCACATCCTAAAACTTAAATATGTTTTGCTAAAGGGGAAAAATTAAAGTGAATGCTAAGAAATTTCAGCTGAAGCAAAACAGGCTGAGGGGTTGGAAAATACATCCTGGATATCAGATGAATGTTAAGGATCATTCTTTGAACTCAGAGCTAAGGAGAATTCTTCTCTGCTGATGTGACCAGGAAGATATGCAAAAAAAAGCACCCCCTCATCAGCCTCTTCATAATATCTGCATCTATTCAGCATTTCTTGCCACTGATAGAGAGATATGTCTTAGGAGAGAACTCCTACGTCCCTGGGCCCCGTGCAGCTGTGTCTGCAGCAAAACTGCAATACTGGGCCACTTTCCACAGACAGAAAACTCAGCAAATGGCTGAGGAGAGAGCACTGATTGCAAAGCTGAGAATCCAGGTTTTCCTTCTCTCAGCACACCAGGAGCATCTCTTCTCTTCAAAGTCTCCTGCCTCTGTCGTAGGGAAGAGACAGAATTTCATTCTTTTATGTTGTTTTGAATCTTTGGCAAATCTTGGGGTCTGTGATTTGGCAATCTCATCAAATACAGCTTTATCAACCCAAAACACCCACCAGCAGCAGTGTCTTAAACAGACACGAGATAGAAAAGTACAAGGAGGACCACAGTGGGTTTGGGAAATGTTGGAGGGGAAAGGCAATATCCACGCACTGCCCTTGATTTACACCTTGATTTTTTCCATCTGCACAAAGGATCGAAACTGCGTCATGATGGAACAGTTGTGAGAATCACAAAGAATTTAACAAGTCAAAAATGGATTAAAAAGCACTTTATGGCTTGTTAAAGAAATCCCCCTGTTCCTCAGAAGCATTTTTAGCATCTTATTAGTGGTATTTGATCTGACTAACATATTGACTCGTCATTTGAATAGGAGATGAATCCTTTTTGATGGACCACAAAGGGAGTATAAATTCAAATGAGGCACTTCTCCAAATTTTTATTTAAGCATAACCCCAAAGAGCCCATAACATCTGTAAAGGTTTTTTCTGTGCCCCACAAAAGACTACCCTAATGATCTTTTAAAGCATGCTTTTTTAAATTTTCTTTAGAAGTAATCATTGCATATGTATTTAAATCAAATAATAATGAGTTGGAAGTTCTCTTTTACCTGTTTTCTGGAGTGCCATGCATTAATTTCACTTAAGAAAATACTCTAAGCCAATATAACATTTTTTTTAAAACAATCTGTCATGGAACTCGTACTTTAGCATGAGTTGAATTCATCATCAGTCTCATACAAAGTAGTTCAGAACTTGACAAATGAAAAGCACAAAACGTATCCGAGAAATATGCAAAAAAGCCTCATGCCTTTCAATCAATCTCTGATCTGAAAGGATTTTGATCTATCCAATCTATACTGTTTAGGACAATTTCAGTGTCACCACGACAGACACTGCTATGGAGTTAGTGGGCAGACCCACAATTGCCTTCCCTTTGGCAAAAGCCAGAAAACTTGCTCCTAGTCATTTTTTGGAGCAATTTTATATCATCTAAGAATTTGCACTTAGGAATAAGTTGGAGACCTCCAGCTCATTTTGAAAACAGTAATTTATAGCTACGCAGACATTATGATTTTACAGTGTTTTGATAGTTACGCCTGCACTATCCACATGGAACATTTAAAAACGGATTAGAAGCCATTAATCTTGGAAATATGAGGGATTTGTAGCCTGAAGAGGAACTCAGAGCATTTGCAGTCTAAGTCTCTTTCTGCACCTAGGTGTATGGTGTTATTAAGGTACTTTATCCTCTTCTAGAACGAGTCAAGAGTTATACTGAGGCAACCCTTTTGTGGTAAAAGTCCTGGATAATAAATCAGGGATCTCAATACTTTCTCACGGATAGTCTTATTGACCTTGGACAAGTATTTAAGCTGGAAACCATTTTAGGCAGTTCCTGTCTCTTGTTACAATCTCCAACAGCACTCAGTCAATCAGATCCCCATGTGCAATTTCATCCTTTAGGCACAACAATAATCACAGCCTCCCACTTCACTAAAAGTCTTTCATTTTAAAATTGAAATACCTTAGAGACAGGTCAAATCAAGACTTTGTATTTTCCACACCGATGCCTTGAAAAGTGGGGGAGATCCACTCGATCCAGGTCTTTGCAGCAGGCTGTTAATTCCTCCAGAGACTGACCTCAGATGCTGGGTTCAGCTATTCCTAAACTCCGATAAACGTCAGGTCCAAATCCAAATCTGGATCCCAAACTTGTGGTATGGGCCCATCTGTACTTGAAAGAAACATTTAAAAGAAAAAGGAGGAAAGCTAAGATCATGAATATTTCTATTTGAATACTGCATACAACAGATTTATGAACTTAAGCAGTTACTTTTTTTCTTTGTGAAATCAAAACTACCACAGGATTTCCCGTCCATATATACCATATGCTTTTTCCAACTTTGTTTAAAATTCTTAGCGTCCCAATATGCTGAAGCTTCTGAGCACTACTGAGGTGTTGCAGGATTTCTTTGCAAGCTTTATCAACTTTGCAAACTACACTATAGTCGAGAACTAATTTTTGTATAGGAAAAATGAATTTTATCTATTTATTTCTGCGATATGGTAATGAATGGTGAAAGCATCATATGCAATGGAGCCCTTGGGGAGCAGCCTGAAATAGGATTAATTCTCCTAAATGACAAGAGTGTTTATTTCAGTGTAACTGACTGTGTACATTGGGTCAAGAGATGCAAAACCGAGTCCTGCCAGCACATGCCTTGCAGGATCTTCTGAGTACAATCTTCATTTAGAGCCCAGTCAGAAGCATGACAAGTGAGACACCAACAACACTAAAGGAAACTTATAAATGTTTGCAAATTCCTTTTATGGATTAATGACCCTACACATAAGAATTGACATTTCCAGGACAAATCACTTCTTTATCCTACTGGTATTTCAGCAGTTTTTGCTTATGTCAAAGCAGAGGCGAATTTTTCCTTCTTCAGATCAAACGGGATCTAAAATCTGGGAAGATTTAACAGTAAAATAAAAACAATGGGGATGTAAATGTTAACCATCTGCATTTGTCGCTGCTATTTCTTATGATGTGATATCTCCATCAATGGCATTACATTTTTACTTTTGTTATCTCTCATAACTTTTCATTCTATTATGGTTAATCATTGATAAACAAACACTTTGACTTATAAAGTGGCAATCATCTTGTCTAAATTTAACTGTGTAAAAGTCAAACACCTACTCCAAGCTACTCGTGAAGGCTCTTTCTATAGATAGTGGTGACAGATTGGCATTTTCAGAGAGAGACTTATCCTACCTGTCTTACACACTTGTTTTAAGATGGGATTAATCACTCTGTGGAAGTACTTTCTTCTTTTTCTTTCCTTGGACTGAGTTTAGTAAAAAAGCAGAACACAAGTTTTGTTAAAAAAAAAAGGGTGGGGGGAACCACCAAGAGATTATTTCAGGCCTTGAACTTGAATCCACAGAGGTATTTAGCCTCAAAAAGCACAGTTTCTCTAGGATGCAGAAAGTTTCCTCCTAAAGGCAGATGAGAAGAGGGAAGGTGGAGAGAGACAGGAGCACAGCCTTGATAATTATATTTATCACCTGCCCCGACTCCCTGCCTTTAGGGCTGGTGAGAAGCAAGCTAAGGAGAACCAAGACACAAGGGAATAGCAGACTTACTTTACTCTGTATTGTTTTACCCAAAGAAACCATGGGGACTGTCATAGTTTCCCTCTGGATGGAATTCCAGTGACAGAAAGGTTTTCCAGGCTTCGGCAAGAGAAAAGGGCTGGCCAACAGCTACTCTGCTTCAGCAGAAGCAAAGCAAAACCAGCATCTCCCTTTTTCACATGAGATCAGCTCCAGCTCAACACAGGGAAGGACCACACACCAACCATGGCTTCAGGACATGAGCCTTAGGAGGCAATTCAACGGAAACTTCTAATACCCTTCACATCATTCAAATGAAAAGATGCTGATGCTGAAGAGGGGAGAAACATTCTTCCTGGCGTCTCTCCATTTGAAATTCTGCTACAGTGACAGTATCTGGATTAGACTCCAGGACAGTATTTCTGAAACAGCAGGAACACTGCTTACTGCATCAGTTTTAAATTATAAGCCTTCCAAAGATGTCAACACCACTTTCCTGGAGACTTTCCTGAAATTAAAACACTGAGCTTTTCCCCTGAGCCTTCACAGAGTCCTATGGATCCATTGCCCAGTGTCACCATTTGTACCGTGATTTGCCCATGCTGGGTCACTGCTACTACTTCATTTCTGCTCTATAGTCAGCCTGGCTCTTTGATGTTACTCAGTCACTATTTCCTTTCCCTTTACTTTTATCTCTGTCCTGGCACTCTTCCTTTAAGCATCCTCTCTACCAGATGGTCTCCATCTCTCCTTCAGAAGTGCCCAAAATATTCCTACTGCCTCCTCTTGATCTTCCCCCAGCAGCAAACCTCTTCATCCTACAGAGCTCAAATACCAATGGATTTCTCCTCCTTGCTGCTTCTTTCTTGCACTTTGAAAAGGAATTCACTGGAAGCAGCTAACCTCCAATCCTCATTATGCACGATGCACTCATTTATAAGAGTTTACCCAGGAGAAAAATTCAGACGGGATATAGGCTGCTACAATTGCGTTTTTTCAAGTGGAAGCACATCTGATGTCTGCGTGTCAAACCGGAGCTTTAGTTTTTAAAACAGGAGCTCCAACTTTTGCATTTGGAAATCCATATGGATCCTTTAATCTGAAGGTCAAAACAGCTTTTATGAAAGATACTGAAAACAATGATACTTTATATTCGCCAGCATAATTATATAAAGATGATTCAATATCGTAGTATCATCAGAGGATTCAGAAAAGTCTCTGTGTTATGTATTTTTAAGATGGGGCTTAGATGGTGTAAGATGAGGCTTCAGAAGTTTACAGAGAGGAAAAAAAAAATCTTGTCACAATTTATATCTTCCTAATAGGTCACTGAAACTCTGAGGATAACAATTGCTTTTACTCACAGTTGGCAGTGCACAGTAATCAAGAATAAAGCTCTAGATATTTTTGTGGAAGTACAAGCACTTACTAAAACGCAGCAGCATAATAATGTATTATATATTATACAAATACAGCGAGGTGGGATTTATGTTTGTCTCTTTGCAAGAGAAGAAAAAACTCTGAAATGACCTTCTGTTCATAAGTTTCTTTGAAAAAGGCTTGGCCTGAAACCACTTCACTACTATTGATATAGCCTGTTTCTGTACATAAATCTTAAATGTAAGCACGGCTTCAAAAAATAACTAAGCAATCACAAAGCTTTACTTTTCAGATTCAATTGCCTTCAAATCCTTTACTGAAGTCCCCTTGGCACTGTCACTTCAAAATCAGGATAATGCTGCATAGTGTTTCTCAGTTCCAGTAAAACAAAAGCCTTATTGAATAAATATGTGTGAAAATGTTGCAAACAGAACCATCTCAGCAGCCACCACCTGACCAGGCTGTGGTGACCCTCCCTGGTGACCCACGTGGGCTCAGCGCTCCACTTCTTGGCTTATCCCAGCACTGCTAAATTCCACTGTCTTTGTCCTTAAAACTGTAGCAAAACACATGTTTTCCTCGCAGAAACCTAAGAGCAGGCTTTAGACATCAAGGAACAGCAAGGTGACCCAGGATTTCCATATGCAGGAAGCTGCTGATCAAACGGTATATCCTTTTTGTAATCTGCTTCTTGGATCGTGAATATAGAGGAAACCTTGTGGTTCTGCTAATCCCTTAACTCTGGGTTTGTAAGGAGAGCTCACAACATTACCCCGTCTTGGAAACGTAAAGGCAGAGTAAAATATCCAGTATTTACTATCTCATGTCTCGTTCTGCTCTGAAAAAGGATGACTCAGGAAGGTTTTTCTTTTTTCTACACATCATCTTCTGCATATCCTAGATTTCCCTGTAGTTAAAATATTAGCTCAGGCCCACAGAACCCGTTATTGCAGCAAGGCAGCCCCACATGCCAACATCCCTGTGATCAGGTTTCAGGGCTGTGAGCTCAGGTATCCAAATCCCTGAAACCAGAGTCACCCAGCAATTAATTCCTGACTTTTGGCCACTCCTTGTTGGCAGGAGGCACACAAGTAGTGCTGGTTCACAGCTGACTGCACCAAACAGCCACAAATCAGGACAAGGTCCACTGAATTAGATTTGATTGTCCTTTCAAAAAGGTTCTCCTCTTAATTTGCTGCAATTTGTATTTCACTTTGTTATCAAAGAGCCTCAGCAGTCCTCAGAAGCGCAAAGAATCTCACAAGAAAATGCAGCAGGTGAGGTAACAGGGATTTTTTTTCTCATGTGGAAGGGTCATTTCAACATGTTTGCTCTAAAAAGCAAGAATTATTATCAATTCTATTTCTGACTCATTAAGGCTAGTTAAAAAATAATTACAAAGCAATTATTGAAAAGCAACTCCTAAAGCTGCGGAATAAGAAACAACAAACAGGCTGTTTATAACAAGTACAAAGAACCGTTGTAAAGTTAAACCTGTAGAGTTTAAGTACCAAAAATTGAGAGACACCAAGTATTCAGAAAATATCCTGGTTCTCTCTGAAGACTAGAAACATCCAGCAGGAAGGACAGCACAAACTGGTATCTGGGTTGAGGTGCTGCAATTTTATCTCACCTGAACACGAGGTGGTCCCAGCTCTGCCCAACCCCCTGGCAGTCCTGTGTCTGTGAAGCCAGTGCTGGTTTTCCCCTCAATCCTTCCATTTCTAAACCTCTCATTTCCACAACCCCAACCAGCAATGAGCAGTGCCCAAATCAGGTGTGCAGAACCCAGGGAAGTGGCCTTGACACAGGCCAGGGTGAGGAGGGCAGCCTTCACTTAATAGTGGGACAGCTACAAAAACCTGATGCTTCACACTTCACACCGAGATGGGAAGCAGATGTCCGAGTACTCACTGTTAGAAAGGGCAGATTAAAAAAAAAAAAGGAAAAAAACCAAAAAGAGCAGTGAATAAATGCTACAAATTGAGGTAGGGTCAGCTCTGCAATGTAGGAGATCAGGCTAGACAGAGGCAGAAATAATTTTCTTGCAGATTAGAAGCAGATAAATGAGAGAGAGAAAGAAGGAAAACATGCAGTACAGAAAGAAAGATAAGAAAGAAACTGTTCATCTTATGTATGGAAACCAACTGCTGCATATGTATTTCCTATGCAGTTTCAGTAACTATCCCCAAGATGTTAATCTGAAACACTTTGCAGGAAGTGGACCGTCTATTTAATTTAAAATGTTGCTTGGAACACTGCAGGATTTTCAAATAATTCAGTTAAAGCACTGGACACTCAAATCTGCTCAGCAAAAAGGCTCCAGCCAGGATTTTGAATTTCACACATAGATGTCTTACTTAGGAAAAAATGCATTTAAGCATTCAAGCTGAATTGTTTCAGCTGCATTTAAACATTTTTTCTAAGATAACTGTTTACTGAGAACATCAAATATAAATTACACATGCATGACTGAGGGCATGCAGTCATCCACCACAATTAGTGAGGGTGGGCACATATTAAGCCCAAAAATAGAGGGTATTTCCAAAGGAATTAATAGAAAAATAAACAACCTGTAAACCAAGGTGAATTCTTGTTCATAAATTAACACAGAATAGCCCAGTGGGAAATGTGACGTGCAGTTTTCACACATGGCAGAAGTTTGCTGGTGGTTGTGTCCATGAAAGGTGAAGGCTGTGTTACCAACAAGCACGTTTTCATCTGGCCTTAGACTTAGAAATAACAGTAAAAATCAAACACAAACAGTTATTTTCTTCCTTTAGGGATTTGGCACATGTGCTAGAACAGACATAGATGGAAACTTCTAAAATAAATTAAGGAATGTACTTGTCAGTTTATTAATCAAAGTTTACCTGCTTCACATTACACGGAGACAAATTAAACAAGCTACCACAGTACTCGGAAAACATCTGCTAACAAAGTCAGAAGTAATGATAAACAAACNGCCTTATTATAGATTTTATTCTTTTTAAAATTAATTATAAATTAATAAAGTTATTAAAATATAGCAGCCACTCTTAAAAAACTTTTAAAATAACAAAAAAAGCAAATACATCAGTCTTCCCCTGTAACTTCTTAAATTGAGAAATTTTGGTAATTTTATAGATAGACAACCAAAGCTAAAAAAGTGAGAGATTTTCAATGCACCCAGATTTATCAGGAATTTTTATAAAATTCCATGAAGACCAGCACTAATCACACACCCCAAAAGAGCTCTCTGTACACAGCTCAGTAATGCACAAGCAGCTTGCAGCATATTCCAACTGGGAGCTTTAGACAACAACGTTTGATAGACCATTGAAAGATTTTTTCCCCCTTTTTCCCCTGCCTTATTCTTTCTGTACAAGACAGTAATGGGTAATTCTTCCCTGAAAGCTCACTGCTGCCTGGCCAGCAAGCAAATATGAAATCAAAAACCCCGTGTGCCAGATCTGCACAGCTGCATTTGTGCTCCCGCAGCTCCCGGAGGAGCGCACACCACATGTCGGTTCCTTGACTTGGGGTGGGTTGGTGAGGTGTAAGTTAAAAGGGCAGCTGTACTCTCCGGGAAATTTTCCAGATTCATTTTCTACCAATTGCTTTAACAACGCCACAAGACATGCTGGGCTGGGATGCTGGGTAGAACAGGTAAGAAATAGNATTTCCAAAGGAATTAATAGAAAAATAAACAACCTGTAAACCAAGGTGAATTCTTGTTCATAAATTAACACAGAATAGCCCAGTGGGAAATGTGACGTGCAGTTTTCACACATGGCAGAAGTTTGCTGGTGGTTGTGTCCATGAAAGGTGAAGGCTGTGTTACCAACAAGCACGTTTTCATCTGGCCTTAGACTTAGAAATAACAGTAAAAATCAAACACAAACAGTTATTTTCTTCCTTTAGGGATTTGGCACATGTGCTAGAACAGACATAGATGGAAACTTCTAAAATAAATTAAGGAATGTACTTGTCAGTTTATTAATCAAAGTTTACCTGCTTCACATTACACGGAGACAAATTAAACAAGCTACCACGGTACTCGGAAAACATCTGCTAACAAAGTCAGAAGTAATGATAAACAAACTTGAGTTCCCTTTGTGGTTGATTTCCATCCAGCTGCATTTAATTATAAAAGAGCTATCAAAGAAAGCTCCCCATTAGCAGCTAATTCAGAATGACTTCAGAAGAAAATCCCAGAGCCTCCAGGTGATATCTCTCCAACAACTTTCTCATCTCTGCAAGTGATTGAGAAGAGCTGAATTAGACCAGTTTAGTGATCAGTCCTCCTGCTAACTGCCAGAGTAGAATGAAGATGATATATCTTTTCAGTGACTGCCTGTTTTCAAAGTAGGACCTATAAGATGTAGCAGACTCTTCCTTGCAAGTAATCTCTGCCAAAAGTGTCGGTGCCAGCCAGAAATACAGAGATAACCCTGAAAATTGCTGTATGCATTTTCTAAAGCAGAGCAGCTGCTGATATCAGGCAGAAAGGGAGAAAATTTGTCGCTACAAGTTTTTTAATAAAGTTTCTTTGACTTGGGTATTTTCCACAAAGAAATCGAAGATATGGGCATTTATAAATATCTAATTCTGGTTTACAGCAGTCAGGAATTTTTGTGTTGATGTAGAGTATAGTCCCAGAGTCATGCTCTGAACCAGATGGCAACAGCCTTATTATAGATTTTATTCTTTTTAAAATTAATTATAAATTAATAAAGTTATTAAAATATAGCAGCCACTCTTAAAAAACTTTTAAAATAACAAAAAAAGCAAATACATCAGGCTTCCCCTGTAACTTCTTAAATTGAGAAATTTTGGTAATTTTATAGATAGACAACCAAAGCTAAAAAAGTGAGAGATTTTCAATGCACCCAGATTTATCAGGAATTTTTATAAAATTCCATGAAGACCAGCACTAATCACACACCCCAAAAGAGCTCTCTGTACACAGCTCAGTAATGCACAAGCAGCTTGCAGCATATTCCAACTGGGAGCTTTAGACAACAACGTTTGATAGACCATTGAAAGATTTTTTCCCCTGCCTTATTCTTTCTGTACAAGACAGTAATGGGTATTTCTTCCCTGAAAGCTCACTGCTGCCTGGCCAGCAAGCAAATATGAAATCAAAAACCCCGTGTGCCAGATCTGCACAGCTGCATTTGTGCTCCCGCAGCTCCCGGAGGAGCGCACACCACATGTCGGTTCCTTGACTTGGGGTGGGTTGGTGAGGTGTAAGTTAAAAGGGCAGCTGTACTCTCCGGGAAATTTTCCAGATTCATTTTCTACCAATTGCTTTAACAACGCCACAAGACATGCTGGGCTGGGATGCTGGGTAGAACAGGTAAGAAATAGGAAAACTTGTGCTACAGCTGATTCTTGATCTGATCTCCCAGCTCTCTTGAAAAATCTCTAGGGTCTTTATAGAAGAGTTTTTTTTCCCTGCAAGAATAAAGGGGTTGGCTCTGATTGCTGCTATTCTAAGAGGTTAAGGGAAGAAAAGAAATTATTATATATCCACATGGTAATCAACCAAGGTTTCGTGTAACTGTTGCTCTTGATGTGGCTCTTCCAGACTCTTCCAGAAAAGAGTTTATTGATGTACCTGGCCTAGAAGTTGGAGAGCCAAAGGAAGAAAATGATAACACAGTTTAACAAACCCTTTGTTTACGTAAACATCCATCCACAATCTGTGTCTGGTGGGGTGAACATACGGCTTTAATTTTACCCTTGGCACACGGATCAAACAATGTTGCCAATATCTATTGTTCTCCTCATAACAATATGCCTGGTGGTTTCAACATATCCTCTCCATTAGCTGGCTTCAGATCAAGCATTGCTGTGTATGTGCTTGTGTCTCCATAAAACTGGAATATGGATCTCTTTTTTTTGCCTCCTTTGTACCAAATGTGTAAGAAGGAACACAGTTGAGAATGGTGGTCAACCGTCCCCGTGAGTCATGAGAACAGCTCGCCTCGGAACGCGCGGCGGAGCAGGCACCGGGTGGGAAGGAAGGATTGGATTGGATTTGAAAAGCCATGGCCATGCAGCTTAGGCTTTTCAAAAACCAGAGGAAGTGGTGAGTCAGATCCTTATCCCATTTTATTTGGGCTTTAGCAAACCTCACTGGATTTGGTCCATCTCTGATCTGCATAAGCCCTGCTCTGGAGCATGGAGACACCACAGGTGGCTAGGAAAAGGGTGATTGGAGCTTCTTTTCCTTAGATTTTCCCTCTCCTTTCTATTTTTCAGTTTCCCTTCCATTTGCTGCAGAAAGCCACAATAATTCTTTTTTCTTTTAGAAATTTCCGGGTTCTATAGAGGCAGCGCAACAGAGGAGATTGGGATCTGGGGAATGCCACAAGAAGAAACTTCCAATGGACTCCCTCAAGCCAGGGTAGCTTGTCAACTCCATGCTAATCTTCTCAGCTCCTGCCTCGGCCTCTGGAGCAGCAGCACTGCTTTCTTATGCTTCCAGCAGCAATCAAACTTGACATTTCTCCTCTATATTGTGCTGTATTTCAGCCCATACTTCCAAATGTTTGATACAAAATTCACTCTAGTCAGTGGAAAAAATCTCATTGCCTGGAATATACTTTGAGTCTGACACCTTCTTTCCACCTGATCACTAATGCCTGACTCATATTCAATAAATCAGTGAGAAAATAAAGCTTTCTGATTTCTCTGGTGTCATTTTCACAGTAATGGAGAAAATCTCACTGAAGAAACATTATCATTGGTAAAGACAACAATTATATCTGGGCCATTCAGAGAACTTATTTTGGTAGTTCCTTTCATTCATGACATCTTGTTTTCTAAGGCTGAAAGATGATGTTAGAGAGGAAGTGGCTGAGAAGGGTTGATGGTGCCTCAACCATTTCTCCTGCCTGGAGAAGAAGCTGCTGCTGGGGGTGGCAGTGCCCCAACACCCTTGGTTGCTCTGGGGCCCTGCATGTGGCATAAAAGGATGAGTGAAATCTTGTGGGAGCTCTGCAAGGAGGCAGCTCTGGGAGATAGCACAGTGGTGAGCAGCACCACCAAAAATAGGGCTCTGCAGGCCTTTTTTTTCCCATGCTCTCATGACACTCCTCCTCACTGGAAGTAGTAATTCTGAAAAGCTTCAGGGCTTATTCAGTATTTCTGTTTTCTTCCTGCTGCACCGTTTCTCCCTTGCCTTTTTCTCCTCAGTTTTGATGTTTTACCTTCTGAATATGCTGAATCCAAGCCCAGTGTTTGAATGATTTCACTGACCCTGCCGTTCTGCATGCCAGCACAGATTCATATCTTTTAGGTTTACTTTTATCTACGCTGATTTCACTTCCCCCTCACGTTTTGGAAGCAGAGAGCAACTGCAAGGCTTCCTGTGCATCCCAGGCTACGATTTAAGGAGTTTAAGAAGAATTAAACTTGATGCTGTTCATGCTCTCATATATATTCAAGCACAGCTTTTGGTCTCCTCGCCACACATGTGCTTCAGCCTGTTCTCAACTGTCACAGTGAAAACATTTCTATATAAACTCATTCATTAAGACTATCAGACTGTAATTATCTCTGCTGTGCAGAACGAATGCAGGTTTCCCCCTGTAATGGCATGGCAAGAGAAGGAGAAGAGGGGGTAGAGGAGCACTTTTTTTTTTTTTTTTTGAATGACTGTTTTGCTCTGAAAGCCATGTCAGTTCTGGCATTACTGGAAAGCCTAAAAGTAACATCCAAGTCCTAACCCTTAGTGGCTGATCCCATCAAGATGCAGAATCCTTGCCTGAATGAATCAGGTAGTCTCCATAATATGGATACATATTTTTGGGTCAAACCAAAACTAGGGAGTTGTTTCCCCAAAAAACACCTGTGGGAGGTGAGGACACTGGTAGTCAGCAGGAGAACAGACTCCTGTATAATTCAGGCCTTATGTGGAGAAAAAAGCGGTGCATTAACTTTGAAATTGTCTAATAACACAGATTTATTTACTATAGAATTAATTACCTTGCTTGAAGTAATTAATTACCTTACTTGAAGTGGCACTCATTGACACATGATATTTTGTCTAATTCTCTACTGTGCATAAAAATGCAATATATTGTAATATAAATTGTAGCTGCTATTGCTTTAAACACCAATTTAATCAAGGGGTTTGACAAATGTAACCATAGACTGATTACCTTTTTTTGTCAGTATTTTATGTTAGGACTTTGTCAATTTTACTATCAGTTTGATTTCATTTTGAAATAGCAAATTATCATCATAAAAATACTCTTGTCCTAATATATGCAGTTTAAAAAAAGTTTAATCCACCCCGTCCATTGCTACATTAGGCATAGAACATAATTTGAGTTTAGATGCAGTGAAAATTGCACAGCTCAACACAAGCACATGGGTCAAGCATCAGGGTTACTAAAGGGTTACTACAGGGTTATGTTGGATTTGGTTCTCCTATCTGTTTCCAGCATACCCTCAACAGTGCTGGAGCTCTGCTTGGGCTAGATTTGAGGAATGGAAAGACCAAACATCCCTGGTGAACTCCAAAAAGGCCTGCTAGTCAGGGAATTAAAGCAGTATTAAGCCAAACTGAAGCACATGCTGGCATATAATTAACAGAGCATTGTCAAAGAGAGCTCATGGTTTAATTTTAGTGGGGAAAATATGGTATCTCAGATACCATGATATGGGTGTTTGTTCACAGCCACTGTACCTGTCAACTATTATTATCCTGATGCTGCCGTGTTCCCTGAACTGTTTTGATTTCTTAACAAGAAGAGAATTTTCTCTGATGTGCCATCTGTAAGGCACAGTTTACCAAAGGAAAACTTTATCTCAAATTTTTAATAATTTTCTGTCAATTCCAATAAAATCAGATGTATTTTTATAATACTTACAAAATAATAGCAAATGTGACTCACCACATGTGCCACTATTTCATTTGATATCCTTCTTCTCCCACTGACTTTTCTTTCCAGCACAAAATGCAATTTAAATGTCAACTTGAACTAAAAATGGTACATTCCTAGGGAGATTATTGGTATCTCATACAATCTGAAATAATTCTACTTCTTTCCACTACTTTACCTGTTTTCTTCTATTTTAGTCTCTCATTGTAAAGGTTCTAAAATTTAAAAAATGGTGGAAGGGATGAAATAATGCAATTTTTTTTTACATATAAGTGACAGGACAAGTCACAGAATTATAGAATGGTTTGGGTTGGAAGGGACCTTAAATCTCACCCAATTCCACCCCCTACCATGGGCAGGGACACCTTCCACTGTCCCAGGCTGCCCCAAGCTCTATCCAACCTGGTCTTGGACACTTCCAGGGATGGGGCAGCCACAGCTTCTCTGGAAAATTTTTGCCAGGGCCTCACCACTTTATTTCTTCATAATATCTAATCTAAATGGACAAAAAAATACTTCAAATCAAATGTGGACAGAGAATGTCCACACATGAGGTGCAGGTCTGCTTTGCTCTGTCCAGAGATGTTGTGCTTGGGAAATTCATTCAGCATTGTGAGACCATTCACATTTTTATATTTTGGATTTACCCGGAGACTTTCAGGTTCTCCTAGGAAAGTATCATTCCTACACAAAGACGTTTGCACTTTCCACAGGGTTGTTTTTCATTGGGGCAGCACCATGGGCATTGGATACAGGACCCACCAGCCTGGATTTTCCCTTCTGGGACATGGCACAGGAGACTTCTCCAGCTCAAGCTCACTGTCACATAGTCAGGAAACAGTGATGGCAACCAACTGCCCTGCCTTAATGCCAGAGTTCAGATCCCTTCCCTCACTGCTGAATTTATATGCATTTTTCACTTCCATAAAAACATCTTAATCCACAACACCAGAGAGTTGTCATGATCTTTCTTTCCTAATGATCACCCTTCCTCTGAAATTCCTAAGACTGCTGAATGTCATCCTTAACTCCCTGTAACATTTCACAACAGGCATGGGAAAGCTGGGAAAAACAGTTTTGCTGACATCAGTTAGACGTCAAAAAGTTTAGTGCTAAGATTTAGCCCTAATCTCTGTGTCTTAGTTCCTTAATTCCAACACTCCTAGTGCTCCCCAGTTTGTGAGAATACACAATAAAGACTGAGAAAACCAGCTCCTCCATTTTTTTCAATCATAGGAATAACTTGGGCTGTTCCTCTTCAGGAGAAATGAGAATTATGATATCAAGCACACTGAGGACTCACTACTGCCTGACTTAGAAAAGATGGAGAGGGTTTATCCTAAATGAAAATTAGAGGTTCAAAATGTCAAAGACACCAAAAGCACCATGAAATGTAGGGAGCAGGCTCAGGTTCAAAATGAACTCTAAACTCACCTGGAATTGCCATGGGAGACAGTTGCTGGAAAAGCCATCTGGAAAAATTTCTCCAAGAGAAGAGTTCTTGGTCAACCTGCCTGGCCCCTTCATCCAGTCTGAATACAGAGTTTTCTTGCAGACACAAAAGGTTCAGCTGTGCCACAGATTTTCAGGATCTTGATGGTAGCTGCAGCAATGGACAAGATCTGCAACAAGAAATGGTCACCAGGAGATTTATACAATTATTTTCTGATGAAATTATTGAAAACTGGGACTAGAGTCAAGTTCTGTATACTCACACTGACTTCAAGGGCCATTTACACACCTGAAAACCCACTCTTCCTTTCTTTTTCTGGAATTCTCTGCATCATTCACCATTGTCACCTAACTTTTGAAGCAAACAGGTGATGACATTTTTAGCTCTCAGCTTTGATTCTCCCCTGCAGTAAAAACCCATCCTTTGCAGAGAATGGGGGATGATCTTTCAGGAAAAAAAAATCCCAAGTTTTAGGATGCATTTTATCACTCATTTTCTGACTCAATTTAATGAAGATAGATATATCTAAGGTATAGATAGATAGATATATCTTCCCAAGAGGAAAGGTCTCCTGCAGCCCCTGTATATTCCAGAGATTTGTAGGGTTGCTCTGCTCCACAGATGGATGAAGAGCACCTCATACTGCCTATATTTACCTCTCAGAGGTGTTGGAGGCTGTAATTAATTACTGTTTGTAGAACCCATTGAGATTGTTAGAGAAAGGCACTAGAGAGCGAGTGGTGTTATAAATTATTACACTTGAAAACGTTCAAACTCTTCAGCCTTCCACCGCTCGCCTTCTCACAAACGAAGCATTTCCCTTTCTCCTCCTGGAATAAAATTTGCCCTCTTGACATGCACAAACCATTAGAGAGGCTGTGCTTACAAGCACCTAACAGTATTTTCTCAAGTTTATTTTGACATTGACTTTTAATCAACGTGACGATGATTGAAAAAGCCAGTCCAACGTTTCACTAAAAGGAATATTAAAAGTGCATTGATTGTGTCTGCAAAGATATGCAATTAAAAAGTATAAGTGCTGTTATTTAACACTTGACTTTACTTATTTTGAACTCTTGTGGCCCTGTTGTGTACATGGTTAAATGTGCAATGCTGTGTGTTTCAAGTAACTTGGCTGTAAGCAATTTTATATTTTAATGAAAATAATTACAGTTTGAGTAATATGAAGTGTATCTGAAGTATAACCCCTGATGCTACTTCCCCAGAATTAGCTGTGATATAAATTATCATGATTTATTACTGTGACTCTGTGTTTTATGTGTTTATAGGGGATCCTGGCTAGCAATGATGATTCTTAACTAACAAAGAATTGCACTTCAAAAGCAATTTTTTCTTGGATCTCATCTGTAATTCTTCCCCAAAAGTGATATGATTTAACTGTGCTGCAGTATGTGCTATTGCAAAGATGGCATTATTGTGCTGTCATTTTGACAGCTTACTTTAATTTACACCATTTAATGGGTGAATACATTTTTTAAAAATCTGGTGTTATTCTTTCTTAATATACCATATGCCATCGATCCCACATGCACTTCTTTGCATAAGCACACCAAGTTACAGAGTGGTATAAAGCAACCTATGTGTCATGTACAACCTCTCCTTTGAGTGACACATCAGAAGCTCAGGTCCTCTCTGTTCTTCAAGGATTCTGTGGATCCTGTGACATTTCTGAGCCTCGAGCTGAAATATGTTACACGATACGTGCTGTCCCCACTGGCATCTGTCCACCTCAGAGATGGGCACTTTTCAGATACACTGTACAAAAATAAATTTCTGAATGTCATTTGCCTTGCTAAAAGCAGCAGTATAGAAAGTGTAAAGATTGTTGTAATTACATTACTGCAAAGGCCAGTATCTGCAGCAGCTGGTTTCAATTCCAACCACTATTTTAAACTATTTGGTCAAACAAAATCTCTTCCAGCTCCTGACACATTTTGCCAGCTAATGGTAACTACTCATCAGCACGGGCAAAGGTTGGACAATCATTCCCTTTGTCTTCTTTTGGGGAGGGCAGCCTGATCATTCCCCTGTCTGGGGAATTTCAGGGTCACCTCCAAAGGAAGCAGAGAATACGGGGGCTTGATCCAGGCCTGTCCACACTTTTCCCATAAATGTACACCTCAGCTCAGCATACACCAGCTTCAGTAGGGCTTTTTCATCCAGACTCCTTTACTTAGGCAGCCTTCCTAAAAGATTCAGATACTCAGACTACCAAGGCCAGGTTGGAGAGGGCTTGGGGCAGCCCGATTTGGTGGAACGTGTCCCTGCCCACGCAGGGATTGGAACAAGATGAGCTTTAAGTTCCCTTCCAATCCAAACCACTCTATGATTATATGATAACTGCTCAGAGGATGCCACTGAGAGCAATCCCTCCTCCTCAGGATGATCTGTCACCCTGGGTTCATGTACTGTGGGAAAGCATCTCCACAGCTCCCAGGTCACACCTGGCTTTTCTCTGCCTTGCTTGGTCCCACTGACAAAAAAACCCTCTGCTGCTTCACTCAGCAAAGCCTGCAATCCTGGCCCAGCAATAATCTCTGAAGGCTTCATAAAATCTGCTGTGGGACGTTATCTCAGTAGAGGAAAATTTCATTTGGGAAGAAGCCCAATTTAAGAAAACAATTTCATGACAGCGTGGAAAGCAAGCTGATGAGCTCCAAGAACTTAACTTTATTTGGTAGACTTTTGTCTGCTTTCCAAGGACACCTAAGAGTTAAATAATTTAAGACCGTAACAAAAACAACAAAAAAAGAAGATATCCTAGTCATTCCACTTTCCTGTTACAAATATTATTTTTGGACAGAAATGCTGCAAATAAAAGTGCAAGATGAGCTAAATTTTAAGCAAGGTTGAAAAGGATTTTGTTGACATGAACTGAAGAAATACAACATACCTTTATACTTACTTAGCTCTTTGATGTTATACATGATACCCAGTATGGCATTACAACCAACTGAACATGTCATAAAAATATAGAGATTCCATGTGGAGTGAACCTGCAGTGAATTAATGCCTCTGTCAAGGTGTATCCTGAAATGTATTATGCCATCCTTGCTTCAAATTCCAGTTTACATATTCCCTGCAACTCACATGACCAGGAACAATAAATCACCCCAGCAAAAACAGGAAACAGATTATTTTGAATTCTGTCCCACTGATTAGCAGTAGATTTGGAATGAGAAATCACGTGAAATATTTAGAAAATTGTGTGCTTTTTAATAAATGACAGCTATTGTGGAAGAGTATATAATTCCCTTTTTCTTCCATGTTAATTTAAGACAGTAGGGTTTGGGTCTGGAGCACAAGTCTGATGAGGAGTGGCTGAGGGAGCTGGGGTTATTTAAGCTGTAGAAAAGGAAGTTCAGGGGACATTTATAACTCTCTACAATCCTATGAAAGAAGGTTTTGGTGAGGTGGGCTCAGTTTCCTCTCCAAGGTAGCAAGGGACAGGACAAAACAGCCCCAAATTGCACCAGGTGAGGTTTAGTTTAGGTATTAGGAAAATGTTTTTCATGGGAATGGTTGAAAAGTATTGGAACAGGCTTCCCAGGGAAATCACCAATTTTGGAGTTTTCAAAAATAATGTGGATATTGCACTGGGGGAAATGGTTTAGTGGCTAACATGGTGGTGGTGCTGGGTTGATGACTGGACTTAAGGTTTTTAAAAGTCTTTTCCAGTCTTAATGATTTCACAATTACACCTGTGTCTCACCTAAAAAAACTGCTGGGAATTTTATGTGCCCAGAAATGAGGCATTTGTACATAACAGAGCAACAGATGCTGACAACTGACACACACTTCCTGCACCTACTGAAAAGGACCAACATCTTAAATTATCTCCAGGTGCTATGGAAAAGCTGCAGATCACTGAACAGCAAGTCAGAACACTGACACAAATGTGATTTCTTGGGGGTTTTATGCATTAGCTCGAGTGGCCACTTCAGACAGAAATATCAAAGTGAAACAGTAAAGAAAATGCAGCCAATGCTATATGTTAGGAAGGGACTTTCATTTACAACATGTTTTTTTACTCGTTTATATTTTGCAGAAGACACCTCTGAAATAGGATTTGCACTGGACTTTGCTGCAGGAGTAGAAAAGTTGCATATTTTAAATCTCTAGCAGAAATCCTACAGAGCAGAAGGGGCAATGAACACCAACTCTTTCTCCCTCCAGTGCAAAAGGAGCAGATGAGAAATTTTACAAGCTGGACACACGGCCCCTTGACCTGTGTGATACTGGATAACCCTCTGCAGTGTCAAGCAATGGATCATCTTACCTGCTGCTGCAAACCAGACTTCCTTATGTGCTTGGAAAGGACATTTCCCATGTCTGAGACAGAATTCCTGTCCTGTTTCACCTATGGAAGAAAATCATAACAAAACAGAACCCACAAACAAACAAACAAACAAACCCCACAAACAAAAAGACAGCTAAACAAATAAACCAAAACCAAAAACAGAACAAAGAGAAACTTTACAGAAAATTGAACTCAACCCCCAAAATATTTCCCAAAGCAGGCTTGACAAAGTGCATTTCTTGTTACATCCACCCCTCTTTCAGGGTGGAAATGTGTTAGAGTCGCAGATGCTAAAAATTTTAGACTTTCTACACTAACAAACTCTAGCCCCCAAAAAAACACTACATTTAACCTAAAGCCATAAAAAACTTTCCAAAATTAATTTATAACACTAAAATTATAAGTATATAATTTAATTTAAAATATATAATATCATGTAGTAATAAACTTAAATTTTAAAATTTTAGAATATGGTAAGATATATGTATAAAACAAAAGTTTTAAAACAGAAACAGAGCTCTGGAAAATGCAGCAGAACTGAGAGGCCCTGATGGAAAGGAGAGTTTCTGGACACTGAGAAAAGCATTGCAGCAGATTGGTGCTGTATCATATTTGTTTCTGATGGATTTAGTTGGTCAGCCCTCTTCCTCCTTCCACGCAACACATGCACACTGATCTATAGCACACACATATGGTCACCAGCATAGAGGCAGCAAATGCCAGATCAGATAGAGAAAGGGTGAATTTAAGAGATTATAAATGTCTTTTCATAATAGTATATATTCAATACTGTCACTAAAGTAAGAGTGTCCAAACACAACATGAACACTTTTCCCCTCTTTTATAGGATCATAAGAAAATAGTTTCAGTTCAACTTAGTAATGGCTTTGCTGTTTTGTTAAAAGGTGATTAAAAAGGCAAAACAATTTTCATTTTGAATCTCTAAGGAAAAGCATTGCCCTAGTGAATATTGGTCAGAAAGGTTCTTTCCTGCCAGGAGGTCATGAAGAGGTGAAACCTTTTCAGTGGGAAGGAGGACAGGGATGTTGTTGGTGCAGCACATCCTGAGTGTCACACAGAGGGGGAGATGGAGGCCTTGTGAAATCAGTTCTGTGTCACCTCTACAGCTGTGCCCAGCCCCCTCTTTGTGGTTGCAAACACAAGTCCAGCTTTATGTATCTGCAAAAACCCTCTCACAGAAGCATTTTCTTCAAAGAGATGCTGAGATTTGTTTTATCAGATGATGCTGCAACCCTGTCTAACGCGACACATGAAGAAAAGGAAACTTCCCCAAAAACATTCCAAACTCTTCTTTGTGCCACCCACACGTGCAGTCATTACTGAAGGACAGAGCTCATGCACTGCAGGGCTGGAGCCTGGGGAGGAATCACCCCAGCAGCCACTGCCAGGCTGCCCAAGGCAGAGCAGGATTTTCCCTTCCCTCCCCAGCACAGAGCTCAGCACCCCCAAGAGCTCTTTGGGTGTTCAGCACAATAAAAACCTGGCCACAAGATTTAAAATCAAAGGCACTGAGTTACAAACCCTGCTGAAACTTTGGCACTTTGCTGAAGTGTCGAAATACTTCTGGTCAAAATATGGCCATAATCACTAAAATATACAATTGCTTTTCATAATCAGCAGTATTTACTCACATAAATAATTTGGTTGACTCCAGTCACAGGAAATGCTAATTTTGTGTGACACTGGGAAGGACTTCTAAGACCTAGGAGACAACCATGGTGTAAATCTTGCAAAGACAGAGCTATCTAAGACTGTATCACTACAGCTTCAGTGGATGCAAACCAGAGTCAGTGTTAGTTCTGCAAATACTTCTGCATCACCTCATCAGTGTGTGGGAGCAAGAGGTAGACTTGTATCCCCTGGAAAATATGCAGAAGCAAGAAGATGGTAGGGAGAAAGAGGAAGATTTTATTTTAGATGATCTTTAAGGTTCTCTCCAACCCAAAACTTTCTCTGTTAGGAAAGTATTTGTGAAACACAAAACAGTGACACGGTGCCTGAGAAAGGACAAACAAATTATTGCTCTGAGTTTTGCTTTTGTTCAGCCTCAAAGAAAGAGTCACCTTGTTGAGATACTCAACATGTGATTTTTAAAAGGAGTGCTGTGGGATGATGGACCCTCCTTGAGGGATCAGCTCTATAATTAATCAGCTAACAGGCCAGGGTACACCATCAGCTGATGGCAGATATACTTCAAGTCAAACCCCTGCTCTAGCATATTTGTAAAGCTTTTTCAAGCAGGGTCCTGGGTCAGACCAGACATAGCAGTCTTACAGTATTTTCTTTAAGTATTGCCCAGCCTTGGAAATACAGCTGAGCGTCTTGGATTCTTCTCATAAAGTGAAAAGGGCCATGTGTCTTGTAAAGACAAGCCCCAAGGGAACTGAGGTAAAGTATTTTTGTAGCCTTAACACAAATTTTCCTTGTGTTTATGACTTCATTATTTTAGTGGGTGTGTTATTTCAGCGGGTTTTTCAGCTACTTATTTTCTATCTTCTTTATGGTTCTCTTTTTTTTTTTTTCCTGTCTACTTTAAATAAGGAAAATGGACTCAACAGATGATGCAGAGGTCTTTATAGCAGAGCTACTGGTTTTCATTCCTGTTTCCTGAGCCTCAAAGAATCATGTGCTTAAGATGCTCAAAGAATATTTTTGTAACATAACATTAAAGTTACTGTTGGTGTCTGGTCAGTGTAAAAGCTCCCCATATGAGCAGAGGTGAAAATTTTAGGCATCTATCCTCTGTTAAGTGTAGTGAAAGAGTTAAGACAAAATGAATTAAGTGAACACAACCAACAAGAGAAAAATTGTTTCTGATTAGCAGGAAAACCCAGGATTAGGATGTGGTTACTCTGTAATTGCAAAATCTGATCTTCAGCAATATCTGGCAGGGTTTTAGGGGGAAAAAAAAAGCAGTGAAAGGACTGAAAACTAATATTAAGCTCATTTAAGGTGAATTAATCCAGAATACTGGTCTCTATATCTATGGAGTTGGCCCCTACATTGGGAGAGCCCTACCTCTGCAAAAAGCTGCTGGGATTGGTAGGACAGATGTGGTGCAGCACATCTGTCTGGCCTGGGCAGAGGGGTTTTCACAAAAGTGCCCTTTTTTCTAGGTGCAGCTTCAGCCAAAATGCCCAGAGACAGCAGCTATTGATCGAGCAGAGCTGAGCCAATGACCCATCCAAATTGTTGGGTTATTAATTATCACTTCTGCTTTACCTGATGTCAACTCACTTGCCATATCTGCTTTACTGGTAGCTTGTTTGCCTAATTAACAGTAATTTGGATTTTAACTCAGCCTGTAAGTTCCCTGTAAAGTCTGTGCTTGGGGACTCCAGTGATCACCAAGTTGCTGGTCAAAGTTTTGATAAGAAGTAATGCTTGAGTAAATCCTACAAGCCATCACCCTAAGGCAAAGTAATCTCATGGTAGGGATGGCTGAGTAAAATAATAGGAAGCACGGAGCTTTTCTCAAACCTAGAGCCAAATCTTTTACAAGACATGAAGTTCTCATTTTTCTTCTTTATTTTTTTTTCTGTTTTAATTTGTCATAGACTTTTTGGTCTGTGTCAAAAAAAAAATAATACCAAAATATCAAGACAAAAGTCTGTTCTTGGATTTATGACATGAGAAAGTCCAGGAAGGAAAGGAGACCTCATGAGAAAGCCTGTTTCACTACATTTTTACATGGCTTTCAAACTGTATGCAGTGGCAAAAAAAGGTACAGAAGCTAAAAATCAATAAAACATGAGGAGTTGCTTTCCCTACCAAATCAAAAGAGGTGGTACCATGCATTAGAACCTGGCAGAGTCCTGACATTCCAGGCCATGCTTGCATCTTCAGCAAGAACCTGTGAACACTGAGTTGTCCAGTGCTCAGCTCTTCCAGCTGGAGATATCTCAAACATTCTCTTAATTTCATTCAAATATATTAAAAATATGGTGGAGAGGTAAAAGTACCTACCAGAGGCATAGGAAATGTTCAAGGCAACAGGCAGAAGTGAGTTCAAAGGAGAGCAGATAAGTAAGCTGCTTTAGTTTATGTTTTCCTGTTTCAAAAAAAGAAAAATTGCAAGAAAAAGACAAATGTAATAGGTTTAATACATAAAAGAGTTTGGTAGGAAACACACATGTGTTGTCACAGACTCTAGTCTGTGTTGACTGACTCAACACAGACTAGAGTGAGGAATATTGCCTTATGGATTATCTTAAGGGGAAACCAATGTCCCTTCTTCCCCGCTCAGAAAAATACAACATAATTGAATTTCACACAGACAGGATTGGACTTAACATCAACCAAATAAAAGTGCACAAAGCAGGTCATTAAAATTAAATAAGAATGTAAAGTCTATCACTCACCTCTCCTCTGTAGCTTGATTTCTTCTTTTGTTTCCTTCTAGTTTTTGGAGTTCAGGGAACATTTGAATTTAAAATTCTCCTCTTATACTCAGGACTATCCACTGCACTCTATCTATGTCATATTTCTGCTGAAGGACCTCAGCCTTCATGAAATAACTCAATTCTGCTTGCAGGCCCTTTTGATTAGGCAGTTGAGTGAGATCCAACCAGTGGAAAAAAAAGAAGGATATGTAAAAAGACATTGGTCACTAAAAAAATCAAAACAGCAGCCAAAGGTGCCTACTCTGCAAATGCTGTGGTTACAAAATTTGAATCTCATGGAACCCAGCCTTGGGTTTGGGCAGGAGAGCTCAACACTGGCTATAAATGATTTGTGCTGAGGGTCAGGGTCTGGCCATTGAGCTGGACAGACTTTCTCACCCCTTCCTTTACCAAGAGAATTTCTGAACCTCTTTTCATACGTGGTGTACTGCTCAGGGACCTGCTGCAAAAGGGTCATGTGGGACAGCAGCCTCATAAAAGTGGATATTGGTGCCCTATTCACACATTCACCTAATTTTCCTAGAAATGCACCAATGAGGGAAGCTGCTGCTCACTGTGCTCTAGCAATCTACCCAAGGGTTAAAATATTGATCCTTACCTACAATATAATGTAGCTTGACATGTTTCATCAAGCATGTCGTTCTCACTCCAGTTCCAGAGCACTTCTCTGAAAAGTAAAAACAGTAAAAAAAACCCCTAAGACTGCTACTAACATGTAAAATAGATTTAAATAAACCAAAATAGCAGAGAGAAAAAAAATTATCATAGCACAATAGATAATTTAACACCAAACTTTAAACAAATAGTGCCATTTGCTTTTGCTGCAGCAAAAAGAGTTTATTATTTCACTATTTCATCTCACCTTGTGTCATTAAAATATAGGACACAAGTAGTAAAACACAAAGTAAATATGTACATATCTTTACACCATGTAGGGCAGCTATAAATCTTACTCTTTGATAACAGCTGTACTATAGCAATCATTTGAGTAGTGCAGCTGCCACAACAATATCAAATTTTATAGTTAAAAGGCAGTCAAAACTTTAATGGTACAGTGGAGGTAGATATATATTGTGCTATAAATAAACATTATCTAATGAAGAAATGAAACATGTTTATTTTTCCTTGACATATCGTTCAAAATCATATATCTTTGCTGCTGCAAGCTGCTATAATAGCAGCCATTATACTCCAGCATGTATAACAACAAGGTCTGTAGTTGGGCTAATTATGCTGGATTTAAATGAGGGATGGGAGAACTTCAGACAGCGTGGCCTTGCAAGCAAGGCTTTCATTTCAGCAGAGCAGTATCTTAAAATGTTATCAGAGCTAACATGTGCTGGCAGAGGTTCTGAAGGGGCTGGGAATGCAGTGAGAAACGAGTGGGTTTTCCCCTCAGACGATGACTTCTGCTGTGCTGGTGTGACAGGGTGTAATCGATCTGGGGAGCAGGGGACCATGAGAACTGATGTGCTGGTTCAGTCACTGCCACATTACTCAAATATGAAAAACCTCTGAAAGGATTCAAGGAAGCACATGTTTAGTGCAGGCAGGCTCATCTCCCTCCCGAGGTAATAATGTGCCTAAAATGTGGTTTCCATGAATTTACTGAGGTTTCTGCTGTGCTCACATTCAGCCTAGGGATGCACTGATGGCACCTATGGAGACATTCACCTGCCTCCTGCACAAAGACTGAGTGAAGGCATGGGAATGATTTTAAACAAGCTAGAAACATCTAATATTGAAGAGTTTTGAGAACACAGCTCTTCGTGCTATGTAAGGGAAGGCCACAAAACATTGGCTAACTTTCAGCTGTGTGTTTCTGCAGGAATTTTCTCATGAATCAAGAGTAAACTTCTGAAAGACATCTCCCAGTTCCTGCTGCCCATCTCACTGCAAAGAAGTGTCTGGAAACCACTTGCTGGGTGCCCTTGGAATGGCACTAAAATGCTGGTGCACACCAAGGGCAAACCCAAAGCAGTCCATCAGTGCCAGGGAGTCAGTCCATGGGACACGCTCAGTCCAAGGGTAGCCCCACAAAACAAATGTGGTTGATTTGAGGCCCTCAGCTCCATCTCTGCTGCTCACTAGGATCATTAATGTTGGGAGAGACCTCTAGGGTCATTGAGTCCAGCCATGAACCCAGCTCTGCAGGTGCACCACAAACAGAGATGTTCCCTCAGACTACCAAATAGAAGACCAAAGTCCACAACTACAGTATGTCACAAGATAAGAAAGAGAGCTGAAGTTGCCAAAAAAAAATATCCTGGGTTCCTGCAGCACCAGGGAAACTGGCAAGTAAAATTCATGAGCTCCATTCCCTTAAAAATCCTCCTTAGGAAGCTCTGATTCCCTTCTTCACATCATAAAATTCTCCCTGCCAGAAGGAAGATTACCATCTTGCCTGGAGTTTCCCTCCTGTTCAGTGTGGGTTTCTCTGAAGGTGACACATGGACACCCTGGTGGGAATTGCTGCGACCCGGGGGAGCAGATCCATTGGAGAGCAAATCCCTGACAAACAGCTTATTACAGTTAAACTTCGTGCATGCCCACCATTGGAGATCCTCAGGGTGCTTTTGCTTGCCATCAGCAGAGCATTTATCCAAAAAACCCCATGAGATGCTATAAAATAAACCCAACAGCTGTTAGCAGAAGATGACAAATCCTAGATACCTTTTTGTCACATTGCAACCTATACAATTTAGTCCATGTTTACAAACAAATGGCTGCAGAAAAATATTAAGTCCTGGCATTTAGAGAAGCTCTGGAAATTACTCACTCCCCTGGAATTCTGCATGACAAATTAGGACTACTCTTCTACTCCTAATAAATGTAGCTAGAGCAAAGTTTCATAAACATTCTTGAGATTTCTTCTGTAACAGCTTTATTTTGGCTCCCCACTTTTCCTGCTTAAACAAATGGCAAGGTTGGCTGATATTGTCAAAATACAGCACTTCTCATGAACCAGGAGTCATTTATTAATGTAATTTATTGAGGTGGCATCGTAAAACATAAAATCATATTTTTACTGTGGGACTCGCACACACTAAACAAACAAACAAAAAACAGTAAAAATCCCCCTCATCACCCCAAGCTAAGAATATTTTCTTTTAAAAGTCAAACTATTGCAACTGTGGATCTGTAAGTAAGATTATGTGCTTCCAGAGCTGGCCTTTCAGAGGCCAACAGGGTAAGTGTTAATGAACCATGCAATGTTGGGTAAGAACAGAACAGATGTTTGCACAGCCATCAGGTAGACCTTTGTTTATATAAATGCACCTCAGTAGATAATACCTAATACCTTTCTCATGGCTTAAAATAACCTTCCCACTAAAAATACAAACAGGCTTTTCCCCAGTTGTGAACAGGCTTAAAATCTAATTAATACACAGCCGACTGCAAACCCACCAAACTGCTCAGGCAGGGTTGGACCTGTCACCCAGTGTCACCTCTTTCATGACACAGTCTTAATCTCCTCCTTTGTCCTTTTATTGCAGTTTTTGCTCTAAAGGTTTCTGCACTAAAAAAGTGGGGAGGTGAAGCCATAGTTCAATTCAATTTATTTTTATATTGCCTCTCACACAAAGTCTTTCAAAACTCTTTATAGTGAGAGATTAAATAATCATATAACGCTTGCCAGAATTCAGCGCTGTGACTTTTACGCTCAGGGTAAAAGCTACGTACCAGGAAAGTAAAATTAAGAAAATTTAGAAACAGAGAGAGGGATAATAAATACATATTGTTCCTGCACTGTGGGAGAAGAGGGAAGCACATCCCTGTCCTGGTGCATTTGTAGCCCTTCCTTTACTTTGGAGGGTCTCAATATAAAGGGGCTGTTGGAGAGGGTGAGAAGGGCGTCACTCAAAAGAGCCCCTTCCAGCTGTGCTGGGCACAGAAACATCAGTCAATTGTTTTCTTTCATATGGAAAACCCAGTTTCCATTCAGAAAACAAGAAAACTTCAGCTTATCCTGAAAAAGGAATGGAAAAATGCACCAAGTCACCCACACTCATCATCTGACAAACACAGCGCAGGAGTAGCCTCACAACCAGGGAGGGAAAGATTTTTTGCAAAAGACAACCAGAAAAAGCAAAAATTATTTATGGCAATGCCATTATTATAATTAATTTAAACTATTTATAAACACTCATTGTTCAAAAACATTACCCTATAATAAGTAATACAATTATTCATGAGGATAACCCTGGAACCAGGTACACATCATGCCCTTGCAGAGCCACACAATCAGGAGTCATTGAGTGGACTTTGTTTACCCTGCTATACCCATCAGATCTAGGAAATAAGCATCAAAAAACTGCCTCTTGGGCTCCCAAAGTAACTCTACCCCATATCTAAACTAAACCTGAATATCAGCACGCTCACCCAGTTTAACCCAGTATAACCTCAAGCAGCACAGGAGAAAAATGTGCCTGAAAACACACTGATAATTAAAGAAAGCGTGTTATAAATTCTGTGATACAGTCTTAAATTGTCATTGTAAAAGTTTACTACATCTTTGAGGTCCATCGATTCAGAAGCCCACACATAAAGAAGTCTGGTAAAAGAGCATCTAAGAAAATATTTGGACAACAGCTAATATTTCTTCCCACCTGTCTTCATGCCCACACCATTCAACACAAGCCACATCTTTATAACACACAGTAAGAAAACACAATATATAGTAACTCATTTTCTGACCTTTAATATTTCTGCCATTGATTGTCAGAAGTGAGGACGGCTCTCTATCCTAAGGTGATGGATTATTTAATTAACTATTGACCTTTTCAGTATCAGATGTTGACAATGAATGCGCTCCTGTGTAAGCTGCCTCCTCTGGATGCTGCTCAGTTCTCCAATGCACGTGGATTTGTCTCACATTTTGGTTTTAAGCGTAACATTTCTATTATTTTAATCTGAAAACAAGTCAAAGTCTTGTATTTAATGATGAATACTTTTATGATCTACTGCTTTGAGTTTTCTTTTGAACTGTACTTCTAGTTTAGTAACTCATTTTCTGACCAGAATTGCATCTTTCACAGATAAAATAATTTCTACTGCTTACCTATGACTTAGGTTCCTGGCATGCTTTCCGGACAACTTCTGCACCAAGAGGCAAAGAAGCCAAGCCAGAAAGGAGAAATTGTTCATCATCTGTGCACACGGATCAAAAGATGTCCCAGACTGAAAATTGTAGCAACCATTTGATATTACGCTTTGCCTTTGGGCCTAGCAAAGACTCCAGCCAGGAACATGACATTTACACCGAGCACCTTTAAAAAGAAAGAATTTCACTACTTTCCCACAAGACATGCAACATGAAGCTTTGTTTACACACAGGCAAACTGACTTAAGGCTTTTTCTCCCCCCAAAATAAAGAGAAAGGACCCAGATCCTCATCCTGGAGACCTGAGATCCCAGTGCTCTGTTCTGAGCAATTACGTATTCAGCTACAATCTTTTTATAAGCAAACAAGGTATTTTTCTCCACGAGCTTGTTGTTGGAACCAAACATTGAACAAATGATCCGTGCCTCCAGGTTGTCAGAGAGATTTACATGTGACTACACAGCAGTTTGGGTATTCCACTGTGATTTCTCTCCAGGACTGAGAGAGCTGATTAATCTAACATATTCCTGGTAGAAACCATACAGTGTTTCTCCAGGAAAAAAGTTCTTAGCCTGGCACACCTTTGTAATAAATACTGTCTTCTGATTTCATCTGTTCACTTAGAAAGTACATATTTGCCAAGCCAGGCATGAGAGAGAAGTTTTGGGGGTTTGTGGGGATTTTTTGCTAAACAGACAATAATATTTTTTCAAGGTGTTCCATTTCCTTAATTATTTTGGTAACTATATAACCATAAAACCACTTCATAGGAATAATTCCACGATGTATCCCTGCACCAGCAAATAACAATTAACACATTTCTAGGTCTGCTTACAACAAATCACGTTCTCATTATTTTATTTATTTTTTAATCATATTTTTGTCTGTAAAATCAGCAGCACACACGCCAGTAAATATTCCTGCAGCTGATGGATTTGGTAAGTGGTTTTAATCAGGAGCTTTCCTTTTGCATCAATCAGCCTTCCCCGCAACCCAGGAGAAACCCCTACATATGTCATCGATACACCCAGATAGCGGAGCTATAAGTCTGATTTTTTGTGATGTTAATACAATATTATGATAGATATCTATTAGTGGGGAGAGCAGAGCAGCAGACAGACTCCAGCTCCTCTGACAGCGGCTGCTCTTTCTTTGTCAGTGTCAATCCGCGCCGGAATCGCGGGGAATGAGCGAATGTGACAGGAGAGGACCGCTCCAATTATGGATGAAGGGATACTATCTACTCCCACTGGTTGATGTGATTTATTCGACGGTCCTTCTGCATTTATAGAGCAGCAGATTGTAGCTGCTTATGAAGTGACAAATAGTGCTCAATGACATTGACTGACTTGTCTGATCAATTTAGCTCGTCTGAAAAGTAGCCGCGAATCGCTGTCCTCGTGGAATGACGGCACCAACGGTCCTGGCTCAACTTCACCGACCTGAAATCTCAAATGCCATTAGAAAAACTATTAAAGAGGACTCCTTTTAATCAAATAGCACGACAGTTCCATACAAAGGATGAAAAATAGAAACCTTTCCCACAGCTTTGCTTTGAAACGCACCTCACTTAAAGAATGTTCTGCCTTCGACAAACATAAAAATGTTCTCCGTGTCAGGAGAACATTTTTATTATTTTATAAGTTCCTGAATATTTGATATATTTTGATGGAAGAGTAATGCATTTGACAGAGGGGAAACAAGTGAAGTCTTCTTGCAAAAACCAACAAAGCAACTTCTCATGTTTTCTGGAAAAGTTGCCAACTGTCCCAGTTTTATTGAGCCTTAAGTCATTAGACTAATTTTAAAATTCAGAGGTCCTGAAATCTGCTGATGATGTAATCCAGCTTTTATATTAAAATCAAGAAGAAAAAGAAAAAAATTAAATGCCTGGTCTTGTGGCCAGAGAGCTACTTAAAAATGTGGTTTTTGTGAATGCAGGACAACCAAAATCCAAAATAAAATTGGAAGCCAACTTACAAATGCTGAAGGGTGTTTGTGGATTCTGAGAAGTAACCTTAGGACTACTGGAGCCTGGCGGGACTTTTTCACACTTGGGTTTGACGGCACAGGAATTTCTTAGAAGTCTGGCTCATTTTGGTAGAGCTGTTGCGTTAATACCCTAATACTGAAAACTGTCAAACTCTCAGTGGCTGGAAGCCCTCCTGGCAGAGAGAGTTGTTAAATGGGAAGAGGTGGCAGAGTCAGGCTCTTGGGTGCCATAGAATTCCCACTGCTTTCCTGAGGCTCAGCACAGCCCTTCTAGTAAGGCTGGAATTACATGATAAGGTGTCATTTGGCATAAGCAAAGGCCTCAAAATAATTCCTTCAAACAAACACAGAATTAAAAACCATTGAGAAACTGTTAACAATTGTATTTTATCTAGCATTAGATTAGTATTTTTATAAAGTCATAACGTCACGTCACACCTTATAAATAACGCTTATGATATTTCTTATATGAAGCAGGACAGGAGTTGCCTGAGAATGGTAATTCCGTGTATAAATATATACAAACTTGTGAGGGAATCTACACACACATATCAATATATATGTATGGCCATTGCACAAATAAATCAATGTCTGCATGTGGGGGGTGCCTGTGGGCCGTTCATTATATATTACAATATTAAACTGTTATCCATGCACAAGTATATTTATGTATATATTTCAATTTATTAGAGCTAGGCAGGCCTTTACAGACTTAATAAAGAGCACCAGCATTATAAGCCAAGAACCATTTTTCCCTTTCCCTGTATTATTCAAATTTATTAAACAATATTTCACATTTGTTTGACACAATGTCAAACTCGGGACTCCTAAAGAACTGCTGCAGCTTTGGAACTGTTATGCTTTCTTGGACTTTAATCATTTTTGGCAAGGCTCCATTTCCTGTCAGAAAGTGAAACAGCTTAGGAATGTCATTTTCACGAAAGAAAACAGAGAGAATCCGAGAGGAAGTTCTCCTCCACTCCAGAGCCCCTAAGATACTCAAACACACTCGCAGGAGGGCTGGAATACATCAAACATTAGCAGAGGGAAAAGGACACACTTTTCCCACATTAAAATACATGGATAAAGTTGAACTTTTGCTAAAAATAGTTCCCATGACTAATCCTATTAAGTTTTTAAAAAATTGGGCTGTATCTCCCTTGAAGTCAAATTGTTTTTTAACTTTAGAATGACATTAGAAAAAGACTCTAAAGTGCCTTTGCTTAAGTCAAAGTCCCTGGAAGATTATTTTTTCTTTTCTGCTTTTTTTAAAGTGAGATATGAAAAATGAGGACAGGAGCACGGATCACTCTTCTAAAAGGGCAATTTACCTATTGAAGAGGTGAGGAGGATCAGTCTCTCCCAGATCATCGCTGGTGATTTACTGTTTAAAAGAGGCTCCCTACAGAGGGAAGAGGTTCAAGGGAGCAGACACAGACTAACCCTTCCCTGAGCCAGCTCAGTGCCTGCAGGAGCTGAGCACAGCCAAAGAGGCAGAGATGAAGGAGGCCCTGCAAGAGTTTTGATCTTTTCTTCGATCAGAAGGCTGGTTATGTAAAAACCACCTTGACTGCTCGTTGTGATGGGGAAACAAGTAATGGCCAGATGGATTTTGAGAACACATCCCACACCCCAGCAGGAAAAACACTGCACCAGGAAAGTTAGCAGTTCCCACTGCATTGTGGCCACGTTGGCAGTAAATAGAACGAAGGACTTCTGACAACCACCAGATCCCTGCACAATTTATGAATCCTATTTGGAGCTCATCTGATGCTTTTCTAGCAGACCAAACACTTCCCAAAGTTTATGCCATCCTTGTTTGTCCTAACATCCCAGACAGAAATCTCAAGCTATGGTAATACCATGGTTGTTTCAGTGGGAAAGCAGAAGGAAGTTGGCTGCAGAGGAGGGTGAGAATCCATTCCTAAAGGAAAAGCCATTTGCAACAGGACGCTGAGATAAAAAGGATGTTTATCTCATTCAAGGAATTTGACCTAAATCCAAACAACACTCATACACAACTAGGAAAGGCAGGTAGGTTTATCTATCACATTTTTCCTAGAATTGGGTTAAACACCAAGTGGTGGGATTTCAGGAGCCTTGCAAATATCTTAGCCCTGATTTGGTTGCAATATGTGTTTAAACCTGTGTGTTACAAACCCCAGTGGGGCACAGGCTGCCCAGGAGGCCAGATCAGTGAGGCCAAGCTGGGAGGACGTCCCAGAACTGTGATCCACAGGATTCAAACACAGGAGGAGAGCACCCAGCTGGCAAAAGCTGAGCAGAGCATGATGTCTTCAAGGAAAAGACAAAATCTTAAAGGAAAAAATATGACCTATACCTGTGCTTTGAAAAGCGTGCATACTTCTAGCTCAGTCACAAGAAAGATCAGGAATTCGTATTAATGAAATTAGAAGGATGTTGGAGAAGGAACAATAAAGTGAAAATAAATTAATCACTCTCTTAGCAATAAATTTGCACTTTCTGCGGTCTGCTGGGCTTTTTTTTCCTATGGTTAGACGAGCACAAGGGGAAGAGGGATGAAGGGGTCACAGGAGTTGTCTGCTTCCATAAACCTTCACACCTCCCTGTTTGAATTCATTCTCCATCTACTACATCATCTTCAGCACTGCACAAGAAGCGGACACAACAGCATAAACCTCACTCAGGTTTGTACAGGTAGGGGCACACAGGAATTCCCTTCAGGAAGGGAAAGAGCAGAGCAGGTTGTGGTGGGAAAAACACCCCCCCTTGCATGTGCTTTTTCTCTCCATCTCTCGGGCAGCCGGGTCAGGTACGATGGGGTGGTCCCAGCATGTCCCCCACACACCAGGGGACTGTAAAAACTCTCAGCATCAGCCTACATCTGCTTGCCTTGAAGTTGTCCCCCCCACCCACACTTCCATAGCAGCTGAGTGAGGTCAATCCCCAAACACTTGTGAACACGTCGCTCCTTCCCACCCCCCTGAAGCCCCTCTGGCAGCATTGTTTTCTTTTCTGCCCCCAGCTGAGCTTTCATGGTGCTCTCTGATGTTCCTGCAAGTAATAACTCATTCCCCCAGCCCAAACCTGCGCAATGGGTACCTTTGCAATTTTCCTATAGCAACACTGCCAGTCATCCTGATATTCCTTGTTTTTCCTCAGACCCGCCTCGCTGCTGAATCTCTAATTCCAACCCAGCACATGACATTTGTTTGTTGTCAAAAGTATAACTTGGTGCTTGCACTTACAATAACGTCTTGTAGCAAGTTAGTCACCGAGGAACATTCCCAGTCATTTATTTTCCAGCACAGACTACAGGTTTCCATGGCTATATTCCACAGGAAAAAAAAAAAAGAAAAAAAAAGAAAAAAATTCCAATTTCATGTGTAGATTAAATACTTCAAAGTCTCAAACACTCAAGCCATCACTAACACATGCAATAATATAAACTGGAATGAATTTCCAGGATGTAGTAGGCTGAAACTCAGCTTTTGGAGCAGCAGGGTTGAAGTGCACTTTGACACTGGCCCTCCCCATCCCCTCTCCCCACACCAACTAAATCCTCCTTACCTCACCTTCTTCCCATGGCTGGCCCAGTCTCACAGCAGCTGGCAATCACCAATTAACACCAGAGCCCATGAACTTGTCCAAGCTGCAGCTCAGGCTGTACTTCGACCCATCACCATAGTATCAGTTTATACTGCAAACCCATGAAGTCAACGCATTACATGTTCCTCCAAAAGTCTCCCCATTCCTCAGCACCATTCTTCATTCAAATTCATCTTTACCTTCATTGTATCCTGCATACTTCCCTGCACGTTAAGGCAAATACAAAATCATTTAGGTTGGGAAGGCCCTCTGAGATCATCAAGTTGAAATGTTAGCCCATCACTGCCAAGCCCAACACTAACCCATGTCCCCAAGTGCCACATCTACAAGTCTCAAATCCCTCCAGTAATGGGGACTTAAACAGACTCTATGAAGGGTTATGTGATGAATCATTGTTAAAAGTTTTGTTTGTATTGTTGGAGGAGTCTTCAATTTTTACTGGGGGGAAGGATTCTGGAGAGCGAAATCTATATCTGGAGCTATGCTTCTATTTTTCTGTACAGTTAAATACATGTAAGGACTTACTGAACTTCCTGAATTTAATAATAATTTTTAAAAAAATAAAATAATAAACTGCACTGTTAATTAGCTGTTAAGTAAACCACCGTGCCAATTCTTCTTGATAAACTGTGTCACTAAAATCCCAGCCTTTTCCCACTCCCGTTGCTATAGGTGCCTCTCAAACAGCAGTTCACACATTACACTTGGCCCTCCTCCCTTCTGTCCCAGCCTGGTACCTCCTCCAGGGTGTCACATGCAGCCATCCATTTATCTTCCCTTTTTATCAGCTTGCTGAGCCATTCGAAGATGGGCAGAACTTCTTGAGGCCGCGCACGTGTAGCTTCGC
>VXBC01008404.1:128780-187138 GCA_013399945.1 Ploceus nigricollis | reverse complement strand
ATTACCATAATTAACAAATAGGAGGAAACACAACAAACTGGTTTGAGAAAAAACCTGTGAGGTCCTGAGCAGGTCTCTTCCATCAGATATCTGTGATGCTCCCAGGGCATAGCTGCAGGAGCATGTGAATCATTGCTCTGAGCATATGCAGATCTTTGTGAGACTGTATTAACAGATTTCTGTAATACATACGTGATTTAAAAACACACTTTCATTTAAAAGTTCAGTTTTTGTGAGCACATCAAAGCTTTGCAAATGTAGATTTATTTCTTTTAATAGTGCATATTAATAATATTGATATAATTATCACTATTCATATTTGAAGACTCAGGAATACAAATTTTTCAAAGATTACTTGAAATTCAAAATGGGGAGTAAAGAGATCCATAATTTAGCGGGTAGAAGTGGGAGTCAAGTTTTCTGGAGCCTAATTTTCCCAGTGTTTAAATATTGCAGAGAATCAATGCAAAGCTCTGAAATGAACTTTGGAAAAACTGTTCATTCCCTTTACTACACTTATCCAATACATAAACTCAATAGGCTAAAATTCATCTACTTTACAAAGATTTGGTGCAGCTTAATAGAGTGCTTTGAGATCTTGTGATGAAAGAGTGAACCCAAGTACAAAGTAATATAATAAAGATAGCACCATTAATTAGAATTATTAAAATTCATACACTAAAATCTATAATCTAAGCAGTAGGGACCAAGTTATTCATGGGTGTTTAAAATAAGGAAGAACATTAAGAATACTAATTCTGACAATTGAACCCGGCATACCAAAACTGTCCCTTTTGTTCTGTTTAGTCTTTGGGGAACAGACAAGTTCACACAGAAAAGAACAATAAGCTGCTGTGTCTATAGTCTTTGATTTGTTTTTTAAGATGGTCAGTTAGTACTCAACAGGAAGTGCTAAAGAAAACTGCTCTGTTCTGGAGCAACCAGTGGTGCCACGGGGTAAAAAATAACATTTTATTTAATTTAAAAAGTGGAGAACAACACCTAGTTATCACAGGAGGTGGCTGACGAGGAGATGAGGCTGAGCAAGGAGATGGTTGGATGGGGCTCTGAGCAACCTGGTCTAGTGGAAGGTGTCCCTGCCCATGGCAGGGGGTGCAATGAGATGATCTTTAACCCAAATCATTCTGTGAATATACAGGTGCCAGTGAGGGCTGCAGTCCATGCACAAGCCAGCTCCTTGGGCCTCAGTTTTCAGACTTGCTAATGCCCTTCTTGCTAATGCCCTCAAGAGAAAAAACACTGGGAGCCTCCACATGCAGTTTGGCTAAGCCACACCTTGGTGGAGAGATGAAGAACTCTGTCCCATCCTGCCATCTCCATCCAGCCAAACCTTGCTCTAGCAGACAAAGTCACACATGCAAAGCTCTGCTTGGAGGCAGCAGGACTGTCCAGCAACACTGGTGTCCAAAATAAGCCACAACAATGGCCACATCAGAGCTGCTGCCAGCCTGGGGACTGTGACTAACTTGTGCATACATTTGCATAAGTTATATAAAAATGAATGTATAAAGTTATATTTATCTGTACTTGTATCTGCTTTGATATGAGTGGATGTTGCTTGTCCACCCACAGTAAAAACTTACAATATTGTAGGCTTATAAATACAGAGAGCAGGAGAGCAAATTACAACAGATTTCTCCTAGGTTACACTTCAGATGTTCTTCAGGGGACTGGGACTGTGGACAGCAGTGAGGGCTTGTAGCACATCAACAAACTGGCCACCAATGTGGCAGCATTTCCAGTGCTCGTGCTTCCATGAATAATGGAATTGGTGTGATAAACACCTTTATCGGTTCACCTCCCTTCCCCACTGCCCCCATCCGAGGCCCTTGCACCAATCCCATCAGTTACAGTTCTCTGCCTGCACTATCCCAGCCCAAACTGGACACAAATGTGGGAAATCAGGGTCTGAGCCAAATCCCATGGAAGTTGGTGGGAGTTTTCTTGTTGACTTCAAAGGGAGCTGGAGCAAGTCCTCGCTGCATAGAAAGGAAGATGTTCATCGAGATTTATGAACACGATTTTTTGTTCATTCTTTTACTGCCTAACTTCATAATCTCAGTTTCCTGGACTGATGCCATGGATTGCTGTTCTGTAGCTGATTTACAATAAACAGAAGAAAAACTCTGCAAACATATATTTTACTGCCAGAAGCAAACACTTCAAATTCCTTCTGTATTTTCAATGAAAAAAAAAATTACTAAAAAGATCTAGAGAAAATACAGTATCTAGCTTAATCCCTAATTGAAGAAGAGTAGATTGTTATGGAGACACAAATTATACTGTACATAATGAATTTCATCAGAATACAAATATAACAATATTGCTTTTTTGCCTTTCAACTAGGGAACATCCTATTTTAAACTTGGGAACCATTTAGCTTTCAGATTTCTCAAAGTATTTGCAAGGAGACTTGGAATTTCAAAGTAATTGCAAGGGTATGTGAAGCTCAAATCCAGCTTAATGACAAAGGGGGAGAGAAACCAAGAAATCTTAATTAGCCTAACCAGCGATAACTAGATTCAGTTTCTGGGTGAACAGTGTCAGATTAGTACAAGGACACAAAATATTCATTTAGGAAATATCAAGGAGGAAAAAAACAGGTCAGGAGAGCTCAAATTCAAGTTGCCATTACCCCTCTGAAACATCAGCATTCAAATTGTCCAAGATAACAAAATGACTGAACTTTCCTCATTGAGATCAGTTTGATTTATCATTAAATTTTTGCTTCAAAAGATGCACAGTGGATAAATCTAATATATTTAGCTTCAGGAAGAGAATTAGGGAGAAAAAGTCCACCTGAAAATATGACATCCCTACCTATGTTGTGTATACTTCTATATTTACAAACACAATTATCCAGAGAACACAGTATCGTAGGTAACTGCCTCAGCATAGAGAGATATATTTGTAGTTGTTGTTATTCCACAGCCATGCTCTGATCTCTGTAAACACAGGATTAATGAGTTTTCTTGAAACTTTCATTGTGTATCCAATTGAACAAGAACATCTTCTTTGGATAACACAATATAAATTACCTAATTAAGACACATGATCTGTGTAATAAACCCACATATATAAAACATGTGCAGCAAAGGGTTTTTCAGTCCAAATGTGTCAATGGGCTTTTTTTTTTTTTTTAATTTTTGATTCAAGGGAAAAAAAGTAGGCCACATGTAGACTAACAGTCTCCCAAATTTCCTTTTTCTTTTTTTCTTTCAATTACGAGAGCATTGTCATTACACAAGTCTAAAACAGAGCTCCTCATGCTGGGAGATTGGTGATTTATTTTCAGATTTTAAACAAAAAATGCATTATATGTTCCACTTTTGGAGTTTATACATATTTGTACAGCAGCACTATAGATCATTCTATATCACCATTACAATTATTGCTAAATAAAAAATTAGCATGCTGTAGACTAAGTATAGCACATAAAATGCCAACAGCTTGAAGTTCCAAAGGAAGAATGTGATCCTTGAGTACATAAAATGGAGGATAACAGCAGCAGAGTGTTGCTGTCTCCTCTGTATACAGCACTGGGAAAACTATTAGAAAACAAAAAAAATCCTCGCCAAACTAAACCCAGAAATACTCAGTTCTGCAAATAACACAATAAAATGCCTGGCAAACTTGTTGGAATTAACTCAGGGAAGAAAAAAATAAAAAACAAAACCTGACAATTTTTAAGAGCTGTTACAGGTTTAAACTCCACCTGTTTCATTTATGAAAGAGAAGAATTTTGATAAAAGTTAAAATTGTTCAGGCATAAACAGTAAGAATCAAATTCTGAAGGTCAGAAGGCTAAAGAAATTTAGGTGAGAAATATTTTCTATACTGAAAAAAATTTACAATAGAACAACGTATTAATTTTTTTTTCCTGAGGAAGAATATATCTCAAGCTGAGTCTTTAGGAACTGTTTAAGCTGAAGCATAAATTGGAAATATCATAGTGAAATTAGTGAACAAAGCACTATGGCCTATAGATCACAGGGTCAGACCAGTCCCTTCTGACCTTTAAATATAAGAACAGTATTTTATTTAGGGCTTCTACTCTTTGTATTCTGTTTGTCCTGAGAATTCCCATCACAATTAAACTCTGCATCATGGAAGATCCCGAGCAAACAGACACATTTCATGAGCTGTCCCCAAGAGTTTACAGCCTTTAAGCTCAGTTTTGCAACTTGCAGTGAATGAAGTTCTGCACAAATGGGATCATTTTCCCAACTTCAATGATAACACAATACTGACTTTTATTATAATGGTGCTTCTTTCATTTTGCCATCACAATATTTGGGAGTTTGACTGCATTCCTTGCTAAGTGGCCTATTCTGTTTTGTTCATACGAGCCTCCAAATTGCCATTTAAAATTCCCAAGTTTATTAACTTTAACCTCTGGTGCCAGCTATTTGAGATGACAAGCCAGAAGGCAGGAAGGGCACTGTGATGGAACACGACATGTACACGTTCCTGGAGAATACACTGGAGACTCCTCTCTTTCATCTGACCTCTCCAACATAGAAATGCTCATTACATTGGCCAGATAGATTATCCTCACATTTTAAGTCCTCAAAAGTTTCCAAGTTACCCAGGAAAAGATTTACTAATGCTCATTTTGGCATATCTGAGCTAATGGGGTGTCCCAACTGCAGTTATAGAATCACTGAATGGTTTGGGTTGGAAGGGACCATTAAGGGTCATCTTATTCCAACCCCCCTGCCATGGGCAGGGACACCTTCACTGTCCCAGGCTGCTCCAAGCCCTGTCCAACCTGGCCTTGGACACTTCCAGGGATCCAGGGGTGGCCACAGCTGCTCTGGCCCTGTGCCAGGGCCTGCCCACCCTCACAGGGCAGAATTTCTTCCTAATCTCTAATCGAAACCTGCTCTCTGTCAGTGGGAAGCCATTCCCTGTGTCCTGTTCTTCCATCCCCTCTCCCCAGTCCCTCTCCTGGAGCCCCTTTAGGCACTGGAAGGGGCTCTGAGCTCTTCCTGGAGCCTTCTCCTCTCCAGGTGAGCACCCCCAGCTCCCCCAGCCTGGGAGAGGAGCTCCAGCCCTGGGAGCAGCTCTGTGGCTCCTCTGGGCTCTCTCCAGCAGCTCCAGGTCCTCTCACACTGGGGACCCCATGGCTGGTTCCAGTCCCCATCTGTTGGAACAGCCACACTTTCAGGGTCTCTGCTGTCCCTTGGAGGTCTCATGGTGATGAATTTCTGGCTACTGGCCAGAAACTGCACACAGTGTGTTTAAGCAGCACAGTTCACGTCCCCAGGATTGTTGTATTTCTGCTCACCACAATAGTTACTAAAACTTGTGCTCCAGACTGGTGGGATTCAGCTTCAATTTTTAGCACACTATTTTCACTGCATCCTACACCCAGCCACAGCTTATCTATCATTTGATTCTGACAGATACATATTTTATATTTTGACAAGCTGCCCACTTGACTGCTTTCCTGTGACATCATCTTATCTCTGAATGTACCAACCTGTTAATAACTTCATTTTCTGGTTGAATTTTTCCAAATTAAATTAAGCAGGCGAAACATGTTAAGCTCACCAAGTCCTCTTAACACTTCTGCTGAAGGGCATCCTCTGATAGCTTGATTGTGAAAAGGGCAGCATACAACCTGTTCAGACAGGGATCTGGTCCAAAATATCAGGTTTCTTGAAGGTAGAAGATTTCCCCCTCAGCTAAGAAATAGAAAGAGGACAAAACACACAACTTAAAAACAAAAATTAAACAATTTTACCGTCTGATAACTGATATTCTAAAAATCGCATCATTATTTAATGGTACTTGAAGAAAATGTTTAGGAGATAAAAAGGAGCAATAAAATCTAACAAACTAATTTTCTGTTGTAGACAGAAAGACGGAAGTTAAATACAGTTCAATGGTAGCATGAAATAATTTTCTTTCTATCTTGTGACAATAAAAATCAGCAGAAACTTTTCCTTCATGTTGACTAAAACAATTTTAGGGAAAAAAAAAATCTTCTTCCTGAATATACTATATAGTAGTAATTAAATATAGGCACTTTCATACTTATCTTATTCCGTAATTAGCTTTTCTGTGGAAGCAATACTGCACTGGACATGAAATCACAGGACAGTGACAAAATTTAATTGGATAACACAGACACAAAATCAGAAAACCAGGCTCTTTTCCCAGTTGCAGAGCTCAGAACATTCCTTCCCATTCTGTACCTCAGTCTGCTGCCATTTAAATTGAAAATGCTGCACCAAGAGAAGGAAAATCAATATGAAAACGTAGCACAAGTTATTTTTTTTTCCAGTTGTGTTACAATGTGAAACAGAGCACTCTCGGTTCCTGGAGGTTTTCAGTGCACTTGGGTTATTTCAGAAATGAAGTTTGGCATTCACAGAGCCACGATCACAACTCCTGACCCACTTGGCTGCTGGCAGTAAAGGAGGAGTCCAAAGGAGCAGAGCCACGCTGTGCCCAGAGGTGAATCAGCATCTCTGGCCATCATCCCATCCTGAGGACAGTCCCAGGGACGGACCTCTGCTCTCCAGACTCATCCTGCCTCAGAAAAAGGGCTTTGGCTCCTGCCCCAGAGAAAGGGCTTTGGCTCCTGCCCACACAAAGCCACCAGGACCATGACAAGGAGAAAGCCCAAAAGCCCAACAGGACCAGAAAGGAGCCCGAAGCCTCCAATCCTTTTATTTTCACTGCATCCCTACAACCTGCTCTGCACTGAGAGGAGGGATGATGAACTGAGAGAAAGGCTGATGACATTCCCCCGGACTCACACCTTTGAAAGCCTGCTCAGAGACCTGAACTGCACAAAATGCCCCCAGATAAATTGCCACCACAGTGGGACTCCATTAGCATTTATAGATTTCATTGCTTGATATACCTGGAAATTCCCACTTAGCTGCAAAATCCTCACTCCAGTCAGTCCCAGGAGAGAATAACTTTTATCTCTAACAGGGTGCCAGACTCCAGCAGGGGGTTCTGAGAACACAGTGGATCTCTTTGGGCTTTATACCAGCAACCTTCAAAGATGCTGAGTGTGAGTAATGCCACCCACCACTGGAGAAAGTAGCAAGAGTGTGCCAGAACCTGCCAGAGCTCCTCAAGCTCAGGCCTTTCCTACCCCACTTCTCTCCACTAGGAACTTCTAAACCAACCTTATGTTTCTTGGAAAACACATTAAGACTCAAAACCCTGAGTTATAATAAATATTTTTCCTTACCAACACTAAAACAAAATTTTTATGGTGCTCACAGTGGCCTGATTCCATCCATCATGTTCCTGTAAAAATCCAAATTTAAATCATTGAGGGTTTTGCCTAGAAAGGAAGTTCAGCCCTGAAGCAGAAGAAACCTGGGATCAGAGATCAGCTACAGAAAAGGGTTTTAAGCAGAGATCTACTACAGGGTAGCCACGTGCAGCATCTGAAATACGTGTTTATTGTATTGGGGAGTGGAAAAACCAATCCGTAACTCCAACTTGTTTAAAAGAGATTTAATTAGAACTAATACAAATGCATCTTTCCTACATGGTTGATCTAATCAACAGTGGCAGGTTTAATTACAAGCCTATTTAAGGTGAACATATTGCATTACCGTGGAAAAGATGCATTATTTTACATTGTAGGTGTACCTCCTACTTCTCTGTCACACAGGCACTGCCTTTAATAGCTGTTAATGTAACGTCTCTTTTTCCAAGCTCCATTTTTTTTTGAAGTTTTTAAGCAGAATCCAATGGAATCCAACCCAAATCTAATAATTGCAATTTATTTTTTTTTTTCCTTGCTATTTAGTTTTCACCACAAAGAAAATGACAGGTCTAATATGAGGCTCCTGAAATGTAGTTACATCTAAGCTTCAGCGCTCCAGAGCACATAAAATAAATATATGATCAATGAAATGAAACATGACAAAATGTTTCATATTGATGTTATTTTTCTTTTCAAAACGTCTTTTATGGTTAATGCCCTCAGTCACTTTTTCCATACATTTTCTTTTTTTTTGTAATATATAGCTTTCCTAGTTCTGATTTCAAGTTCAGGGTGCCTGGGGAGAATTGGAAGATTTCTTCAAACCAAGACTGTTCCTTCAGCCTTTCACATGAGAAAATTGTTAGGCACATTAAAGTATTCCTGACTATGTTGCATTCCTTTGTTCAGAGTGAGTTTTGGGAACACATCCTTTTCTCATTATATTTCCATAAAATATATTTGATCTATTCTATTCTTAGAATACCTCTGATGTGGTCTGTGAATGGAGCACAGTATAAAAATATTTCTTTCTTTTTTTTTTTTTTTAATACGAGACAAAATGTTTCCATTTCTTAGACACATAAAAAGTCACTGTATAGCACTCCACGAAAGTAAAACTTTACAGAGAGTGTTGGTGCAACTCGGCACGGATCTCAACAGCATCCAGTTGTAACTTGGAGCCTCATCAAATCCACAGTGACAGAGGGAGAAAGAGGGAGAGGAACAGAAAAAAAGGAAGAGAAACAGAGGAGGAATGAGACCTGGATAGCACTACTGGGAAGAGAGTTTATATTTAGAAGCACAGAAAGATGTTAACCATGTGCCTGCTAGAAAAAAATAAATCTACTCTAATAGAAAATATTTCTTTCATTGCCTTTGGAAAAAGTCTTAAACTTTCAGAGCACAACCCAGGATATTCCCAAATGTAGGCAGATATTTGAAATGGTCCCACAGACAGAGCATTGCAGCAATTTAGGAGTTTTTTTCCCCCTTTACTTCCCTATCTACTGATTGTTTTTTCCTTCAGGACCTTCAGAAACACAGAGTAGCAGCCACTGAGCTTTTCTGCAGCTTGGGCTTGGCTTGGCTGTTTATTGCTACACCCATAAAATTATGCTTTTGATCAATCCCTTCCAGGACCCTTTCATTCTCTGAGAGTCTTAAATCATCCAAGGAGCTCTGCTCCAATCTGACACGTCGGGAACAGGAGGACAGGAACAGGTCTGGATTCCCCCTGGTCTGCTGGGGAGTGAAATGCCCCTGATTCTCCCTGCAGGAATGTCATCTGATGGGAGCTGGGAGCCTGCAGCAGCCCAGCTGCGTTGGGTACTGACCACAAATGACTTAATCCTCAGCATAAACAAGGCCTAACCTTCAAAATCATCTGCTGATTCCCTCGCAGCTTCCTACTCACAGTTCACAGGAGATGACTTCTCCTGGTTCCCACGGCTGGAGAGTCAGGATCAAAGGCTCGAAGAAAAAAGAATATAAGGCTTTTTCTAGGTTTATTTTTTTCTTTTTTTTTTCTTTAAACTCAGGTTGCAAAAGTCTTTGCTTCAATCTGCTGAGGTGTTTAAAAAGAAATAACCATATAAAATTTTAAGCAGTAACAGGCTCGTGTAGGTACAGGCAGCAGTGACTGCATGGGGTGCAGTTTGTGCCTCTCATTATCCTCAAAAATTCATATATTTATTGTTGGTTGTTCAAGAGACAAACTGGCACTCTCTCTATTTGAGTAGCCATGGGAAGCAAGTAAAGTAGGGAGGTTTGATATGTTGTTTAATTTTTTAAATTCTCATCAGAACTAAAAAACATCAGAGAAAAATTATGTGAACAAAAATGCGAAATCAGTGAACAGCACTTTTTTTCTTAATTACTATATTTCACTTTAGAGGAGTGAAATATAGTTTATGGTCTCAAAATCAGAGTGGTGGTGTCTGCCTGAGAGCCTCCTGTGTATCAACAGCACAAAACATCTGCCTGGTCCTGCACAAACGGCTGAGCCTGGAAATGTGGGAATTATTCACGTAGGTGTGTTGGCAGGCTTGTGTCATCTACCCCATAATGCACCTGGTTGCTATCACTTTTACTTTAAAGAGCACTAAAACTCAGCTAATAAAATTTAAAAAGAAAGTCATATAAAGTGACATATAAGCAGGTTTCACATGAGAATAAAAAAGCTGTAGCGTGTTCTTCGACACGTGAAGTGTACATTTGCTTTCATCAGGCTTTTCCCAATTAAAATAATGGAAAACATTCACTACCTAAAAAAATATTTTAAAAACCCCTCAAACCAAACTCACCCACGTTAATAAGTAATGCATGTGCAGCAGGATCATTCTGGCACAGGAAGATTTTGCTCCCCTCTATGAAATTTTCTTGGGTAACATTCGACATCACACTGTTCACAGATTTCCTCACGTAAAGGGACTTATTTGAAGGCCAGTTTTTTTCTGCTAGGAACTCTCTATTTCTAGCAGTCATTTTAATTGCCATGTGGCACTTCCCTGCCCTCAGCACCCTTGGCTCTCCTCCTGTCATCCCAAAGGCCTCAGCAATGCCCATCCCAGGAGGTCCCAGCACAGCAGGCAGATCTACGTTCCAGGAGCGTGGGCTGTGTTATAGTGGTAGGGGACACTATTTCTTATCACTGAGAGTGGGTCTGTGAGAATTGCTGATGCTGACAGGAATCAAGAGTACCCCAGCACAAACCTTCTGGCTGAACTACTCCAAGAGAGTGATGCAATGCAACCTGAATAATTTTAATTAATTCATTAAAGGCATGATAAGTTACCACATAAAGCTGTTTGTGTGAACTCCCCTTGTCACTGTGAGGCTGAATATTCAGCACTGAGAATCACAGAATTTCTTGAGCTGGAAGAACCTCATCAAAGTCCACTTTCTCCACTAAAGAGGCTTGTGAGCTCCACTACGAGGAGCTGGAGAATCTGTGTGTGATGGACACCATCTCCCTGTTGTCTCTCAGCTTCACAGCCATGCTCCAGCCACCTTTGCTCACCATCAGCCCTTCCCAAAGCTTTCCATTCCCCAGCTGTCCCTTCACAATGTCTGCCCACACAGGTTGAGTACAAGAGGATGCAAAGCCAACACCTCAAGTGCGAACATCCCAACGCATTCTTAGGGGTGAGGCTTTCTCCACTTCAAAGGAAAAGCAACTCTCAACCAGAGTTCATCCAGAATTAAAATAAAGAATCATCACTTCACTTCCTCTAAAGCACAGGGACTTTGGAATGGCTGGGACCAGGACAGCTCTGGCATCTCAGTTTCCCCCAGCACGTGCTGCACATCTACTGATGTGCAAGGTACAGGCCAGTGACAGAGCGAGCACTTTGCTTATTGACATTTCTTCCTATCAGCTCAGTGATCTACAGGATCAATCCCTTAATTTGCAACATCTTTTAAGCATGTCAGAGATCAGAAATGAGCCATATCTCGGTTGTTAATAAGTTTCTATATAAATCACTGCCTGATTAAAAACAAAACATAGTATCCTCCAGTAATGATCAAATTCTACAGTATAGCAATGTTAATGACCCTTTACTGTGAAACACTGGAATATTTTTATAATAAAGGTTATGACTTGCATTGTATTTATTGTAAGCAGGGGTTTTATATTCTAAAAAAATCAATATTTTAATATGCAACACCTAAATATATGACCTTCCTATGGCTACATTTCAAAGGCAATGTGTGTGTTCCTACCTACTTTTTTCTTACCAAAGGGGAAAAAAAAAAAAAAAAAAAAGGCGCTCTCTCCAGAAAGTTGTAAATATCCTAGAAAGCCCGTTAATCATGAAATTTGTTTGGGGTGAGTGGAATCTGATTTGCAGCAAACTGCCTTTGTTTCAGTCCCGTGCCAGCACACCAGCGTGTCATGCCTGGTTACATGTGTCTTGTTGGGTTAAAATGATGCTCCTGACATACCCAGGCTCGCTGCCCCATCTCCATTATGTGTCAGGCTGCCCATTTGAGGAGCATTAGATTTTAATTTCCTCACTCTTGGCATTGCATGGGTTTGCCAACCAGCGAGCACGACTGATGCCCTCTTCTGTCACTGGTCCCAGTAGAGACGGCCCAGCAAGGCTCCTGCACCCACCAGGACTCCAAACACACTTAAATCATCCATGGCAATAGTCCAAGCAGGGAGGAGAGGTTGTACAATAAACAGCTGTGTCAGCTGAACATGACAGTGTGGCCTGGTTGCTCCTTTCCCAGAGCCCTCCCTGAAAAAAGCTCTGCTCCTCAAACAAGAAATAACCAATGCTTGTGGTTAACCTGTACTGGATTGGTGGGGAGTTGATGTGCAAAACTTCATGGTTAACTAGAAAGTGTAGATTAATTGAGCAAATGTGTGCTTTGGTCCCACTGAAAGCAACCTAGGGATCATTGTTCTAGGATTATTGTTCTACAGCACAGTTCTCACACAGCTCGCAGAAACACATCAGTCTCCACTACTAAAATTTGCTTCTGTTAAATTCCTGTAAATTCATCCAAATATTCTGCCTCTCTTCCTCTGAAATCCTGTTATAATCAGCCCAGTGCACAGGGCTGACTTTGGGATAGCCAAGCATAGTTAGTAAACAGATGCTTCCTTACAAGGGCATTTTGAATTTCTTTTCCTTCTTACATACCAGTCACAACTCTCACCAAAAGGCTGAAGACTTATATGTGTATTTTGGCAAAATGGTAACTTTTTCCTCTTTATTCTGGATATAAAATTGATAAAAACCATAGCATCAAGTTTTTATGGGGCTACCCTGATAATATGACAAGTGTCAAACAAACATTTATGCATTAGAGGCAGAATTTTTTAGTTTCCCCTTAAACCAGAGGCCTGTAGAAAAATGCTTTGTGATAGGTATAACTTCCACAAACACCCAGGCCTTGCCTTATTATATAGGTACCCTCTCCATACATTTGGCAGCCAAAAATGGAAATTTCCTTGAGTAAGGTGTTCTAGAGAACATCTCACATAAAGCTGCAGAGCCTCAGCAGAAGCAGCATGATTTAATTTTCTCAATTCCTGCACCAGAACTACCTCCCCTCTGGGAAAGGGACCCTAGACCTTGGAAATTTACATTATACATTATTTATAGAAGCACAAAAGTAAAGCAAACATGTTCATTAAGTGAAGACTTTTGTACAGCTGACTTTGCAAGTATGATCCATGTTTGGATCTTGAGCTGACATACTTCAAACCTGACAGAAACCAATTTTATAAAAGCAAAAAGTAACAAAGCAATGAATAAATAAGCTATCAAGCATAGCTACATCACAAGCCAATGTTTCTCCAGCAGCAGCAGTTGATGTACACTGTATTATCTCATACACTTGGAAAAAGTAACAGATATTACTTGTTGCTGCAAAATTCTAACAGCACACAAAGGGGAAACAAGATGACACAAGTGGTGACACATATGTGATAGGTGATCATAAAGGTACTTGAGCAGTTAAAAAATGAGTAAGCCTGAAAATGTCACCCAATGATAAGAGTCACACTGGGCTACGCTTTATATTTGATAATTTAAATTCTAACTTTTTCTTATTACAAGGCTCCATATTTCTGCAAAGCTGTCCCCTACCCCCATTTTCAACTGTGCTTCAAATAGCTGGGCAGTTTCTGACATGTTAAGACCCTGAGATAACTTGAGGTTCTTTGAACTGTAGCAGAAGTTTTCTGGAAGAAAATCTGAAAGGCAAATTTTTTAGTCTGAATCTAAACATGTTTTTATTTTAATTGAAATTGACTGCTTTACATCTTGCAGCATTCAAAAAAATAATAAACATCTGAGACTTGCTGCCTCTTTAGCTGGACAGGTTTCCCACAGCTGAATCCTTTGATGATACTCTTTGGGCTTTCTATTTTAGGAAGTCATCCCTTTCTGCTTCTCTCTGGAGGAAAACTCTTTGGCTGTCTTGCCAATCTTCCTCTTGACCTCTCTGTCCTGTGTACTTGGCCCTTCCTTTTCTTTTCCAAAGTCCTCTCTCTCTCTCCTTCCACACTGCTAGACCTTCATAATTTCCAGTGACTGTAATTGCCCCTAAATTGCTGGAAAACCTCTTCTTGTGCCATGACTACCAAACTGTTTAATCTCCTAGCCCTCCTTCTTCATGTTCTCTGGAATATTTCCCCAATTTTCAGAGCAAGTGTACTTCCAAGACCACCCCACATATTTGCACTGGTGTAACAGCCAATATTGATACAACTGGATGTATTAACTGCAGGAAGCACACAGAGCAGCAGAAATCTGTTATTGAGAGACTGAAGTTATGCTTAAACACCAAACTTAATTGCACATCAAGAGGAAATGAAGTACTACAATTTTAAATCAATCTCTAATTTCCAAACCAAAGTATTATGTTAAAGAACACACAGAGATGTACTGCAGACTGCCTTTTTTTCTGTAGAGGTCTGTTTAGTAAACACCTCTCTACCATGAGCACCATGAAAATAGAAATATGGTTTGATCAGCTGCTTTGCTATGTTTTGTGTGAACTCCATTATTTGTTGCAATGGTTGTAAGAAAGCAAGCAAAACTCTCTCCCCTCAGCACACATATTGACATTTTCTTCATGAAAAACTAGAGCTCTGACTAAAGATTTTTATTTATCAGAGCCCTTCAAGCCTTCTGTCAAACCAGGAAGAACTTTCCACGCCTAAGGACGAAGGGAGAGTGCTCGTTTTGGCTTTGGTCAAAGACCTTATTTATAGACACACATTATTCTCTCCCAGCATTATATCTCTATCTGCTCCAGTCAGATTAATATTTAAACATGACAACATTGTCATTCAAATGCTTCAGGCTTGATTACCATAGTTCTCACAGTCACAGTAGGAAGCCACTGACTTTAAAAGAATTACAAATCTTTCAGAGCACAGCAAAACCAGAAGCAGAGGCGGCCTCCAAGCCCATCATCCTCACACACAGCCCTCCTCCCATTAAATATCATGCTAGATACTCCATTTCATTTTGAGTTTTCAAAACCCTCAGAGGGACAGAGCAGCTCTGTGAGCTCCCTCACCCAGCATGAACACACTTGCACTTGAGAATTGCCTTCAAATAGGAGCACAACCAGGAATCAAACTTGTGGAGACAGATTAAGTGGCTCAGGCAACAAAGAGGCTCACTCCTAAAAATATAGCAATGATTAGAATACCAGCATTTCTAAAAGTCACTAATAAATTTTGCTTTATTGACCTACAGCAGGCTCACAAAAATAACACCATAAAATAGACAGCTCCAGAAACCCCTCTTCATAGACTGGGGCAAAAAAGAATAAAGGCACTCTTTGCAAAATTTTGAAACAAGTAAATAGACAAAAACTATTGTGAGGTTAGCAAAAACACTTTAAAATATTCTGCTTGCCTGATGTACATTCTCCTTAATATCAGGATACCATGTTGGGCTTAGAACATTTCAGCCTAGAACAAGTCAGCTTTCAACCTCAGATGCATAAAGTCTTAAAAACTTCTGGTTTTGAGGGCCTTCAAGCTATCCCTATCCCAATTCTTACCTGGCAAAGGTACTGATCCTAACATTCATGTTCACATTTTATGCAGTGAAGTAGAACAGCTTTGAATTTAGGGACTAAAACACCCTCCAGCTGAAGAAAATTCTCACATAACAGTATGTTAAGAAGAATCTACTTGAATTGTGGTCAGTTGTCATGGAGAAAGAAGGAGGGGGGGGAAAAAAAAGTATATTCCCATGTGAAAACCTTTCTCAGTTAGGAAAAAGAAAAAAAAAAAAGAAAAGAAAAGCACAAACAAAACCTCAACTCCCCTCCTTCCTGTGCTTGACGTTTTATGCAAAGTAGGTGAATCTGGAACGAGAGATCATTTAAAAAATACTCATTATGCTATTTATGTACAGAAATGTGGTTGTGTAAAAGTATAACAGGAATGCATTCACAATTGGTTTAAGTAATTTTCTCTTGGCAAACCACCATAAAGAACGGGCGTCATGGCGCCACCAGAATCCTAAATTGTGGTGGAGAATCATCAGTACACATGGCATTAATCTCTGTCTCCTTGCAGGAGACACCCTTGCCTGCATTGCTGGCCTGTCTCTTAAATCTAAGACGTTGTAACTTGAGTTTAAAATGACACTATAAATAAGATACACTCTCCCTCCCCACCAAAAAAAAAAAAAAAAAATTACCCACTTTATTAAAAAGACACATATTTTAGACAGTTTATTCCTGTTGAAGCTTTTCGTTGCCAAACTGAAAGCACAGTACTAATGGGTTAATAATAGATCATGTAATCCTCAGCATTCACATTGGACATGATTCAGACTACTGAGAGACTTTTTAAATATATACAAATAATTAGTTAACCCATTGGTATTACATTCTTGCTACTTTGGATTGATCACAAGACTGTAGGGATCTCATTATACCATCCCAGTTTATTTTCCCCAGTGACTGAGAACGCTTAGCTGTCTTTTAATATCTTACTATTAATCGCTTACTAAGTTCTCAAATCTTTCTCCCTCTTCCAAATTTAGGCAGAGTTTTGTTAATAGAGCAATTTAAAATATCACCATTCTCCCTGCAAATTTCTCCGTGGCATGTAAACATTGTTAAAATGTTCTACCAGATGAAATTCATGTCTTTTAAAGGAAACTGTGTCTCTATTTTGGTGGAGAAAAAAAAAAAAAGAAAGAAAAAGACTGATAGTTTGGGAACACCCACTCAAGATAAAATAAGGATTCTGGAAGATTTCCTGTGGGGGTTAATGGAGGCCAGGCCAATGGTATCTGACCTTGAAGTCCCTAGATGAAGCTTCGTGTTTCTCCTCAAATTATTTCTGTTGAGGTTTTTTTTTAAGGTTTCTTCATTATGTAAAGCTTAGTTTGTCAACCCTGATATGGTGAGAGTCCAAAAAATGTCACCGATAAGTGCCACCTTTCTATGCTCTTACTAAAAAAACCAAGGAACTCAATACGGAAATATTTTTAGTTGATTTTCTCATATTCTTAGCACAGCATTGCCAGAAACATGCTAACACAAATCAGAGATAGTACAGCAGCACAGCATTAACATTTTGAATAATTAGCAGAAGTAGGTATTTTAAATGAAACTTACCCCAATGACACATGTTTAATTCAGATTGTGAGCCACAGTGTGCTTTTCCCCACAAGTTACACAGCTATATCACTGTCTTAAAATGCCATTATTTTAGGTACCTCGGAAAAAAAAAGGGGGAAAAAGTGTTAAAGATCCATACACAGGGTTTCTGCAAATGAATATGATGTATTCCAGAAACAACATGCACTCACACAGACACTCAATAAGAAAGGGACTGTTTACTCAGTTTATAGCTTGAAAACCACTAGGGACTGTGTTCCAGTATGGGAAATTTTAGTACAGTGCATTGTTAATACAAAATAAAAAGCAAGCCTGGGAAGTTAGGATTATAATTTTTTTGAAAATGCTTGTTTGGAGCATTAAAAAAAATATTGCCTTCTAATGTCAAAGTACGAACAAATACTTTTTCAGATGAATAAAATCTGTAATCAGTTAGATAAGTGCAATATGCCTTTTTTTTTGGCATTTAATCAAACAATGAAATCACATACACATTTCCTGACACAAAAGACAAATGATGTAATAATCTGAAGGAGTTTCTCTATCTCCTTGGAACTTTGCATACTTGACTTGTTTTCCATATTTTGTGACTTTAAATGGTGGGAAAATTATATTAAAATGCTTGTAGCAGTTCCTCTAAACTAGCATCCTTTTTGTTTTATTGTATTTAATATAAAAGCAGCAATTATTTGATTTCAAAGTTATGAAAATATGTACCTTATGAGAAAACAAGCAATTTAAGCTTTAATTGGTGTCATTTTTCACAGAACTGGCAAGATTCTTGCATCCCTGGCATGTTGTTTTCTATAAAACTGCAGAGCTGCTTTCAATGAATGTTTTACGAATGTATAAGTTGTTACATGAAGGTATGTAAGTGGATGCCTGGAAATATAAGATTTCTGGGGGGATTTATTCACAAAAGATGCATTTCATTTCATAGTGTATATACTGTAATTTTTCCTTAATATTCCTAATGTGCTTTGGTTCCCATTAAGCATTTCTTCCATTCTTGCATGGGAAGAAAGGGGAGGTATGCAAGAGGGATATTTTGCACAGGAGAAATAGAAATCAAGATGGGGCAAACAATGGGGGGGGGGAGGGAACCTGCCTTGAAAAAATTATTTTATGTACATTTTTTGTGTAAGATTAGGCAGCAAGACCAGTTGGGTTTTGGTCTGTTCGGGTGGAGGGTTTTTTCTCTTTAATGAAAGACTCAATTCCTAATTTAAATTCATAATACTCATGCCCTTACCCATGTGAATAGTCATAATTTTATTTCTTAATTTATTTAAAATTGTACCAATATGATACAAACTAGAGCCCTCTGACACTCATTCCTGTAAAGATGCACCAGAAGAGATAATCCCAATTAAAGACCTTGGACTGTGTGCAGCATTCAAACACTGGGAGGGGCTCTCCAGGGAGATAGTGGAGGATTCCCCACCCCTGAAGGTGTCCAAGGAACAGCTGGATGTGGCACTCAGTGCTCTAGTCTGGGTGACAAGGTGGGGATTAGTCACAGGCTGGGTTCAATGGTTTTTGGAAATCTTTTCCAGCCTAAATGATTCTGTAATTCTCTATACAAATATTCAACTCTCACCCATCATGGACTGCAAAAACCAACACACCCAAAGTGTTGCAATGGCCCTGCCTCAAGATGGAAACCCCTAAAATTGAAACATAACCACAAACCTGAGACATGACCCTAATTTTTTGTCAGATTTGGAGCCTTACAGAGCAGCAGGAGCCTTGTGGATCAGCTGTATCCTGCTGTGCCACACATCTTCAACACTCTCTGAGAAGTTCACAGCACCAAGCAGGAAGGGGCCTCACCTCCAGCAAGAGAGCATCCCACAGAATGATAGAATCATTTGGACTGGAAAAGAGCTCTTAGGTCATGGAGACCAACCTGGCACTGCCAGTTTTACACTGGTGGGTTGGTCCAGGACTCGGTGCTGGAGGAGGAGCAAGGTGGTGTCAATAAGGGTGTGGAGGAATGGAATGGTGGTGGACCATCACAAGGAGCAGCCCTGTCCCAGTGTCCTGGTGGGACCATCCTTCCCTTCACAGAGACAGAGACCACCACTCCACACACACTCACATGACACGAGGACTTTGGTGCTTTGCAGGCTCTTAGACATGACATCACCCAAAAGGATTTCAAGAGCAGCTCTTTCACCCTGCACTTGGCCCAAACTGGTGAATTAATTCACTCGCATACCCAGGAATTTACTTCTCCCAGAATAACTGCATTCCACTACAAGCCCACCATTGCCACTGGTTTTGGAGCCTGCCCTGTGAATCGGCCACGCATGAGGTGATGTCTCAAAGAGGGAGAGCACAGGACTTTTCTCTGCCTTGAAAATCAGGAGCACCATGAGCCTGAGCTCCCCACAAGCTCCTGTGTGGGGAGTACCAGCACGTCTCAGCCTCCAGCAGGAGGGCATGTTGGTGCTGAGCACTTAATTAAAGGTTCACAGCCATTTAATCCCTCATTTCTCAGTTTGAGATTTTACGAGGCAGACACCGATGCCTTTGGCTCACAAATGTTTCCATTCAGCCTTGTGTTTACTGGAACCAGTAGTGGGCACCTGTAAAACACCCAAAAACAGTGACAGGCTCTGCAGCCTCTCCTCTCCCCATCTCCCTTCTCACACACTCCCCTCTTACATCAAAACACCTACTACTGTGCCTCTCTATCTGCCTGTGACCATTCCTTCTTTACACTTCAACATTTTAATTAAAAAGCAATAAAACACTTTAATTTGAGGTTTGTACATAAAAATACAAGTAAAAATGGCCTGAACACTGGGCAAATACTATTGAAATCTGAGCTAAAAGGCAGTTAGAGTAACTTTAACCACCTGAGAAATGCAATAATCACCCTGAAATGCACAGCCTGGCGTGTTTTATTGCCATTATAAACTGCAATTTATACATTAAAATAAGGAAAACAGTCAGACCCATCCATTTATGAGCTATAATAAATATGGTTATGACATCACTGACAACCAGTCACAACCTTCCAAACACATCCAGAGCTCTAAAGCAATTTCACGATTACCTTTTAAATCTGTTTTCTATCAGCACATGTGTATTTCTTGAGTGTGCACACAGCCACGGGCCTGACTCAGCAGCCCTGTCCTCATGGATGCAAAGTCTCCTGTACTCTGCAAGCTCTTCACTCAACTTTCTCTTTCATATCCCTTGCACCCATCCAATCCCCTGCTACATTTACATTCTCTGTGCTCCTCATGGAGAAGAAGCAAACCAGAAGGATCTGGCTACTTAGAATCATTCCTGATTTTGTTTCTGTAGTTCTCCAAACACCACCTTAACAGCATTTGGGTGAAATGGTGTCATTGGGGAAACCACTAAAATGACCATTACAGCTCTCATGAAGTCATTCTCTTTGAGAAACAGGTGCTGCTCAGCTATTTACACTGAATGCCTGCACCCCAGAAGAGTTTTTCTTTGCATGCAGCCTTGAATCCAGCTGCTCAGTCACTTTTCTTAGATTCCTCCTTCAAACACCATCCCAAACTTTTGTTCTTTCCACTGTTGCAACTTTCTTGGGGGAGGAGAGTTTCTAAAAAGGATAAATTGTACCTCAGGGAACAGCTCTTCTCTAAGAACAAGTTAACAGGATAAGCCTATAATAGAAATATAAATCAACTGCAGAACTTTTGGTTTTTTGGTCTTTTGGAGAGTTGTTTTTTTTTCTCTCAGAACCAGCAGTGCAACAATTCCCTTCTCTACTTCTCAGCTTCTTTCCTGGTGAAACCTCTCCTGGTCCCTCTGCCTTCCAGCTGCCCATGCACGTGTCACGTGCACTGCTCCTCCATGGGGATCAAAGACCTTCCATTCCAAACCCCACATTGATAATCTGGAGCTAAACTGGAGGAGATAAGCCATGGTAGCATTTCCATTGGCCTGATCCAGCAGTGGCTGGGTCCCCTGTGTGGAGGACAACAGCTGAAGACACTGAGATCAGAAGGAACTCGCTGAGCCAGGAGGAGCTGGGAGTCACAGGGTGAGGAGCAGCCACCAGTTTGGTGCCATCACAGGGGAAGGCTAAACACCAGGTGAGGGAAGGAAGAGGCACACATCATGCTGGAGAAGACACAGCCTTTGATATGCTTGGCTAAACCCAAACTCTTGTAGGATATCATGGTTCTGACCCTGTTATTTCATGTTTTATCCCTCCTGCTCAAAGCATCTCATTGCCCTTCTGCTCCACTCTCTGCAGCCCAGAGGTGGTCACTTCTAATCTCCCCAAATTTTTCCTTAAATCAGCCCAAAATTCTTGCAGAATTATTCCAGATTTTCACTCTACTCACAAGGAAATCATCCCACCAGAGGATCTTCAAATCCTCCACCTTACCTTGCCAAGCACCAAATTCAGCCCTTGGTGGAGAGTCTTGCACAAAATACAAGCAAAGGAAGCCTGGTCAGGCAATGATTTTAAAAAGACATTTGAAGTACCTTGTGGCCAAGCAGAGGTAGGACAGGATGTGTAGGATGTGATGGGAGAACAGTGGTCAAGAGAGATAAAGCCTTTTCACAGGCCTTCACAGAAATTCTGAAGACACGNGAAGCCTGGTCAGGCAATGATTTTAAAAAGACATTTGAAGTACCTTGTGGCCAAGCAGAGGTAGGACAGGATGTGTAGGATGTGATAGGAGAGCAGTGGTCAAGAGAGATAAAGCCTTTTCACAGGCCTTCACAGAAATTCTCTCTGAAGACACATTGGTTATTTGCACAAGGAAGCATCTTAATATCCAGCAAGACTCAAGAAATTTGTCTTTTCAATGCCCTTATAAATTAGATAAAAAGGTACTTCTTTTCACCACTTTGAGGAATTAAACACAAAAAAGAAAGTTATATTCAATCTTTTTTTTTTTTTCATGGTTGTAGAAGCCATGGAAAACTGGCAACTAAGGCAAACAATTTTCAGGCAACTTATTTTATACTGCCCATAGAACACTGGTTAATACCTGAAATGCAAGAACCAAGTCTAAAAGTTTGGTTTGAAACCTTAATTTTGGTTTAAAATCTTGGTTGGAGACTTAAAAGAAAAGCACAGATGTCTTCAACTTAACTCCGTATTTTAAAATAAGCCAATAGAGAGTGAAGTGCAGATCCAACATGCTCCCTGCTTAAAACATTATTCTAACTACAAAGGAAATTTTAAAAAGTATTACAGATGATGCCACACTTCAGATGAAGTTACCTTAAAAGAAATTTCCTTTCCAACCTACCAGTAACCAGAGATGGTAAGAAAGGTTATTTGTCTTCAGCACTGAAGTAAATTTCACCTTTTCCTTTTCACCAAGTTCATTGAAACCTCTTAACCAAAGCTGATGGTACAACTCTTGTCTCTGTGACTTCACCTGCCAGCCAAGGCAGGACATGGTCTCTCTTGTCAATATTTATAATTTCACATTACCTTGACCATCACTGGCAGATGTGCTTTTAATTCCAGTTATGTTTTGCTTTCTATTGATGAAGACACCATCTATTTCTTCACCTGCTTCTCTTCTTTCAGCTACAATAGTTTCTGCAGCACATTCACATTTCTTCTCCAGCACCACCATACACTGCTTTGGATCATTAAAATCCCATGAAAGAGCAAGGAACCCTCCAGATTTTGGCGATAAGTGCAGTGGCAGGATCGCAGTTTTGAAAGGAAAATAATTTTCTTCACCACTGAGGAGATTTGGGGCAGGTCCATCAGGAGGGTTTCAGTGAAAAAATGATGTCCATGTTTGAAAGGGTTTATTCTGAAGAACTCTTGTATATTTGGTTGATGTGGTGCTGTTGGGGGAAAGGAGAGAAAAGTAAGTAGTTAAAAATAATCAACATTAGTGGTTGATGGTAAAATAGCACTGGGAAGATGCTGAGATGAAAATAAATAAAATAAAGCTTTTCTTCCAGCCTTCATCATGCAGCAAAACAAGAATATAAAGCATTTTTTTTTTTTTAATATAAGGAAGCTAATATCTCTCCTTATATGCATAGCAGAACAAAGGCAGATAGAACACCAGGCAGGGAAAAACTCCACTTTTAGTCTGGCACAACTCATGCTGAAATACCCACAGAGACACATCCCCACCCAAAGCTTCCTAACCTGGTGTGTGCAATCCCCATTTTCCTAGTGAAAGGAGTCACTTTGATAGCCTAAATTTTAAGAAAAATTATAATAGAATTTCAAAAGGTTGAGAGACATGATGGGAATAGGTGTGCACAGGTGTCTCTCAAATACATATTTATGTTCTTCCAGGAGAATAAAGTTTTATCACTTTGAAATTTACTTAATTTCATGGGCTTTCAGCATCAACATGTACAAATTTTTCACTGACACAGAATAATTTTTCTCCCTTTCATCAGAAAACCACTTCTTAGTTGGAAAAATAACTCCTCAGTGCTCCTTATTAATATCTTTAATAATTTAAGATGTTTACCAGTTTACTGTATCCTAGATATCTAATTATTTGCAGACTTTCACTTACACATTGCTAATGGGACAAACATCTTCTGGCCTCATTTGTTTCTTTAATTTGGGAGAAGTATTGAGTTACAGCAAATGCAGTGTGCAATCAAAAATTCAGAATATTTGACCTTTTCATGGTAACCAACTGATAAGCAGGGATCACTGTTTCTCAAAACACTGAGGACACTGTTCCTCTCAATATTTGATAAATTATTTGCTATCTGAAATGAATGTTCCATCACTGTAGTGCTCTTTTCTTTGATTACATGATCTAAACTACAGAAGCAAGTGGCTACTCTGAATAATTTGCTCTTGCTTTGCTTTACTCTGAGGGACAGTGGAAATACTTTTGTTAGTGGGAATGGCAGGCTAAGAGAGGGTGGAGATCAGACCAGGGGAATGAAAAGGATTTAAAACCTTTTCTTAGATACAAGAGCAAGGACTGTGTGTAGCTGAGTACTTGAATCAACAGGTTACTATGTCCAGCCTTTATCTTAGTGACCAGGGCAATAAAACAGTAAAATCAAAATGTACTTGTAACGCAGAATTCAAGCTTTCAAGACCTCGAGTGAGAAATCAATCTGTGCAATTGCAATCCAAGCCTTAACCCTGCAAAGACATATTTTTATGTTTAGCTGTACCCAAACTGAGCAGCACCATTTTCATCAATAAGATTCATCATGGGACTACTTAGAGACATTAACACTAATTAAACACAAGCATAAAACTCTTTGCAGGATTGAGACCTAAATGACTTCAATTTCCACTAAAAAATTATTTTCATCTTGTAATTAAAGCAAATTTTTGCTACTGGCATAGTATCTGATCTCCACTTAAATCTGTGGACATAAAACTCTGTTAGCACAAGTGGCTTTTGGAAAGCCAATAAGAGCAGTGAAAATATCTGCAGTTCAATTTCTGGGTAAAATTTGGTTTCTGAGTTCTCATTTTTACTTCTTTGTCATTCTTCATCATTACCATGACTTCACGACGAGCCCATAGTCTGTGCCTTTTATTTTCTTTATGTCTTATGGCCTATTCCTATAGACCTTCCTTTAAAGAAAAAGATATCCATGAGATGTTAATGAGTACAGGCCCTGTGCCTTTTCTGAGGTCAAAATCCCGTTCCTCCCCAAGTTGAAAAGTGAATGTTGGACTCATGATCAGCATTTTGTGGTTTAAAATCCAAGAATCACTTAGCCAGCTATTTCCCCAGCACTGTCAACCACAGCAGAGGATCACATCTTAGGACTGAGGCAGTTATGCTATTAACAACATAAATGTGGGTTTGGGGTGGGTTTCTCGTGGGGGTGGAGGGAGAACGAGTAGTCCCCTTACTAAAAACATTCTGAGGGCTTAATAGCAAAGCTCATCTGACATTTTAAGTCCTTGTTATAAAAAATATTGTTAATTTTCCTTTTTTGTTTTTTCTCAGAATACATGCACTTTTAACTTCTCACGGGCCACTTCCAACTATACTTCTCTGAAATGACATCAGCAAAACAAGGCCAAAAACTCAGTGTGCCTGCTCAGTAAAATATTACTATTTATATTGACCAAACATTTAGGGAGGTCATCCTGCCCCTCTACTCCACCCTGGTGAGTCCAGGCAGTGCTGTCTTCAGCTCTGGTGTTCCCAGCACAGGAAGGACATGTTGGAGCTGTTGGAGGGAGTCTAGAGGAGAGCACAGAGCAAATTTCAGGGATGAAGCACCTCTGTGAGGAAATGCTGAGCACATTGGGAGTGCTCACCCTGGAGAAGAGAATCCTCAGTGTGACCTAATTCCCGCCTTTCAGAACCAGGAGGGCACCTAGGGAACAGATGGAGAGGGACTATTTGCAAGAGGCTGGAGCGACAGGACAAGGGGCAATGGCTCCAAACCGAAGGAGAATGGGTTTAGACTAGTTATGAGGAAAAAAAATCTTTACTGTGAGGATGGAGAGGCTCTGGCACAGGGTGCCCAGAGCAGCTGTGGCTGCCCCATTCCTGTAAGTGTCCAAGGCCAAGCTAGACAGGGCTCAGAGCAGCCTGGGATGGTGGAAGGTGTCCCTGCCCATGGCAGGGGGTTGCAATGACAATCTTTAAGGTCCATTCCAACCCAAACCATGCTATGATTCTGTGAAGTCCAACCATAGCCATGGTGATCTTGGGGTCTGGAGTGGGATGGGAGAGTCCAGAGGAGCAGCAGAGCTCAAGGAGTACCAGTGTGGGCTAGAGCCCCTCTGCCAAAACTGCCCCACCACAGAGACAGAGAGCTGTGCAGGAGCTATTTCTGCACCCTGATCTAAATTGTTATTTATACCACTGAGGTCCTATTTTGAGTATTTTGAGCTCTATTTTTAGATTTTTGAACAATCTTGTGACTCTAGGGCACATGTGATCCGGGAATATCAGGAAATATACCATCAACCAAAATATTCCTTCAAAGAGGGTTTTTTTTAGCCTCCTTTCTGGAGCTGGATAGAAAATGATCACAGGACTTCACCTACCATACCATTCCACAGCACACCCCCCACCTCTGTGCCATTGCCAGCTCAGGGCTCTGAAGCCTTGAAACAGCCCTAAAATTATGAGAATTGCTCAAAAATACCTTTTTTTTTTAATCAAAAGTAATTGAGAGAGTGGGAATGTTTGCTTGTTCTTTGCTATGAATATGCCTCATATATTTCTTTAAATCTCTCCATATGGGCAATCCACCAGGAGAAATAATTTTTTATATCTTAAAAATGAAAAAAAGCTGAAAATTTCATGCCACTGAGGTTCGAAGAGGAGGAGCATTGCTGTACTTATTCAAGCTGACAACTTCATCTTTTTCCTGGGAATGCCTGTAAAAAAGGAAATTTTAGCAAGACCTTTTAGCATAGGAACAGGAAAAAGGACAAAGACTGCCCATCATGTGTGGGTTTTAATTTTCTAAGGCAGAATCACAAATGAAATTTCTTCAGTAATAAATTTTATAGCACAGCACTCAATTACCTCTTCTGTGACTAATATTTCTGTATCAGACTCAAACTTCCCAGTACTACTATGGCATCAAACCATAGTGCCTGATTTGCATTTCCAAAAAGGAAATTGTTTTCCAAAAGATGCGTGTGGCAGCAAGAGACTCCAAACAGCATTCTCATAGTAACACGCAGTAGCACATTTCAAGCCTACTAAATTTACTGAGCACTCCTCTATGCTTTCAGCATGTTTCAGATAATTTTTAAGAGCCCAGAAAGTGAGCAGCAGGCATGGGTGATTTATTGAAAATGTAGCCCTTTAAATCTCTCCAGTTTAGAGACAAGGATGTCCTGCAGGACAGCGTCAAATCCTCTGCACAATTCTAGGCAGATGAGGTCAGTCACTCTTTCCTTATCCACAACACTCTAACCCTATCACGTCAGGCACTGTTTGCCTGTAGTGACTCCATGTTGGCTGTCACAAATCACCTCATTTTCCACATGGTTTCCAGGAGGATCCCCTCCATCATCTTGCTGAGCACAGGTAAGCACCTTCCTTTTTTCCCTTTTTTAAAAATGGAGATTCTGTTTCACCTCTGCAGTCAGTGGGATCTTTGCTGGACTGCCATGGCTTCTCAAACATGATGGACAGGGGCCCAGCAACTCCATCCACCAGCTCCCTTGGGACACACATAAATGTGCCTCCTTAGGTTCCATGACTTGTGCAGCTTCCTGTTTTCTAGATGATCTCACACCTGATTTTCTATGGCAGGTGGTTCTCTGTCCTCCCCGTCCCTGCCTTTGCCCTCTGCACTTTGGGTGGTGTGACAGGAGCACAGCACAGTGAAAACTCAGGCAAAAAAAGTCCTGGAGTAGCTCAGCCTTCTCCATACCCCAGGTAAGCAGATTTCCCATTTCCTCATTACCACATGTTCTCTAGCCCTCTTTTTATCTCAGTCTTAAGATATTGGGAAGCCAACAATAAAACAGAAATGCCAACCTGCAAATCCAACCTGCCTACCTCCACCTTGGGCTGAACGTGTCACAGATGAGCACTGCCACACAGAGCTCGTTCCTGTCCCCACCTGCTCATGTATCACAGTCCATGTGCTCTGGTGGCAGCACATTTGGTGGCAACATAAGACACCATAAGGTAGAAACTTCATTCCTTGCTTTTGTCCAGGAGCCCTGCTCGCGGTCTGAACATCACAGCCTAGATGTCGTCGTGTAACGAGGCAAAGCTATTTTAAAATCTATTTATATGCTCATAAAATAAACATAAAATTATGATAAAAGAGAGAAATGAAGCTCCCAAGTAATGGCCATATGCTCCCCAAACACCCAGGTACAGGCTGTAGATTTGACAGTGAGACAGAACCTTATGGAACTTACTTGGTTGATTCATGTAAGAGTTGGTCACCTTTGATTACTCTGGGTTTTTTTTGCCAAAACCAAGATCAAGCAAGAAGCAGAAGATATGTTCATATCACATTGCTAAAGTGCTTATTAGTGAAGCTTTCTCAGCTGTGAACCTCTATAATTTTTCAGCACCTTTACAGTCCACCCAAAATTAGATAAAATATCATAAAAATCTATAGCTGCTCCTATTAGTGGATGCACACTTTCTCACAAAAGAGCTTCAAAATAAAACATCCTTTTCAAATTGAATACATATATTTTCCTTTTTTTTTTTTTTTTTTACATTAAGATAACCTTCTTTAGCCATGATATGAACATGATGACTGTCAAGCAGAAAGCTGAGGAGAACAACAGTATTATGCTTGCAAAGGAAGTTATTTTTGGAAGATATTTTTCACTTAGGGAAGGGAAAAAAAGCCCAAACGAAGTAAACAATTTAGTTCATAATCATCAACACAGGGACACTTTGCACAGACATTTCCTTTCATAGGTCACTACATTCATTGGATTAGAATTAGTTAGAGGACTGAAAATAGTAAATGACAAACACTACTGGAAGTAGTAGCCCATGAAGGAAAACACAGCCAGCTGAGGTGAAAATTAGATCACATTATGCTGAACCTACTCCTACCTGTCCTGTAATTCAGGATGTGTACAACTTGCTATAATGAAACATAAGATCTATTAAAGATTTCAGCAGTGTGGAATTAATTCAGCTTGTGGAATTCCTACCAAAAATCAGACAAAAAAGGAATTATTCTCAGATCAAAGTGGTTTTTTTTTTGGTTTCTGTTTTTTTTTAATCATCTTCTGCATAGCTTTAAGACTAGCTAATACAGTGCAATGCATCAATACACTATAGCAAATTTTCTCTGCTTTAAATATCACCCTCATTCATACTGTGATTCAATTTAAGAATCATTCAAAGATAAATCTAAATAAATAACAAGCTGGCTTTCAGGCAAACAAATGAATTTGCATTGTTTTATATTCATCATAAATATTTCACCTAATTACTGAGGTACTATGTTCAGAAATACAAAACAACATTATAAATTTATTAGCACTGTCCCTGCTGATTTTACAGAAGTTCTGTGGAATGTAGGAGCCAAAAGTAGAAACAGACTCAAGAGCATAACCAAAAGAGCAGAGGCTGCATTCAAATGCTAAACTGGATTGACACCCTCTGCTTTGCTCTGCATATTTACCCCAACTAAAGCTTCCTGTCTGGAATCAGGTGTTATCCTATTTATTCTCAAAACCCAAGGTCAACGAAAGCCTTTTCCTCCTGTTGACTTTCGAAAGCTAAACATCTGAATCAGGCTGCTTCGAGTATTATCTCAAAAACTATCACAGGAGTTATTTTTCCCCTCATTGTAAAATTGTGAAAACGTAAAAGGATGTAACGGCGTTTCTCAAAGGTTTAGGGAGGTCAGCTGCGTGGGGAGAAAATAAGAAGTACTGCTTAAACATAAAAAGTAAAGCACACAGCATTTATCCTCAAAATTATTTAAGTTGTTTTAATGGCCCTAAAGGCTATGAAAAATCTTTTTAAAATGTAAATACGTGGGTCTTTTAGAAGAAGTTATCCTTCTTTGTAAACCACAGTATCACTGGTGATTTATAATTTTCAGAAAATCTTAATCCCACAGGAAACATATAAGAGTTCCTCTTTATTTTTAACCTAATGCTGGATCTAACATGGAATGCAGTTTTTATTATTGGCAAAAAATCTATTATTTTTATTTGCTTACAATAAATTAGAGAAAAAATCTGAAAGAGTGCAAGTACAAAACCATTTTAAAAACAGATTACTCTTTTCCCTTTACCTTTGAAACAACTTCAGATGTAAATAAAATTGTGGTTATCACATTTCCCTAGGGATTAAGTACTCTGACTGTTCAAATGTCATTAATTACCCCTAATGCCGTTATGAACTATTTGGAGATTATCATTATTAAACTGTTAGAGTATTTCTTAATTCCCCACCAGAAAGCCACAGAGTGACTCTCTGAGCCTATCCTCCCCCTCTTTTGTTGAAGTAACAATAGCCCAGAGGAATTGTGTCTGCAAGGAAAAAGTCAAGAAACAACAATAAAACACATTTTGTTGGACTAAACGAGCAGTAGAGAGAAGAGTTTGGGTTTTAAACCATGTTCTGTTTCATAAGTGGAGTATCTGGGGCTGGTGCAGCCCCATGGGAGCAGCCAGGGTGCTCTGAGGGACAGAGGATGCAGCAAAAATCCCTCTAATAAAAGGGTCTTATCTGTGGCTGGCCCGTTTGGGCACATTAACATCTGAAAAAATAAGTTTTAGGATCCCAAGGATGTTTCACTGCTGTAAAAAGCAGTCATTAGAACAGAATATGGATACTGCATAGACTGGGTTTGGTATCAAAACACTTCGCACACAAAAATTCAAAATAGACACATTCTTGTCATAATCTCATCTTTTTTTACAGAGCATTAAAGCAAGGAGGGTTTTAGCACAGTTGTTATTTAACTGTGTCACTTGGCTCTCTCCCTGATTAACTGTGGGGCTGGGAGGGTTTGCTCCACCACAGGGGCCACGTGGTCCTACTACAGTTCAGATCCTCAGCTCTTCCCAGACAAATCACAGTGCTTGGATTCATGTTCTGAAGTCTGTATTTTACTTTGCTATTATTATTAAATTTGTATTTTTCATTCAAATGCATGCCAGCACCTTCATACTGATGTTTAAAAACAAAGTAATAGGTTTAGCTACAGGAAAATTTGATCAAACAGAAAAAAGTCTCAACAGAAACTTTTTCATGACTACCTGGAAAGACAAAATTAAAGTATTTACTCATTTCTAGTACTGGAAATCAAGCTACTTGTCAACTTAAAGGCACACATTAAGACACACACTCCCCTACTTTGTGCTTACACATTAGGTTAACTTCTCTGGGGATTTCTGGGTGCAATTTTTTTAAACAAAGGGCTAAGGGGGTTCAGTGGTCCTGCTTTCTTGGTCTGCATTTCTATCTCCCCTTGCCTCTATTCTGGGGGAGTTCCCAGTCCCTGCCTGGAGCACAGTGGGCCAAATTTGGTGTTTTTATAGGACAGGAGAGCTGACAGGTTGTTAGTCACCAGCTTTGTGAGTTACCCCCAGATCAGCCAGAAGGGTTGTTCTCTGGGACTGCCTGTCCTAGAAAGGAGGGGGACACTAAAAAAGGGATTACTAAAAGCTGTGCTGGTTTCAGAAATGGGGAAAGAGCCTGAGAAGGGCCATCACAGAGTGACACTAACGAGATGGTGTGGTCTGGGATAGGAAAAAAGCTTTTCTCTGCCTCTTTTCCTGATCAGATCTACACATTGCAGAGGCCAGGGCTCCCTCACAGAGCTCTGCTGAAAGGTAACGCAGTGCTGGGGATCTGTTATGAGTTATTCCAGTGAGGAATGTCTGGCTTTTTATGGTTATTTTAATTGGTGACAGTACTCACTGCTTAAAGTACTCAATCTGGCACTGGGGTTCCCCCATGTCCTGCTCCATCCTGAACACTCATCCTGTCGCCTCTCTGCTTTCTCATCCCTGTCAGGAGCTGCTGCCCCATCACTGTCCTTGCTCAGGCATTATCTGATCTGGTCTGGTCTGTGTAACACCAGCCCAGGGCAAGCACTGACATATTTCACCAGAGATTAATACTCAGCCTGCCTGTCCAGAGAGCATGGGAAGTTGATAAGTGCAACAAGCTTTAAAGCAAACCTGAACTCAACCCTCTTTTTATATATTTTGTTTATATAAACAGTAATTAGCAGTTCTGCCTCTTCTTTGGTACATAAAATAGGGTTTATATCAGTGAGAAAGCATCACTGCCAAACTTGTGGGCCTGACAAAGGAAACACCTTTACACAACTTTTCTTCTAAGCATCTCACAGAGTTCTACTACCAACAGCAGCCTTTGCTTTGCAATACTTGTAGAAGAGCATCATCATTATGCAGGATGACTTAATTTGCCAAAGGACAAATGAATTAACAGCAGTAACAACGTCAATGTCTGTTGCCCACTGATTTAAACACAGCCCTTCCAGTCTGCTGGGCAGTGGAACTTTGGTGGGCTTCAGATCCAGGGTTGACTCATGTCATTGTGCACAAGGCATGGAAAACAAAGCCTACATGAGTCACTCTCTCCTGCTTTGATGGAGAATCAGGAGCTAAGACCACTGGTGCTCACCAGAGTACTTGTCTTGGCCCCCTTTCATATTACAGACAAAGAATAACCACGGGCCAGTGAAGATGAGCAGCCTCCTTCACTTAAACTCAGAAAAGAGGAAGAAAGGTGAGCTCAGCAGCTCCTCTCTTCAGCCTCCTTCCTCACCCATCCCTCACAACCTTCTCCTCCTTGCATTGCTCCCACTCCTTGCTCCACTCCCCAGCCCTTTCCCACAAGCAGGGCTGCTGCTCATCCATCCTATCGCACCACATGGAAAAATCCTTATTTTTTTCTTTCCCAGATTAAACATCCAGAAAGAAACAACAAGCCCAGAAACACTACCTGGGGGAGGAGACAACAGGCTGCCAATCACCCAGCCAGCAGAAAGGCAGTGGGAGGCTGAAGCTGGGAACCACCACATCTCCCAGTTTACATCCATGGCTCCCAGCCCTCATTCCTTGCTTTGCCCTGCTCAAAACCAGCCCACGTGTTGTGCTTTACCAGAGCTTGGGAGGCTGCTAACCCTCGGCACAGGTCACGGAGAAAGGACTTTCCTTTCATCCCCGCAGGCGACTTTTGGCAAAGAAAGGCCAGGGAATAATCACAAGACAGTAGTGACTCACTGTTTCTGTCAGAGGAAAGAATCTCTGCTGCCCAGTGCTCCTCTTCTCCCACCTGGCATCACCACCAAAACCACCACACCGATGAGCAAGGAGGTTATGCAAGGCTGTGAGGCCGGAATATTAACTTACAAAATTCAGGAATGGTGGGAAAGGGCTGCCAGCTTGACTGTATCAGCTTCCCTGGCCTGCTAGGAAAAACAGGTCAAGGTTTTCCAAGGTGACCAACAATTTTGGACGTCCAACTTTGTGCATGTTTAAAAACAAACAAAAAAAAAAAAAAAAAAGAAAAAATAAAAAAAGAAAAAATTTATTATTTTGGAAAAAACACTGATTGTCTGTCACTGAGGGGAAAAAAAGGCAGCCAGACAGCTGCATGTTTCAAGGTCCTTGCGGTTGAGCACCCCAGAAAAAACAAATTACCTTGAGACAGAAGCCCCTGGAAAAAAAAAAATGAAATAAAAAAAGTCAAGCACTGTGTAAAAAACAACAGAGGAAAGCCCGTGGGTAAATAACTAGTGGGAGCTCACAAGAGCAGGGCTCAGGATACATGTGTGCTTCTACTGCGGGAGAGAGAACAATTGAATTACGAGGAGCTCTTAAGCAAGTAAAGTAAACATCTTTTGGCAATTTAGTGCTGCACTTTGAAGCCTGGCGATGTCATACAAATGGTGAAATAGCACGGACACCCTTCTGCTGGCTGGTTTGTTTAATATGGTGAGTCGGGAGTTTTTTGGAGCACAGCACTCTTTTTATGAGCTCACGAGCTGGAGGAGGGAAAGTGTGGAAGGAGCAGGAGAGAGATGTTTAAGCAAAACTGGAGCTGTGGGAAGCAGCACGAGAGGGAAGGGAGCCCTGCAGCATCCGGGGGGCTGCCACCATGGGAACAGACCCTGAGCATCCCCCACCACGGGAACAGAGAGGGGGAGAGAGAGAGGTATGGGGTGAGGCGACAGGGATAATCACATGAGCGGGGTTAATTGCTATAAATATCAAGAATCAAATCAATATGTCAAGATGTGTGTTCCACTTTTCACATATATGCGGCACGTAAATGAGAAACGGAGAGAGAGGGAGGAAGAACTAGAAAGAAAAAGGAGAGACTACTAAAGAAATAAGCCCCCCTGTACAGACAGCCTGACGCCAGATGGCTTCTTCTAATAAATATTCAACCTTAACTCAGTTCCCATGTAACTTTGTTGTAAAGCTGCCAGCACACCCACACAGATCTGGGCCAGCAAAATGATTACAGTAGTACAAACAAAATAGTGCAATAGAGGAAACAGGCAGACAGGGTCCTGTATACAGAAAGACAGAGCTGTAAAGATGTGAGTTGATGAACCTTTAGATTTAATACTGAGAAACTTGAAATAATGACTCGGGCAGAGGGGAGAAAAAGCCTTGGTATGAGGGGGAAACACGCTGACTTATTTTTTCCTTGCTGTTGCTTTTATTGTTGGGAATACAGAGAGCATCGTTCTGCTAAGACAGCAAATGAGGCACTATAAATCAGCTGCTCTTCTGCATATTTTCTGCATTCAGCTGGAATTCAGATACCTTCCCTGAAATCACAGCCCAGCTTACATTTCCGCTGTCTCTTGCGCTCACCCGGGGCACGCGTTAAAAAGGGAGATTTTGTGCGTGACATTTGTTATATTAATTGGGAAGAGAAAGAGGAGGTTTGGTATGTTATTCTTAAGAAAACACTGGCACAGTGCTCAAAAACATGCATTTCAGTTGTGCGAGTGTTTTTGCCCCGAGCTCTTTAATTTCAAAATTGGATTATGAGATCTGAATATCAGAACACACCATGTTGGCAACCCCAAAACTATTTAAATAGGACCTTGACCAAATCATGATCTTGTGCTAAGATTAGGAGCAGGGGAAAGGCAATGAGAAAGGACGTGCTTTGCAGAAAGGCTTCTATTGATGAAACGAAGCAAGAAAAAATATAGAAATGAGAAATTAAATTTTTAAAAGTGCTAATGATTCATCCTATTGATTTATTGGCTCTTTATGTAGAATATCTTGAGTTTAGAGGCTTACCTAAAATTACCTGCAGTTGTTTAACAACCACCTATGAGCCAGCAAATAGATCAGGGGATTAAATTATGCATTTACTTTGGGTGAGAAAGAATCAACATGAGGCAAAGCTCTTCTTTCTCAAGAACATAAGCTTTTGGTGCTAGAACTCATGATGTGCTCCTGGAAGGACATTATTTTGCATGATACAGAGGAGTATAAATAGAATTAATAAGACAGAAATGAAAAAAAAAAAAGTGAGGGGTGTAGGCTGAACGTCAGAAAATATTTCCTGGTTTGTGAGAGTCTCCCTCTGCAAAGCAGATCGACAAGGAGATGTAGTAGGCTGTGGAGTCAGGCTTTCACCACTTCCCTCGGGAGATTGTCACTGGAGGTTTTAAAAACAAAGCTGAACTCAGCACTAGTAAATATGCTGCAGGGAATAACCCTGTGTTGGGCAAGATATGGACAAGATCAATTAACAGATCTCTTCTATGTCTACTTTCTATTATTTTTGACTGTTGGGAAGAAAACTTTGCTAGAGAAAAGCCTGAACCTCCCTCCACCCCCTGCCTTTTCTTTTTTAAAGAGAACAGGCTCTCTGGCATCGCAGGCTCAGCTCTGTTCATTGCAGCAGCGACGTCTCTCCCACCAGCTCTGCTCACCCTCCATCCCCACTCTTATTGAGAAACCCTGGAAAGAATTTCCTGGACAGAAAAGAAAGGGAAAAAAGAATGTGAATCGCTCTTATTTCTGATCTTTCCAGGCCCCTTTATAATATTCATCTATTCTGGGCAGCATTTGACACTTCCTTCCCACCCACCCCTATTAGGAGTCAGCTGTGGGTTGCCTCCTTGTGCTCCTTTTCTCCAGCCTCAAGGTGCACATTACAATTCTATCCTTATCCAGAGCACGATAGCATCAAATGAGGGAAGGAGCCCGGGTGAGCTCCACGCCTGAAGAAATGCACACCTTTTGTTTATGGCAGCAGGATGAAAGCCACGAGCTGGAGCCGGACACAAATCTGTCAGCCCTTGGGAAAAGAAGCTGCTAACGACGGCAGCGCTGAGTACCCCGAGCACATCAAACAATCCCTCATTGGTTATGCTGGCTTGAAGTTCAACATATCTGTGCTTACCTTAATAAACCAGGCCTGAAAAATCACTGTGTAAAGCTTAGAGGTGCTTAGAGGTACAAGGGCACCACTTAGATTCCTCCGGCGCTAAGCTTCATTCTGCAAACAAAATTGGATCAAAATTAGGGCTAAATTCAAAATCAATTTAAATCCTCCACACACGCTTTTTATTTAAGAATATGCCAGATATTGAAGGGAATAAAACTAAAGTACGTGGATTTCTTCCTTGTGGAGAGGCAGAGAGATGAGCCCATGGCTAAGAGCAGCATTTCCCTGTGGGCTGGGCTGCCACGGCGTGACCACGCTGTCACACAGCACAGCCCCTCTGAATCAACACACAGACTCTGATTTTTACATTCACTTAATAATTTCTATTACAAGTTTCTATTAGGGTTGTTTAGTTCAGAAAAGGAAAAGAGGCAAAGGAGCACCAGGAGAAAAAGATCACAGAGAAAATTAAAAATAAAGAGATCTTCGCAGACAGAAATTGATGGACACAGAAGGTTCTGCCCCAGCCTCTCTACGTCCTCTCCACTGCCAGTCCCACTGTCCCAGAAGAGATGCCACAGCCTCACTGGCAGGCAGGGCTGGAGCAAACCTCAACCCTCCATGGCTTCTCAGCTAAGCACCAGAATAAATCAAATAAAGGCAAAAACACGGGAAGAGGTGAAATGTGGGCTTGGGAAGAGAAAAGGGGAATGAGGAAGGAGCTCTGCATTGCATAGAGGCACCCAGGATACAAACAGAGTATGAAAACTTTCCAGTGAACCACTTTTCACTGTTTTTGTGTGCAGCTTGGATTATATCCCCCCATGAAGTCCTTGCCCATGTCCCATCTCCTCCTGCCACGGAGCAGAGAGGGCAGTTTGGGCCCAGTGCAGCCACAGTGGCTTGGGGAGTAGAGACACTACAGCACAGAATGTCCTGAGCTGGAAATGGACCCACAAGGATCACTGCATCCAACTCCTGCAATTCTGGAGCCAAAGTCCTCCAAGGCTTCCAGCTGGGAAGAAATTGGCAGGATCACTATCCCAGTGAGGAGCTGGTGAGGGTCAGCTCCTCAGCTATGTAAGCAGCCTGGATGAACACTTTGCTGTCATTCAGCTTCTGAGGGTGCCTGCCTGAGGGATCACTGTGCCTCCAGGCTGAGCACCCTGCTGGAAACCACCAGGATTCATCAGGAAGACATGCAGCTGGGTGCATTACATCCACATAATGCAACTCCCATCACATGGGATTTCTTCAGAGCAGGGTACTCACCTGGCTGGAGCAGCAGCAAATCTCACTATTGCAAACAAATTAAAAAAAAAAAAAAAATTGGCCAAACTTACATTTTTTCGCAAAATTCGGCTCTGTCTTTGAAACACAGGCAGCGATTTTGGACATGAGACTGAGCAGAATGCATTGTTGATGCTCTCAGCCATTAGTTTATAAATTGAATAAGATAGATGTGTTCATTCATATGAACTAATGTAGTTTTTCTTATGAAGGTTTCATATTATACAAATCCATTAGCATATTTACAAATTAATCTTCCCTTAGGAAGAAAAAAGATCAAAGATTTACAGAAGGAAGTGCTTTATTACTTTTAAACTGCCTTTTTTTTTTTTAAAGAAAGAGAAAAAGAAATGAAGGGAAATTATGTTGAACCATAAATGTTTCTTTATGACTACTGTACAGCAGCTTTGTGGGAGATTTAAATTTACTAAAGGGCAAGGGGGACTTTAAGCCGTCTATATGAGTTCAGTATTAAAAATATATATACATGACAGGTGCCCATATAAGTTCATGCAGTACAAAATATTCCATAAATGAGCTCATTTATCTGAGTAATTTAAAAAGATCTTCTGCACAAGGGGAGATATTTAGTATGAATTATAGTCCGTTTACCTTTCATAAGTTTTTTCATCACTTCCCATACCTCCTTTGGTGCTACTGAAAATATCTGTAGTTATCAAGCCTTATATTCAACCTTGCTGTTCCCTATTCCCAGGAAAGCCCTATTGGTGAAGTGACTCCATGCTCAAGATATGCAGCTTGTAAAGCCTTGCATGCAACATTATTTCTTCTTCACCATTGCCAGATAAAACAAGATCAGGCTAAGAAATCTTTAATCTAAGCAAATAACTTGAATAACAAAGAGCATTACAGGTAAAGGAAAAAAATCTCTGGGTTTACTCCCATCATATAGATTTGACTCAGTTGTGAAAGATTCCTCCTTCTGCTTTCAAAATGACTTTGTACTATGGTTGGAAATAAAGAGTAGTAGAGCAGCAAGGAAATGAAATGAGATGCAAACTTTTAATGATTTATTAATAACCACTTTCTGAGACATTTCTAACTGCTAAAGAGAAATCAGAACACTAAATACATTAAGATCTTCAAGGGCAGGGGGTGGAAGGGAGAACTATTGGAAAGTTATGAAAATAATGGAAAATTTCCAAGGCTAAAAAAACCACCTGACAACCAAAGCAGATTTTAGGTAGAGCTGCTCCTGCCTTGGGACAGGAGTTGCAAATGGATGACCTCTGAAATCCCCCCCAGACATAAGCTTCATACTTCTATGCTGAAATGTTTGAAGATCTTTTCCAACATGTACCATTAATTTATCTTTTAGTCCTTTAGGATATATTCCAAAGGAAAACTTCGGGGCTATTATTAGGACTGCAGGTAAATCACCATTCATGAACAGAATAACACTCATTTTCTCATGATCGCTGCACTCACTCAAGTATAACCTCTTTCACTTCTTGGAGCTTGCTGAAAAAATGATGTTAGATTGAAAAGGATCAGAAACATCCACCTTTCCTGGAACACAAGGAACCAAACTGGACTTGTTCTCCTACCTAGCCTTCCTCTTCCAAAAGAATGTTCTCCCCCTTCCATCCACATGCCACTTATCCTCATGAAGAACACACACCTTGACAAGTTTTGAATGAAGGGTATTCCTCTACTCTGGAGCTGACTTTAATTGCAAAATCCTTCCACATCCTCCTGTTCCCATTGAGGAGTGCTCTGCCTGAATAACCAGGCAACTTCATCTCTGTGTCTTTCCCTGTGTTTTCCTGAGGGAAGCTCTCCAAAAGGTTTCCCTGTAATAGTTTGAGGGGAAGTTCAGTGTCATTCTTTGTTTTCCTTCAGACGTTGCATTTGGCTACCAGAGTGCTCACACTTAGCAAACCAGGACTCTTCAATGTCTCAGTCGACCCACTTGGGAAATCAATAAAAGATAAAACTTCCCATGTTTCAGTGCTATGAGGGCTGGCAAATGCTTCTAAAGTGCTTTGAAAACCTGGAAAGGTGCAATGTTCCTATAATGGCCTGAATGCTTTGCAGTTCTACAGAATATTTTATTCCAAAATCTTAAGCTTTTACAAGTAACTAACCCTAACTACAACTGTCCTATGAGATGTCTGTAAATAAACAACAATATCAGGATAGTGCTTAGTCCATCATATCTTAGTCCAAAACACTGACATCAGACACTGTAATTTATCCTTCATATGATCTTCTAGTCCTGCTGAAGTCTATGAAACCTTTTTGTTGGAAATATTATTGCCAAACCTACTCAGTAGATTAATGCTAATTATCTTAGGGTGGGAAAGTTGTGTATTACTCGAAATTTGGCTCACAAAAAGAGAATGAATAAACAAAGAGGCATGTCCTAGAGCCAGCAGGAGAGAAAACAGTAACTGAGGTTCAACTATAGAAAAAAATAATAAATATAGACATATCTATCACCAGAAAAACCCTTAGACTAATGTTCTCTCAGTCCAAGAGGCATTTAAGGTTAGGACCTTACACTTTCCAGTCATTCCACTCTCCAGCCATCACCACCTTGTTAAGGATACTGACTGCATCACACATGTGAGAGGAAGTTTGGCACCACAAGTTTTCCAGGTGAAAAAGTGTGTCATCAATGAAGAAGAATTACCAGTCATTAAACTGGAGTGCATGCTGTGCATGCCTCTTCAATTCAATATAGGGAATTAAGAAGTCAAATGCCTGTGGCATTAAATATGAATGATGAATGCGAGAAATAAAATAAGTAGAAGAGAAATCTATGTGTTTCATTACATGAGGTAGCTGTGCCACTGGCACCTTTTGCTTTTGTATTAAAAAAAAATGGTCTAAGTTTAGAAAGCAAAGAAAACTCGGTTTTTAAGGAAATTCATGTACCATTGTAATGAGATTAAAACATAAAACATTTTCTAATCTGAATTCCATCCTAATAATCTGAAAAGATCACAGAGCGTGATACTGTGTGAACCAGGAATCGAGAAGAATTGCACATACATCTCTCTTCACAATGGGCTTGTAAAAGAACAGCCAATATTTAAGGAAAGAACACAAACTACAGAAAAAGAGCCATGTCAGAAGTGACACATTATCCCATTTTAAGGCATGTGTCTGACTCCTGCTTAGAATACACAAGATATAAAAGGATAAACAAGATGAGCCACAAAGGCTTCTGTGTGTGTCACAAAGCACACGGCATGGGAAACCACTTCTCCCTCTCTCCGACGGAAATGGTTTCTTTCATCTCCGATCAAGTTTCAGAGGTATTTTTATTTATTTACACATGAAGGGCTGTGAACCAAATTCACCCCATAATTTCGTACAATAAACTGAAAAATACATCTATTCAGCAGCCTCGCCAAGACATGCAGAGGTTGGAGTTGTGTCCCTCAGGTAGTCAGATGTCATCTGCACCCAAGACATCCCTCTGATGATCATCTAATATTAAGCAAAAGTCTATTAATCCTCTGAATAGAGGTAGAACAAGTGACTATGCCCTGAAAAAATGAGAATTGAGAACAGCCAGGTAACATCTAGAGGTGCTAAGAAAGAAAACAAATATTCAACAAGCTGGTTGAATATTTTTCAAGATGATGAAGATGAGGGAGAAGAAATTCTATGAACCCATCACCAATTTCACCAAAAATTGAGGTGCTTGGAAATAGAATATATTAGTGAGATTGTGTCAGTGATTGTTTTCTTGGCTGTTTGGTGATTATGAGGTTCCAAGACAATGTGATACCCAGAGAACTGAATATCAATAAATTCTGATCCATTTTATATTATTTAATAATATTTCTGGAAAGATAATAAAAACAGAAACTGCTTGAAGACCAGGAAAAGTTTCTGTTCCAAATGAGCTAGTTTTGAAACCCTGACTGAAACATAACATCCCATTATTGATAAAATTAAATTCTGTTGATTTTTGAGGACAAAAACATGAATTATATATATGCATAAACACACACAATATAAATAACATATACAGTGTATTTTGGTACACAGTGCCTTTGCTGCCCCATATAGTCTCATCCATATTTTCCTCAACTTATTTTTAAGCACAAAATATGAGATGTTTACATCATGTAATTTCCTTCTCATTACATTGTTTTGTGATAAATGGTGACGAGGATGGCATGGATCACACCCCAATTACCAGAATCACTATGAGGAAAAATCAACAATTTGAACCAGACACTCACCAATCCCAGAGCTCTGATATGGGGCTCCTTTAAATCACTTAATACAGTCTGGCTTTGTGCAGGCACCTAGAAAGGGGAGAATATTACAATTAATCCCCCCAACCTCAGGTATCGTACATTTTACGGGCATTGTGTCCTTTTATGAATTCAACATGTTTTTTAACATTTAACACATGCTTTGTTGTGGGAACTGGATCACTGGAAGTTTTCACAGTTTTGGGTTTTTTTTTTTTTTTGGTGGTTTTTTGTTTTTTTGTTTTTTTTTTTTTGTGGTTTTTTTTTTTTTTTTTTTTTATTTTTTTTTCCAAACCGCCATTGTGGAAAGATCACAACACCACCACCACATACATCCTTAATATGGATGATGGAATAATTCAGGTGGCACAGGGATCTTTGAGAATTTCAAATCTGAATTTTTTTTTTTTAAATAAGATTTCTTTCCTCCCGTGCCAAAACTGAAAATAACGTAAGTGCAAAAATCTCTGTAGTAAATTAGTGATAAAAGAATAAAACAGTTAAACGAATATATTTTTCATGCTTGAGGGCTGTGTGTTTAACAGTTTTCTAACTGTTCATTCATTTATATAAAAATACTTTGGTTATTATCTACTTGAGTTGAAATTAGATATTTAATTGACTGGAGGGAATGAAATCCACTCACTTTTAAATAAAGCAATGATTTAAAAATATTCCTGTAAAGTGATTTGTAAGACCACACCAGCACTAGTTCTTGGCACACGTCCTTGTCTGTGTATATATTTTAAAAGCATGGTTGTTTTTACAAATGTAGTACTGTGAGAGCTAACTTCTTCAGAAACATGTTTATCTTAATTAGGAAAGTCAACAGACTTCTAATGGGAAGAAATGCGTATTTTTCTCTGTGGTATCTAAAGCATCAAAGGCCTCGTTCTTATGCCAAACCAATCTTCCTTCCTGCCTGCCTTTCAAACCCAGGTGATTGCAGACAGTTGAGCAGACATTCTCCCAAAAGCTTCTATTGACCTGGCTCCAGTCCTTTCCCGTGCTCTGTCTCCTTTTCTATCCGCATGTCACTTCTCTTTCTCTTTCTGTGTATTTGTTGTATTTTTTGCCCGAGGAAACCCAGGGATATTCATGGCACTGAGGCAAATAATGTGGAATTAAAAACTAAATTCTTCAGGCCTTATCCTAGCAACAGGACCATCACCATCTGTTCAGAGGACAGGACTGCCATTATCCGCTGCATTCTTTGTACGTACTCCATCACCTGTGAGGGGAAAAACATTGCCCCTTATCCTGGGGTCTTTGTTTAAAAACAAAGTTGTCTGCTTCTCTCTGGTACCCATACATTTCATAAATGTGATATACAGTACGTTGGAAGGGATTAGGCAGCAATAAAAAGCCTTAAAAGCTTAAAAGGGGAAAAAAAAAGGGAGGACATCTGCATGATAAACAACAAAAGCAAATATTGTTCTATTTAAATAAACAGTTGAGATTAATTAGTAAAAGTTCATAGAAATTCTTATATCTACTACCAATATCAGTGACCCAAGCACCACACCTTTCATTTTGGGAGAGTTTTACAGCAGTACCAGAATTGTTGTTAGGAATTTAGGGGTTTTTTTTCAATTTAAATAACTGATTTGAAATCTTTTTTCCCCAATGTGCTGCAAGGGCCATTTTGGCTGCTCACAAACACGTCTGCAGCTGAAGTTCCAAAATACAGCAACAAAATCTGAAGGACTGCACACCTTTTACCTCAGGAAAACATGAAGTTGTCGTCATCTTTTACCCTCTTTTCCCTTATTCCTCATTTATTTCTGCTTTGAATATTTGAACATGGATAAAAGTTCATGAAGGAGGAAGAGGTAAAAAATCAGGGAATAAAAAGAAAAAAAAAAATTCCTGGAAATCAGAGCAACAGCCTTGACCTCAAATTATGTTTTCAGTTTAAAATGATAATTTATAAAAGCTGGTTGACTGGCTGTCTCTGTTGTTTTTATGCCACTTATAAACAAAGCTGCAGTCATATTTATTTCTCAGGGCTTACAGACACATTTGTGGCGCGCAGCTTGGCAACAGAAGCTGGTAACAATTTGCCTGCTCCCACCAAATCTCCAAAGTGCTCAGACCATCCCAGAGCAGCCACAAGCCTGAAGGTCCAGGGTGCTGCACCCCCCTCCTCCCCAGGGAATAAAAGGGCAGGGCAGAGCCACCTGCTCTAATCCCCCTCCTCTTCCTCTGCCCGAGAGTTGCAAGTAAGGATGGAAATCCATAGCCTTAGATTTGCAAGGGAAATTCCTCTGCTTCCCACATTTTTCCCCAGATTTTTTTTTTTGTTCCAATTTAATTGATTATCTTAATTGCTTCTGCTTTTCTGCAAGCTATGGGGCCGACAGGTAAAGTTTTCCACCTTATTTGGTGGATCACAGGATTTCCTAGGTGGGCATTCAGCATCACCTGACCACAGAGCCTGGACCCATCACATCTTCCTTTTCAAGTAAAAAACTGAGTCAGTTCAGTTTTCTCACAAATATTTACAAGGATTGGAAAAATTTCAAAGGGAGTGACAAAGAAATAACCTATCATTAAAAAAAATCACCTAAATTTTGCCTTAAACTATTAATTTGTTGCATTAATGACTTTCAGACCTTGGTATCAAACAAGGACTAATGGTTTGCCTCAGTCAAGCAGATAACCAAATTTTGGTGAGCAAAATGGTCCAAAGCAGAAATAAAGAAATTTTTTCATCTCAGAGTATCTGGGAGGTTTTTTACTATGGAATAAATCATCAGCTCTTCTACAAGCTTGCATATGAGAAGGGAATCTTTCTTGAAAGCAACAGAGATCCCTTGGCTCTGGATAGAGGCTGATGCATTAATTCAGCTTGCTTTGCATCTAGGTGGCCTCAGATAGGACACCACTTTGGCCAAATATGAATAAAATTGTGCTTTTGAAATTGCCTCTCAATGGAAAAATCTGTCTCAAATGGCACTACTTCAGTTTTGTCAACACCAACATAAAGATTTATTTTAAAAGCCTTTGAAGCATTGTTTGGATTTTGGCTTTCTTACCATACTGCTAAACTTCTCATCTCTGCATTCCTCCAATATTTCATGAAAGTCATAAACTGTTGTACATATTTACAGACCAGAACCGCTGTTGCCTTCCCTTTAGAGAATACAAATACCTGTATTAGTATTCACAAAATCATTACAAACCAGCCTTTAACAGAAAAGGAAAGATAGGAGCATTGTTTCATATGGAAAACTGGGGGATGGTGCAGGAAGGGGGAGACTAGAACTTAAAGGTACTGAAAGCAAAACTCACATTTCTGCCACAAACTTATATTTCTAGCAGTGTCCAAGTGCAACACAGAGACAGAACTAATAAGGCCCTACATACTCTTCTAGTTTCAGGGAGGAAATCTGTAATTTAAGACAGATAAAGAAATCCACTCATTAAAATATTCTGGGATGAATGGCAGCCTCTAATTATTTTCCTGATTTGACACAATCTAGTAACAGCATAACATAACAATATTTTACGCAATATCATGGGATTTTGTAAAAACAAAGTACAAACTGAATTGTAATTTTGAGGACAACAACAATAGAGTGCTCACAGGCCAGCCCATAGTTGGATTCATCTCTCAGTTTAAATGAATACAGAAATGAACAGAGAAAAGCTTGATGTTGAGGAATAAGTGACTTTTCATAAGAATAAAAGTTGTGAAGGAGAATGTTAACAGGCAATAAAGGTTACAATTGATTATAAAATCATTGAATAGGTTGGATTGGAAGAGACATTAAAGCTCATCTCATTCCAACCCCCGCCATGGGCAGGGACACCTTCCACACCCCAGGTTTCTCCAAGCCCTGTCCAGCCCAGCCTTGGCAGGGATGGGATGAGGCAGCCACAGCTTTTTTCAGCCCTGTGCCAGGGCCTCAGCCCACCTTTTCTTGTAGCTTATGTGCAATTTTAGCAACTCTACTCTTTTATAAAAACAATTTACACGCTCCTCATCTCCAATTGCTAAGTATCCACAAACACAATAAAGCCCTGAGCTCAAGTTTCCCCCACTCCAAATCCCATTGCAAGGCAGCAAAAAGTTTGCCATCCCGCTTGATATCTGAACACAAAGAGCAGCATAAACCTCCTCTCATCTCAAGTGGAATTTAAAGCAGCACCACAGTAAGGGCTGAGAGCACACCCAAGGTCACTGATGAGCGAACAGAGGTGTCTGCAGGAGCTGGAGCTGGGCTGTTCTAGATCTCTCACTTCATTACACACTTGGGTTTGGCCACTTAGAACAAGCTGTGTCTCAGTTTTACTGTTAGTAACATGGATATTAAACATTTGTCTCCATCCTGATGTATTGCCAGGAATTTCTGTTTTACAGGAACATTTTGAAAGCTATAGAGGAACAGAGATGATGGCTGTGGCTATCAAGCCAAAGCTTAGCTGCTGGTGTAGTGTGTAAGCATAATGATAATGGGGAATGGTAAGGACATTTTAAAAGCTGCTCACTGACAGCTCCAGCTTTGATTCACATCTCCAAGCTGCCCAGCCAATTACTAAGAGAGGAGGTGGGAAAAATAAATAAAAAGCTCTTCTTGTCACATAGTGCTTCTTCAGATAGACCTGATAGCCCTGTAGATGAATACAGCTCACAACCAGTAGCATGAAAAAGGGGCAAACAAAGGTAGAACACCATTAATTATGGAACTGGTTTCACTGAGATGGCCACAAATACAAGAGCAGCTCATGGGGTTGGAATTTTAGATGACACGCTGGGGCCACGGGCACTGGTAGTGATGCTGTAGGATTTTAGCTTTTATATTTTTCATGCATTTGTAATCCTGCAATTCTTTATTGTGTAACTCTAAATGCCATATAGAGTGTTAGCTACTGTCTTGAGATTTTGATTAGACAAAACAATTCCTCTCTAGGCCTGGGAATCAAGGACACCTAGTGAGATGAAAGGTCTGGAAAAGTACAAAAAAAATGAGTTGGGGGAGAAGTAAACTTGGGGTAAAAGACTTCATTACCTGAAGCTGTAATTGGAAGATGAACCCACAATCTGCAAATGGACCAAACTTATAAAAGTGTGAAAACCTCATGACCCGCTGTCCGTTTTGGCTGTAGCCCCTCAGGGAGGGTTCATCTGCCCTTAATGCACCTGAAGCCTTTCAATAAACATATCCACTTTTATTCTCTTAATCTTGTGTGGCCTCTGCTTTTGGGGCAGCCCTAAGAAGGGAGGAGTGGTGCCAGGGCAGGGCTGCCAGAGGAAGGTGGGAGCCCAGCGGGGCAGGGCTCGCGGCAGGAGCGGGGCTCTCCAGCCCCAGCCCAGCAGAAACGGCTTCTGTTGCTACTGCTAATGATGAATACCATATGCTTGGCTCTTGCTGTTACAAAATAAGTTACGTTACTGCTGCCTGAGAGTGAATCAACTCTTTTCTTTCATTAAAAATAGACGTTTGTGCCCATTCATGTTTCCTCGGCACTAGTATACGGGCAAAAATGTTTTTAAAAAAATCTAAATATCCTCCAACTGTAGCTTTTTCCTGCCTTTCACTGTATCACTACCTTGTTCCATTTTGGATACAGCATCCCTTTTCCCAGACAGTAATCCTGAAACAGAGAAGAGAAAGAATTGATGTGATCATTCATATAATTTTTTTCCTTCTGTTACTTTGAATCATTTCAATTCACTGTAGTTAAAACATAACTTGTGATTGGTGGCCTTGATTTGGGAAATCCTTCTTTAGACACAGGAAAAAGAGATGTTTGCTGTAAACATCTAATTTTATTCAGTCTCCCACTACCTGAGAATCAGCTCTTTTATTAAAGTCATTTTGGCCACCACTTATTAATTTATCAGTGGAAAGGAGCCTCTTGGATACACTTGTTTTCATTTATAGCTTCATATACAAACAACTTTGTGATTTCACTAAAGGCGACCAAATCACAGGACACACAATTAATTTAATTAAGATGAATCCTGCAGGCCTCTCCACTCAAATACCATAGGAATATTTCAAAGTTTGATAATTTTAAACTGTTGCCTTCGCAACTGTGTACTCTGTGATGTTGTGAAATTGAAAAATATTTTGTATTTATTTATGTTTTCAAATAAACATCCCCCTCCATTTTACAGGTATATTAGCACATGCATACATATGTTAACAGCCCCTAACTGCTTTGTGGATGCTCAAACACAAAAGCAGAGATTTAAGATTTTGACACATCTTTTTTCTACTTTTGGGGTTTTGCTACGATCAGTTTTCACCAGTCAAATGAAGCAAAGGTCGTGAGGAGCAGCACAGTGTCAGCACAGGTAGAAGGAGAGTGACACAACTGAATGCCACAAAAGACCCCTTCTTTGTACTTCTGACAAAACAAATCTGCATATTCTTTTTATAGCAGGCTTTGAAATAAAACTGGAAAGATAAAAAAAAAAATAAAAGGCTGGCAACAAGCCTTTAAAATGGAGACAACCCTTTGCAGCACCTCTCCCTGTTTATTTTATGCCAAAACAATTTCCTATCCACCTGTTCATAAAAAACGATAAGAGCTAAAAGTATCCAGTAATTGTGAATTGGAGTCACAGGGAAAACTCACACTTTGGCACACAGCCTGTAGGAAAAAAGAACACAATGTATTACTTCCCTCATACGTGTAGCAACTACAGGGGATCATTTCCATACACTTCAATAGGCCACTGTTAATGATCAGCAGTTGATTGGCCAAATTAACCCCAGGTCTACCTCCAAAACGATTATGATTGCATATTATAATTAACGATGACAATAAGGATATTAGGCTCAGAAGGGGTTTTGTTTGTTTGAATGAGTGATGGATTGTTCCATTCAAGGGTAGATGTTCGTGGCATGCTTTGGGTTTATGCATTTCCAGGAAACCTTGGAGATAATCTCATGGCTGATGGTAATTCTGGAGAAATGGGAAAAGGAGGGGGGGTCCCTTCTGGATTTTAATCTCATTTCTTCCCTTAAGGAATGGAATTAGCTCAACACTTCTTGGTTGAACTCTAGTCTATCATTTTAATTAAATGTATCTAAGCAGTCATTGTGAAGTCTAGATGAGAGTAATAGGTTGGCAAACTGAATATTGCTGTCTAAAGGCAGCAAGGAATGTCTGCAGGAGGTATTTAAGGCCTTAGTAAAAGACAGGTTTTGTGCATGTGTAATGCACCAAGAAAAAAGAGAAGTCTAAATTCCTGACCAAAGGCAAGGCCTGATTCCAAAGTTTGGGAGTCTGAGTGACTACCGATCTAAGTCTTGTCAGCCACTGTCTCTAAAATAAACTGGCACCTGAAGTCACATCCCTTGAATTTAATAACTTTAAATTTGGCCCTGGTTTTAAAATTTGGATACAATCACTTTGCTTTTGTCCCCTTACCCTCTTCTTTCCTGGAAAGATGGACACCATTAAGAGCAGATTGAAAATCTGGGGTTCTGAAGCTGAATTATTGAACAGCCCCAAACACAGAGCTGGCTTCACACTCCAGCACAGAGGTGACACACATTGCTGGAAGGAGTTGCTGCAGAAGGCACTAGAAACCTGAAATACAACATGATTTACCTTTCAACCATCTTTCCATTCATGTTTAAAACCTCCAGAGTAAGAAAAAAAACCCTAACTAGAGGCAGAGCTGTGGCTAACTCATTCCTGGACAGGCCATTCAAAGCAAAGTTTGGGCTTTTTCAAGATAAGCTGCACCCTCTTGATCCAAAAGCAGAGACAAGTGAACAAGAGACATGGCCCCTGAGGTAGTCTTTGCACTTCTTAACATGATCTTGCTTGAAAATCTGCCACCACAGCACCAAAATTCTTAAATCAACACACTTCCTGAGAGCGTGCAACACATCTGTTGATGGGTTGTAAAAATTATACAGAGGGTGTGTTACTGCATGTGCAAAGCATGATCTACAGCTCTGGGTTTACAAGAGATTTATGCATGGTTTGGAGAGAAAAAACAACCTTTTCTTTTTTTTTTTCCATTTCCCCCCTCAACATGTAGCTGATCTCCATGTGTAACTTTAGAAGAATTCCTTCTAATGCCATGTAAGAGCAGATTATAAGTTTTTTTTTCTGCATCCATCAGGTACAAATTTGAAGCCTCAGATCAGGAGTTCAAAACTGGTATTTGCCACAGAGAAATTTTGGCCTAGGAAAGAATTACCCTTTACCTGTTACTGGAAAGCTGATAGTAATAACAATAACCTCTCTACCAGTAATTCCATTCCAACTGCACGTCATGGAAAAACAAATATTCAAGTGAAAAAAAGATCATGTTGGGCTGCAGTAAATCTTAATTTGCTTTCTTTTCATATTTACTTTTACATTTTAGTATTCATAGAGTAATTTATATCTACAATTAAAATAAACTAGAGGTTTATGAGGCAAAATACAAATTGTGAGTTACTTGGTCTTTATTTTAATGTTTTCATTCTTCTAAGTGCATTGTTTTTCATAAATATATAGGTATATATGTATAGATATTTGTGTCCTCTTATATAGCCTAGAAATAAACATCATCATTACTTTACCTCACCAATTTTTCCACTGCTAAGATCTGTCCACCTATGGTTTTAAATACAGCAGCTACTTGACAGAGTATATTGATGGGCTTTAATCACTGCTGAACATTTCCTGTCTGTTTGTAGGCACTCAGAGAAACCCAAGGGGCATCATTTACAAGAGTCCAAACTGAAGAGATTTGACAGGATGTCACAGGGAATAATCCAAGAATTATGAGGGTAAAAACAGATATTGAATAGCACAAACCAGCACAGCCCTGGCGGTTTAGCAATGCCTGTAAAACCAGAAGAATCTCTTACCAACACGACATAGTTAGAACAAATTATTTAGGAAATCTTTGTGGAAAGCTCAAACAGTACTAAACTCCAGCTGAAGAGTACAGACAAGTTTGAGAGAAGGAGAGAGAAAAACCACTGATGTCCCAGTGGTTCCTCATTTCTCAAAAGACGATGCAATAAAACCTTGACAGCTTTTAAAACTACACTCAAAAAATTGGTAGAAAGGCATTTCCATTTTCTTGTTACAAGCTATTTATAAAAAAAAAAGTAATTAAACTTTCTTCAGTGTTTTTTGGCTAATACAGGAATAGAAATCATGGTACAAGTGGGAAAAGATCCTATTTGCTACACCAAGCCCAGGAATTGCAGATGAGCCGTTTGCATCAAGGCAATTCTGCCTTGCTTTACCTGGGCACTCCCTTCCCCAGGGATCCAGAAGCAAAGAAAGGCCCAGATGACATGGACAGGCCACATCTGTCCAGATGTGAAGGTTGTTGTACACGTGTGGCAGCAGCAGAGGTTTGGCAGATGGGAGCTCACAATAGGACCAAGCATCTACGGGAAAGGATCCAGGTCGGAGAGGTGACAAGGGAGCTCAGGAGCTGGGGGTGATGGGGAGAAAGAAAACAGGAAAGAAAAAGCAGTTGACAAGAGGAATGCTGACTCTGAAAAAACAGAGTCAGAGGAAGAAAAAGGGGAGAGAAAACCAACATGAATTATATTGATTAGGGGATATGAACACCGCTAGAAAATAATATGAGCTGGGGACATTATTACTCCCCGTGGTCCCGAGAGCTTCACCTTCCCATCTACAGAAACCTGCATTCCTTGACTGCAGACTGACAGGGAGCAGGTGAAAGGGACAAGGTGTTGAAGGACTGGGAGGAGGGAAAGTGGCTGCAGAGATGCATTAGAAAAACTGGGTTTTGACAGGGTGCTATGTATAATTCAGCACAGAAATGCCCTTGACAACGTCTGGAGTAAGCCCCCCAAAAAAGTCCTCCTTGTGTGCTCACAGTTTGATTCTCAGCTCAGCAAGTTGCTAAACCAGAGAGCCTTGGAGAAGGGAAGTTGATTCCTCTGGTAATGAAAAATGCCTGTGAGGAAGGAGAAGACATACGTGCATTGTGAAGAAAAAAGACCACAGCCCCTGGATTTATTATATACATAATAATTAATAATGACCCAATTTTTCCTATTCCAGATTTCAAAATTCCTAGCTCACTTTAATTAAGTTCACTCTAAAAATAGGATGCTGTAGAACAAAGAACTTTTTTACTACTTTAAAAATGAAAGCTTACTCACTAGTTAGGATTTTCCCAGCTCCCCTTGCTTTGGTACAAAGAGCTATTATGACACGATATAAACGCGCTATCAATGGGAGACATTTTTAGATAAAACTTGATAATGTAACATTTACTGATTCCATCTGTCAAGACAGATAAAAAGAGTGAGACTTCATAGCAAAACATGCAGGAAACATATAGGCAGCAACAAAAACACGTGCAGGCAGTGCAGGCCCCACTTGTGGTGCTGCAATCTGAGTTAAATTTTTTTCCCATAGACACAGGGCTCACTTTCTACACCAGTATGGCTCTAGGATCTCCAGTTTCAACAATACAATTACATTTACTTGACAACATTCAGAGCTTATTTACATAATGCATTTTTAAACCTCCTAATTCTGTCTCCTGCACACAATTTTAAGGGTGAAGAGCAATATGGGGCTATAGAGCTGCCTAAACACACAGCCAGTCAGATAAGATCTCCTTCCTTGAGGCCCATCAGCAGCACTGGCCTCACAAACACAGCTCAGAAGCCTCACATTCGCCTTCTGAGCCACAAACCTGATTTAAATTCCGAGCAAAGACCAGCATCCCCGGTGAAGAAGAGCAATTGCTCTTTAAACAACTTTTGTAAATGCTTCCTGTGCCAAGGAGGGAGCGCAGGGTTTGCTTAGGTGAAATAAAGCAGACAGACAGACCCCCCCATGCCCTGCTTTGGTTCCAAGATTTCAATAATGAACAGGGGTGTGCAAAGAAATGAGAGCGGTGGAAGTGCCAAAGGTATCCCTTGGAGATGTGAGTATCCTGTTGTCATGTAAAAGAGCTCTTGAATGATAAAGAAGAGGAGCCCAATTACAACTGGTTCCATGCTAATCTGAGCCCATGACTAACTGCAGGCTTTGGAGGGTGTCGTGGTGTCCACAGCAATTAATTCACCTCTTCCTTCCCAAAACGTGCTAGGAAATTAATTTCCATTGCTGGAATCCATTTGGCACTGGCAGATGTGCAAACACTGTTTGGAGTTACCTGGCAATGGTTCTGAGGTCTCATCTTGGATGCAGAGAAGCAGTGCCTGCCACCTCATGGAGGCTCAGGAGCACCACTGCCATGGAAATCTGCACTGTCCCATGCTTGGCCCTGGAGAAAGAAGCTTATCCCAACCTTTTTTTGGGAATGATGGGCACCACCAAGCAAGGAGAAGACTGCAATGAACCAAGCTGGGGCATTTAAATAGATGGACTCAGAATCTAGGTGTTAACACAATATGTTCTTTATGGCCACACAAAGAAACCATTTAAGAATTAAACGAATTAAGAATGAATTCAAAGTGAATAAGCTCTTTTCAGGCCTTTATAAATAAACATGAACACCTGACTAGCTTTGTGAGAAGATGGTGATAAGTATGAACTTAGAGGTGCTAAGAAATCTTCGAGGTACAAGTGTAAAGTGAAGTTTGCTCTGTAAAGTAATTTAAAGTCACATTTTAAGTGATTTTGGATTAATTTTCATATGTTTGGGCACTGAAGGCCTCCTAAAACCATTTTCACTGGAGCTTGAATTCTAGTTAATGAGAAGAATTTTACATGCCAACAATCTTAGACTGTTCAGAAGTATTCTAATTATCTTTTCTTTGCTTATATGACCAACTTTTATAATTGTGTACAGAAAGATCACCAAAATTTCAATGTTGTCAGCCTGTGAATTCATCCTGCAAACTCATTCCACCAGATAATATCAGCAAACTAGAAAAAGTGTGAACCTGACATAGAATTTTGGTTATGAGGGGAGATGTATAAATGCTTAGTAGAAATCTTCTTTATTTCAAAACATTTCTGAAAATAAGTAATCCTCCTAAATTCTGTTGGAAATCAAATTTTTTTTAGTTTAAATACAAAACTAGCGTGATACAAGGATGTCATAATATGTCCTGAGCTAATTTATGAAATTTACACAGATAAATAAATAAAATGTTTGTTATCACTATGGTTAACTCTACTTGTAACCAATCCTTCTCTCTCGGCCTCTGAAGGTTGAAGTTTATCTGTGTCATTTTGCTCACAATGACATTTGCATCACATCCGTGGGGCAGAAAGAAGCTTTGCCTCCCCAAACCTGCCCCACTGCAGTGGTCACACAACAAGATTTTAGTCCTGGGACAGCCTCTGGAAAGTATTTGCTTTACCTCTTCACTACTTTTTTTTTTTTTTCTGCAAAACCCCCACTTTGTAGAACAAAGCTAAAGCTTTTGTGATAGGTAGGGCTGTGGCAGAGAGAACTGCATCACATCTGACTTTTTTTTTAAATTAAAAAAGGTTCTTATCCATCACCTCAAATTTAAAAAAAATACCTCTTTGCACTAACCAAGCTTAATTTTCTGAATTGCAGGGTTTTTTGCTTGGTAGAGAGGGGGGGGAAAAAAAAAAAAAAGCAATGCTTGAGAAATGGAATTTTGCCCATATACTGGTGACTACAGATCACATTTCTAGTGGGCTTATAACCTGCTCCAGTGAAAACATAATTTTTAATTTGCTTTTAGGGTTATTTATTTTTTTTATTATTACACTAAGGGTTTATAATTTAACGTCAAACATAATTTTGCACGAATTACGAGGCTGCACTGTGATGCTGAAGATAAGATGTATGTGACTGGTTGGCACGGCCTCAAACTCGGTTTCTAGAAAATGGATCACTAATTGGCAGGCTGCCATCCCATACACTGCTCAGTGCAACTTCACATCAAACAAGCTATCTTTTGCAGGGAGTTATGCACATCACCCTCCCAGACAGTGCAAAGAAAAGAAGACACCTCTTAACAACATTGTATTTACCATTTCACACCACACATGCACTACTTGATCCTGGAATCACTTGATAATATTAAATTTCTGCAGTTCTTATTAAAAAAAAAAAAAAGGTATTCCTAAATGTTTATGCCTTTAAAAAAAATAAGACTTTTCATGTAGCAATTAAAATCCTAAATTATTGGTCATATCACTTCATAAAAATCACACCAATTTTGATTAATTGTAGTTCAGCCATTTAAGAGCTGAAAAAACATGACATTTTACTATGATGTCATTTTCCCATTCATTCCAGTGGTAAAAGTCCACCACCACAGCTACAGTAAGAATAATATAAAAATTAAAGCATGGAAATGATCAGAGGAAATAATTTTGACAATGAAGTAATTTCCTAGATTGGTTTTTAAGTATGACTTCTTTGTCAGCTTTAAATAAAAAATAAAAGATGCCATGATTTTATTGAACTTGCATGGGGAATGAGTAATGTGCATTTGTAAGAAGTGGTGTCACTTCACTTGAAAATCAAACCATATGCTTGAGCCCAGCTAGAAGAGAACACCCCAAGAGTAAACCCAAATCAAACATCTGAGCCAAAGTGTGGTGCTTTCAGAACCAAGGACTCCTAAACATAAAACCCACAAAAAAGTAGGATGCTGAGGTCAAAGGCAATTCCATGACAAATAGACAATATAGCCTTTATTCAAATTTTTGTTCAAAACTGTTATCAATACCTTACATTTCCTATCTCAAATGTCCATAAATTTCAAAGCTTTTTCTTCTAAATCAGTAATTTCAAGATTTTTACTGTTGGTTTGGGTTTTTTTAGTACTGTTTTTGAGTGCAGTTGAAAGTGAGGCCCTTGCATATGTTTGTATTTTCATAGGTGCCAAACTGATGCTAGGATCCAATCCAACTGCTTTTGAAATCAATTGGAATTTTTCACTTGACTAGAATTCAAGCATCTGTTATTAGCAATTTCAGAGATGGAGAGAAAAAAAAAAGTCAAAAATAATCCAAAATGTGGTGTCAGGACAGCAAAATTTTCTCTGCTGCCTTAGTTCCTCTAGAAATCGTGTCACTTGCAAACTGCTTTATTTCCCAGGATGATACCAAAGATGAGAAAAAGCAGCAGGGAGAATTTCCCTGTGATAAACTTCTACCCAAAAAGTGACAGCGTTCCCCATCAGTGCCTTGCTGGAACAACAATTCACAAAGCTCAGATGCAGATGCAAAGCCCTCACCCAATCCTGAACTTGCAGTAGGATCCAAGAGCAGAACTATGGAATTAAGTTCCTTTTACAGCAATTTATATAATCCCAAAATGCTTTTGGACTGGAAATAAAACAGAACTTCTGGAAAGGGCCTTAAATCTTATCTCATTCCAACCTCCCTATCATGAGTAGGGACACTTTCCACCAGACCAGGTTGCTCAGAATTCCATCCAAGCAGGCCTTTTTCCAAGATTCCAAGGCCTCAGTTCCCCCATGCAGAGTAGAAGGGCCCTCAATTAACCCACACCCAGGACAAGATCCAACCTTTCAGACTCAGAGTACATTTTTTCATTACTGACCTCCGAGTTGAGGAAAACTTAAATTGAAACCCACATCTCCAACACACCCAGCCACCAACTAAATCTACTTTAACACGCCTCGAAAAGAGGGAGTCCCTACTACAAACAATACAGCTCAGAAATGTTGCAACTGGCAGGAAATGAAATTTCATGGGGAAAAAAAAGAAAAAAAAAAAAAAAAAAGAAAGAAAGAAAATCAGAAGGGAATCACTCTGCCTGGGCAGAGCCTCAGGGAGTGAATCATCAGTACAAAACTGGTTTTTCTTTGAAACCATGCAACAGTTTGTGTATTTAGGACAACATTTGCTTAGCAAACAGACATCAACAAAATTTGCTCAAGGAAAGTGTGCATATGTTTGGGGTAAGGAGGTGACCTCTGGAGAAGAAGATCCAGGCTCCCTGCAGTGCTGAGTCCCTTTGGTCCTGGCTCAGTCTCCCAAGGCTGCTTCTCTCACAGGACTGACCCAAGGAAGGATGGATTTACAATCTCAAGCATCTCATTGCAATTTACTGACTGGGAGATGCAGTTGTAGCAGCAGATGAACTTCAATTTATTTAACTTAAACCACTATAACCTTACATTATGGGTTTTTTTATCCCTAATATTTTCCATTATGGAGACAATTTCTTGCATATTGGTGGTACTTTTGCAGCTTTCATGGGATTACTTCACTATTTGTTTACATGGTAACCTAATGTGTAAGATATTTTATTTAAATCACTGAAATCTTAATAATAAAATATCCCAGAAGCTATTCCTACAGTGCAAGCCAAACATAAGAGGGGACAGCACCAAGCATAGACAACGTGGGAATAAAGGATCAGTACAGTGGGCTCCCTATCCCTTTGAAATTCATGGATGGTTTCTTTGCCAAAAGCCTCATTTCACATCACAAACCATAAAAAGCAATCAGAACCTAGCCAGGGTTTCATTTTTCTGCATGTACGTGGGATATTTCATGAGAAGCTTTTCCTGTCCAGTCTTACACTACTGGGAGTCACCTGGGTACAAAACTCTGCCATCCAAGTGCTGTGGAAGCTCCTGAAAAGTGAACTTTAGATAAGTCTAAAGATTAATTACAGTCAGGCCATCACTTTGCACAAGTTTCCCAATTTTCCTGGTAAGGGTCTAGAATCAGAAAGTGATTATTCCACAAAATGATTTCACGTAAACATATAAATGCAGAGTCAGGAGTTTCTCTTTTCATAATGATTGACTAGTACAAACCTTTCAGCTTCACTTGAAATATCCAAGTTTTTCTTCTCTTTCCTAAATTATGTGCATAATCATCATTTCCTTTTACCAGATTGCTCTAATGAGCGTACAGGAAATAATATTTCAAAAGACTTCTACAGACTTGTAAGAGATCATTCCCACTCCTGAATGATTTGATTAAAATATTTTTCAGTTCTAGTTAAGAAATTACTTTCCTATAATTTTATTTTGCCTTTCATTCATGCTTATACTCCACCCCAGTGCACCATAAGAGCCTCACTGATCCTTCACTAAGCAGCTGGAAATCATGGAATGGTTTGGGTTAAAGGGACCTTAAAGACACCTCATTCCAACCCCCTGCCCACAGCAGGGACACTTTCCACTAGACCAGGTGGCTTCCAAGCCCCAGACAACACAGGGTTTCATTTCCCCCTCCTTTTCACACAAATAAACAGGCACAACCCCAGCACACAGCCCAGTGCCCTTAGCACAATACCACAGACCTCCAGGTTTTTTGGCAGTCCTAAAGGTCCCATGAAGGCTTGTTTAATCATTACTGTAACATTAATACAAAGAAAAAAAAATTTTTAAGTAACTAACTGAAATAATTGGACTCTCTGCAGTGTTTCTTGAACTGTTTGTTTTTGAGGTTTTTTTACCTTCAAGGAAATAGGGAATACACGAGATCACTTTTTAAATCCTTTCATTCGCAGTGGTTTTTCCCCTCCCTCCACTCTGCCCAAAGATTTTTAGGTTTTTAGATGAGCAGCAGGAGCAGAGCACAGGTGGTGGGACTGGGTACCAGGTACTATCCTGCTCCCACCCCACTGCTTCTCTCCCTGCTTCTTGTAGCCAAGCCTGTTTCTTCCTCAATCCTCCCTTCCCTCTACTATTTTCTCTTCCAAAAGTTTTCAATTTGCAACATTTTCCAGGACAGGGGCTGCCTTTACAACTGTAGTTACCCATTATATTTCTATTATTATTAATATAATAATTATTATATAAATGCAGACAGAGTCACAAGTCAAACAAATAACGTGTGCCACATGTTCACGTTTCACATATTCCCAAAAAAATACCCAAACTCCAGATTTTCACTTATGCTTTTCCCCCCTCCAAATTAAATATACGCAAAAGTCATTTAAGGAGATGCTGAGCATGCTGATGAAATAGAAGTTATTAAAACCAACAGTGTTGGTTTTCTGAAAAAGAAAAGAAAATCCAAGTCTCTCTATTCCCAAACTCCGTGTGAATCACTAGTGAAGGGGCTTTTACCCTGAATCTGCTGTAACTTGCAATACCTGCCCTCCTGACTATTTCAAAATCTTGGAATTTATCTTTTTCAGCTACATATGCTTGAAATCAAAAATAAAGCAGATAGAGATGAGTCTGGAAAGTTTTGTAGACTCCAGTATGGCAGCAAGTGGAACCATTAAGGGTAAAAATACTGACCACAGAAAAACAGTATCTGCAT
>VXBC01008404.1:108780-126280 GCA_013399945.1 Ploceus nigricollis | reverse complement strand
TCTGCTTTTGTTTTTATAACACATGGCACCAAACAAGTTCAAGTAGATGGCTTAATCAAGTGAAAAGGTCCCTTTTCCTCAAAAAAAGAAACCAAAGCAAAACAAAGCAAAACCAACATGGATATATTATGAAAGTCAAAGGGGAAAAAAAAGAAAAGCTCTAAGAAACCAACATTTTCAGTTCTTAATAATCAATTTCTTCAAGTTTTTTTAACTGCTTTTCACATCAACAACTCCAAAGAGGAAATTCCTACAAAGTTCTTACATCAACATGAACATTGCTTCTGAACTATACCATATGAGAACTGGGATACTTTTTGCTTTGTCAAAGCTGCATCTGATACTTTCTGGACTCAACCCTTTCCTTTTCTATCCTCCTACCATTTCCACTGGCTCTTTAACGTATTCCAACGGCCAAAATTTGCACGTGTGCAATTACAGTGCAGGAGGCATCACAAGGGGGTCTCCCAGCCTCTCCGCACAAGCAAAACAAAATAAATCCAGAAAAGTTCACACTTCCAGACTGCAGCTACGGAGGAACCGCTGAGAATCTGGGACTTGTTTTGGCCTAATTTACAAAGATATTGTGCTAAAACTGATAAAACGCTGCCTGATGAGGAACTGGGTTTGGAGCCGGCTGCCTGTCTGCAGGGGAGGAGAGCTGTGAGCCGTTTGAGCGTCGCCCAAGAAAAGCCATCGGAACAATCCCATAAACAATGGAGTGAGGCGGNTATATCTGCTTTTGTTTTTATAACACATGGCACCAAACAAGTTCAAGTAGATGGCTTAATCAAGTGAAAAGGTCCCTTTTCCTCAAAAAAAGAAACCAAAGCAAAACAAAGCAAAACCAACATGGATATATTATGAAAGTCAAAGGGGAAAAAAAAGAAAAGCTCTAAGAAACCAACATTTTCAGTTCTTAATAATCAATTTCTTCAAGTTTTTTTAACTGCTTTTCACATCAACAACTCCAAAGAGGAAATTCCTACAAAGTTCTTACATCAACATGAACATTGCTTCTGAACTATACCATATGAGAACTGGGATACTTTTTGCTTTGTCAAAGCTGCATCTGATACTTTCTGGACTCAACCCTTTCCTTTTCTATCCTCCTACCATTTCCACTGGCTCTTTAACGTATTCCGACTGCCAGAATTTGCACGTGTGCAATTACAGCGCAGGAGGCATCACACAGGGGTCTCCCAGCCTCTCCACACAAGCAAAAAAAAATAAATCCAGAAAAGTTCACACTTCCAGACTGCAGCTACGGAGGAACCGCTGAGAATCTGGGACTTGTTTTGGCCTAATTTACAAAGATATTGTGCTAAAACTGATAAAACGCTGCCTGATGAGGAACTGGGTTTGGAGCCGGCTGCCTGTCTGCAGGGGAGGAGAGCTGTGAGCCGTTTGAGCGTCGCCCAAGAAAAGCCATCGGAACAATCCCATAAACAATGGAGTGAGGCGGCCCTTGGACGCGATGACGCGCTGGGCGAGAGCCTTGAAGTCAATGGGAGGTTTGGCACCGGTTTTAATTAGGCCAGGATTTCATCCAGTGAGCTTTGGGCTCTTAGCAGCCCATTGGGAAAGGGGCCAACCTCGGGAAGAAAGAGGCTGACCAGCAGGAAGAGGAAGCTCCCGGATTTCCCCGCAGGAGCAGCTTCCTTTCTCCTGGCGCTCAAAAAGTGACGAACCTCATGTCTCAGCTCAGCGCGAGCGGCTGTGGGACCCAAACCACAACAAACAAACCCAAGCACCAATTCTTTTTTCCTCCTCTGCTTGATATCTGGAGGGACATGTTCATAGAGAGCCAGTGTAGGAGGGGGGCTTTGCCAAGATTGTCTGTAAACGCTCAAACCAGAAAGCAGAAAAGCACAGAGTCAAGCAACCTAGTCAAGCAATGGGAATTGCTATNATCAATAATTTAAAAAAATATACACCTCACAGAGTCACACCTACAGAACATCAGACACTGGAGGGGTACTCGTTCTTCCCAGTTGTAACTCCTCCTTTTTTTTCCTAAAGTTATTACTGAGTACTGCATTTTGAATTTTAGTAGCTCCTGAGATAATACTCAAGTAAATGCACTTCCCTCCCTAATGCAGCTTCTAAACACGGGAAAACATTCCTAAATAGTGGAAGAAAACAAAACTTGCTGAAAACACAGAGGGCAAGCTTATCAGAAGCAAAAGGTAAAAGAATCACTAAGTAGGTTTACCAAGAATCGTTAAGTAGGTTTACAAGAACAAATTGATCAATAAGTTAAAAAGAGAGAGCAAACTAGGGAGATTCCTTCGGTGTTGGGATTAATTCAGTGCCTCCTACAGTCAAAAAGTCCTTTGCTCTAATCCCTGTGTGCGTCCAGGGTGTGCACTGGAGGCTGCAGCCCTCCCTCCACTGCCCACGGCATTAAATCATTATCCATATTTTGGCAAACACCTTTGCCCTCAAGGTGAGGTTGCTTAAATGAATAAGAAAAGATTGTCCCTGTTGAATTTTCATTTGATATTTAAGGATATGTCACTACTACCACCTAAGATTTTTTAGGCCACAGGCAAAGCACTATCTTAAGTTTCACTCCTCACTAAAAGCACTCCGTCAGACCAGGAGAAGTCTGAAGAAGCTGAGAGACCAGAATAAAATTAGAAAAATAATGTATTATAAGCAAAGTAAATTTCCATGTACTCACAGCTAACTCCACACATGGAGAGTTATGCAGCACTTCAGCACAGTAAGAATTATTCAGGAGCAAGCTAAAGCAGTAGAGATTTGCTGCCTAAAGTTGTCCAAAAGCCCTGGGAACAACTCCCATAAAAGTTTGCCAGTGGAAACTCTTGTTGAGTTCATGCCTAGAAATGAAACTAATCTCCTTTTCCTTCAAGAAGAGTCATATCACTGTTTGTTTGAAGACCTTTAAGAGCTTTGTAGGGATTAAATTAATTTTTAAGGACATTTATTATTTTAATATCATAATCATCTTCCTGGAAAAACTAAAAGCAGATCATATATTTATATATTGTAAATATATATAAATCTACATCCATAGGAGCATGTACACTTATATACCTAAACTGATTCCCAACAAGCAGATACCTGCTGCTGCTTTTCCCTTCCATTTGCCTCTGAAAATATCCAGCACCATTGGAGCTGGAGGTCATAAGGACTTGCAAGCAAAAAGCAAAACTCAAATCTTTTGAGCTAATCAGAAGACTTAAAGCATTTCTTGTACATATGGGATAAAAACACATCAAAGAGCACATGTCAAAGGAGATGACGTAAGTCATCTCCATTATTGGCATTTTATGGAACAGCAAAAGCAGCCCTAAGTAAACAAGAGGCTGGCAGAAACAAGTTAATTTAATAGAGGTGTCATTTTTGAAGATGAGCACTTGTACTCGAGACAGACATATTAGGGTATTTTTCCAAGCGTGAGCAGTTCACCAATAACTATGCAGCATCCTTTGCAGATTCCACTGAATCTAAAGACTCTCAATTTTTCTCAAAAGCCACTTTCTTGCCAGCAGTTTTAATTTCTCTGGCTGCACCAAACACACAGACAGGCAGTCATTTTTTTGGTGGAAAAACAGTCTTCCAGTGCTCTAGTTCAAGTTACTAAGACATCATCGACTTCCACAACCCCACATTTTAGCATATCACCTGCAAAAACTACCTTCAGCAGTATCTCTTATTTGTGGAGGAAATTTTAAAGTATTTTCAGCAAGACATATTCTTGAATAAAATAAATAAGTACAAAAAGTAAATGTAGGGAATAAATATCCACAAAAATAAATCCCCTGGGATAAATGCATGTCTTTACAGGGAAAGTGTCTCAGGTATCTCACCACTGAAATCAGGGTATGAACCAAGTGCTGCCCTTCAGGGTTTCCAAGGATTTCCCTTAACTGCTTTGAACCTTATCTGCCCTGCCCTATTTCACCACAAACATTGATGCTGTAAAAGGAAGTTTCTTATCTTCTCCTCACTTCTTTTTCTTTTAAAGACAGTCTAAAATTCAGATTTCTTTTTTTTTTCCTTTTTGCAGCAAACAGAAGAATATCAAATATTTTAATTACTCTTGGGTCGTTTGCGCTCATATAATTTCATACCCACATATCTTCAATATTTATAGCAGACACTGAAAAGATTTAACATATGTAGTGATTTTCACCAAGTAACTCCACACTCTCCCTGAATACAAAGATGTAATTTGTCACCATTTATACAACCCGCTAAAAATCCAGCTAGTAATTCATGTGAACAAGTTTCTCCTCTAAGATTCTAATTAAAACACAAATGCCTTGCACACTTCAAATTGTGATATCCTGTACATGTGTTTTAACTACAGCCTGAGCAGAGGGAGGGGTTTGTAGATAAGATTTATTCTCATGTCTGAAGAACATCCATGTAAATTGATTAACACAATAAAATATATATTTTTACGAAACTCCAAAATAACAACTCTACTAAGAAACATGTAAAATAGAAATAAAACATTTAAGAAGTAGTAACAACAATTTTTGAGATCAAAAATAAAGACAAACTCAGGAGTAAAGCAAAATACCATTTACAGGACAGCAATTGCTTATGTTTTAAAGGAAAGTTCATGTTCTTTGGAGAATACTGTGAGGAGTTTTTCAGAAAAGAATCCACAAAACAGGAAATTTGCCATAAAATTGGAACAGTACCTGACAGGGGATCTAGAGGCTGCTTTACAGGGACAGTGTGTGCTTGCTGGTTCAGTGAATTAAAAAAAAAAAAAAAAAAAGTTATGATTATGACACATAAGGGATAAAAAGGGCCTCAAAACTGGAGTTATGGAGAAAAAAAAATTGTAAGTAGCACATCCCCATCACTTTGAGAGCCTTTCACGTTAATGAGAGGTCAAAGCAGTCGCTTTTGGATACTTGCATTTTTGTGTGGCTATATTGACACTACAAGCTGGCTACAGAAATCTTCCACCAAAGGCCACATTTGCCCTCTGTTGCCCACAAATAACTCCAGTGGAATTCAAGAGGAGTTGTGTGCACGCATAGCTGGGCCGAAAATCTATTCCTTAAGTTGTTGAAAATCTCCCTGGAATTAAACAAAAGTGATAATAGGAACAGAATATAATAAAATAACTGTGCTCTCTGGAGACCCTAAGACCACATCCTTTGTTTCTCTGAAACATTCCTTGGTAACTTTTCAGCTCTGTCTCTTTTTATTGCCCAAACTCTGCAGTATTCCTCTCCTCCTCATCGTCATCTTGGTTTTTTATCACCGTTCTGCAATTTGTCAGTAACCTCTGTATCTTAAAAAGCAGACCCAAAGCTTTCTCCAGGCCCTCTTTGAGAAAGTGAAGATTGATGTGAAGAGGAGACGTGTTTGACAAACTGATGCTCAGCAACAATTCCTAGGAAATACGGACAACGTCTTTTTCCTCACTGCTTCTATTTTCTGTTTTATCAAAAACGATGATTCATAATTTCTGGAAACTGGGGCCAAGTGGGGTGAAAAGAGCTATAAATATCCTAAATATATATATATGCCTTCAGCTTGTCACTGATGCATCTTCAGCAGGGCTCAAACTGTGGGGCTTCTCAGGGATGCCTCACATTTTCCCTGGATAGCAAGGAGGATGTTAGCTAAGACCTGCCAGGAATATTTGCTTATTTGAAGTTGGACTAAAAGTGCAATTCTCAGCACAAATAAATAATGCTACTCTGCCTTACGCAAGTTATCTGCTGTGCCCCTGATTTTGCAAATTCTTGATTGTATTGAGTAATACTCAGTACATATTAATATTTCTACATACTAAAATGAGACAAAAATCTCCAAATGTATTTTTACTAGACATAAATCATTTTACTCTTTCCTTTAAAACACAGGCTAGGTGAAATTCATCTTAGGAAAAAAAGGAATGGTAAGAACTAATTAAGTGCTGGAATCAGTTTGTGTAATCTGGACATATTTGTAGCTTCTATTTTTCTGGGAAGGAGGTCTCAAATGGTGTCAGTGTATTTCTTCTATTCTCTAGTCCTAAGGGAAAGTTGACCTTATTTTCATTTTCCCACTCTCCCAGCCTTTGGTTTGCTGCAGAATTCCAGGAAGAACTTCCTGCAGGAGAACAATATCTGGCACCCATCGAGCTGACTAAGTGAAGGAGCAGTATACTAAAGGGGAGGTCAGCTCCAAGTAAATAAGGTAAATCACTGTTATCCTGGATATGAGACCTCTGAGGCAGAGCTGCAACACCTTTCAGGAAGCTGGGAAGAGCGTGCTGAAGGCTGCTGCTCTCCTGGAAACAGTAAATGAACAGAGGGTCATTCTGTCATAAATCTAGTTGCACTTTAGTGCATATCTTTATCCTATTAAAAAGAAAGCATCAGAAATGTTTCCACTGAACTTCAGGCTTGGGAGAGAGAAGCTTTGCTTGACTCAAATTTGGTTTAGTTTTTTTTTTTTAGATATTTTGTTAATATTTTTAGTAAATAGATGCACTTTTTGGTGCTATATGGGCATGATCAAAATAACATGAGCAATAAAATTGCCAAGAGCTACTGGAAAGTCCCCTCAGAGTTTAAGTATTAACATAGATGCACTTTCAGAGAATCACAGAAAGGTTTGGTTTGGAAGGGACCGTAAAGATCATCTCATTCCAAACCCCTGCCATGGGCAGGGACACCTTCCACTAGACCAGGATGCTCAGGGCTTGGTCAACAGCAAAAGTCTAGGTCAGCAGTGAATCCACACTCAGAGTGGCTTTGCCTTCGTTTCTCACAAGCACTGACTTAAAAAAGAAAAATATGATGGAATTCAGACTGGAAGATGAGTTTATTCTACCTAGAGTACAAATTGAAGGTGGAGTGATTTTCCTGCAGCCAGCAGGATGCTTGAAACACATTTATTATTTACCTGCCCAGGTCTAGCCACAAAGAAAGTAAAGAACAGAATGAGAAATGCAGGAGAAACTATAAGAAGAAATTAAGAGCCTTCTCTAAATTCCACCAGAGCAGTTCTACAAACCCACAGCAGCAAAAGCACAGAGCACATTGGTGAGCTCCATTCCCACATGAGTGGGTTGGGACACCAAACCTGGATGCACCAACCCTGTCCCTTAACCTCCTCTTTCTCAGCTTTGATCCAAACCTCTAACCTAGATCTGAGAAGCATTTCCTGATGAAACAGATATACCAGTTCCTTTCCACCAAAGCCTTGTGCCAGGAGTGGCTCGGCACATCCATTAAAGGTATCTCTTTATAAATCCTTATCTCTGGAGTTCCATGAGCTGCAATCACAGGAAGGTGGGAAAGCACATCACAATGCTGTCACTCTGGCCACTGGCCACACTCACATAACCCTGCCAGGTAACTCCACTGGCTCTGTGCAAAAGTGTGGACAGCACACATGATCTCTGTTCAGGGTGGACATTTCCTATTCACATTTCTGTTCTGGCAAGTAAACTGTGACCACAGCCACTGGACACACATGAGCCTACAGTATTCCCTGATCATTTTGGCTCGCTCCTTTATTAACTCAGCCCCTATCCAACCCAAGAGTGGGTTTGGTGCAGCAGAACATTCCTAGTAAACACCCACATCCCATTCAAAACCACTTTCAGCGTTGATACTATTCTTGAAGTCTGTGGTTAATCTGGACTCTAATTTCAATGCTTTTGCAGCAGCTGAGAATCCATTGCCTTAAAGTGTAAAACCAGAAAGGATTAAATGAAATTTAAAAAACAGAGCCTCTTCTTTGAGGCAAACAGGCATATGGTTTAAAATATTTCAGAATTCTAGCTGTACCTGTGAAACATAAGCCTAAGCAGATCACAAGCCTGGGTGCTAGTTAACTAGACTAGTGCAAAAGCCTCGGTGCACTTAAATTAGAAGACTTTTAGGGGAACACATTCCTTTGAGTTGACATTGGCAATCAGATTAAGACACATGGCATCCACGGGGCCATTATCCCAAACTCAGTTTGGGAGGGCACAAGTGATCTGCAGAGAGCAGTTGCCCTTGAGATGAAGGGAGCAGCGAGGCAAATAGACGGATGTATAACAACCACATGTTTCTTGAGGGAAAAGCAGGCTCTGGCAGAGCTCCAGCAAGGGTACAGCAGGCAGCTGTGTCTTGCTCTAAAAATGCAGCAACCACCTTCTAGAAGAGGATGAAAAGGGGCTGCTTCCCTGGGTAGAACTCCTCACAATCCACAGTTGTGTCTCCGGCGCAACTTTACACCGATGTTTTATTATTCTCACTAGGGAGGAGCACGTTTCTGTAAATGCATTAGAAGTGTAAATATATTAATGCAATACTTTCTCCCAATTAAATAATTTATACACTCCCTTTATAACCGAAGCATGAAAGAATACGTGGCTTTCTGCTAATATTTGAAATGGCAGTGGTTCAAGCAGTGCTGCTTTGGGGAGACGACAAGTTGTGGGTAAAAGAGGAGAGGTACAACCAGCAGCAGTCATGTTATCCAGGATCTCTGTATTTTGCTGTACTATTACATGTACCTGTAGCTGCACCACACCAGTGAAAAATAAACATCTAAAGCACATACTACATTTTTAGTGCTTTCCCCCAAAATAGGAAATAGGAAAAAAGAGAGATATTCCATAGTGAAACATTAAAAATGTATTTTTTTCCCCCTCCAACTTTTGTGAGAACCTGCAGGTCAGACCTCTACAACAGTTCTCCCCAGGCAGGGAAAAATCACTTCCTGTCTCTTTTCCCATGAATTTTGTTGCAATTTGCAGGACTTTGTGGGAAATTTGCCACAACTTGTGGGACGCTTCAGTCCTCTGGGGGAGTTTGCAGTTGTGCACTGCTGCAGCCTGAAGATTTTGCTGAGATGTGGATTTTATATGGTGTGATTTAAACACAGAGCTTCATGTGAGTATAGAGAATGGCCTTGTTCAATCCAGATCACTGGGAACAAAGTATTGCCCCACACTCACAAGGGTTTAAAATCAGCTGGACAATCAGGAGCCCCCCATGCACAAGCCACAGGTGAAGAATGACTAAGGAAAAAGAAAAGTGAATCTTCTCCACGAGAAAATTATAGCTCAGAACAGGGAAAAAGCTTGAAAGGAAAAACGCCCCAAAACTAAACAAAACAAACAAACAAACAAAAAAATCACAACAAATACTATATATATAATTGAGAAAAGAGTTAATACTTTGATCTCACTTTTTTTTCTGCCTTTGACAAGAAAAAAACCAGCTGCTCTCCATCTCCCAGGTAGCTGACGAGTAAATACTGCAAATTTTTTGATCCATGTGATTTCTAAATAGTACAGGGGGAAGAAGTGACCATTTCTGACAGGGCTGGGATTCTAAGATAATCTTTAAAAAATTAAAAAGAAAAAAAAAAGGGAAGGATGGGGTAGACAGAAGTGATGAAATTACAAGAGAAAAACCCAATACAGGAATACTGAGGACAGGGGGGCTGTCAATTCACCAGGCACTCGTGTGCACAGGCACTGATCAGTGCAAGTGCTTGGTGAGCAGAAGATAAAGGGAAAGGGCAGTGGCTGAGCTGAGGAGTGACAGGGAATGACCCTCCAGGAACACTTTTCATCTCCCTCTGAACTCCACTGCTTCAACAGCTCTTTAGTTAATATTTGCTCAGGTCAAATGTACCAATACCACCGTGTAGAGACAGGACTTTTCAACTCAGTTTTTTCAAAACCTTAAAAATATACTTGGCTTCCTGGAATGATACTGGCATTTCATTTTCAGAAAGCAGAAACTTATCACCCCCCCTGGTTCCTTTATTTCCAAGTATCATGAGAAAAGTAGAAATGCCCAGTGATTTCTAATACATATCAAGGACTTTGCCAGTCATAAACCACCTGACTTCCCCACATCCAGTACTGGGCTACAGTAGTTTTGTGATAGAACTACATTTATTCATGATATGGAGATAATTTGAACCTAAGAGGCAATCTGGTTACAAATGGATTTTAAAATCCTTTTGTTTATTCACTTCCAGGCTGATTTCTCTTACTCCAAAGAGATTGACAATAAAGCACTGCTTCACCTTGTAGAGCCTGCTTCACACTGTAGATTAAAGGAGAGTGCTTTCCTTGGAACAGAGATAGATATCTGTTTTCCAGGCACTATCTGATGGGAAAGCTGAGCCCCTCACCTCTGTTTGAGGGAGTTATGTGATGAGCTCTAAGCACTGTAGGTGTTTGCAAAGGCAATTCCAAAAAACCACTGTCAGTGCACCATGCTGGGATTAAATGATTTTTACAGGTAGGGCAGAAATACAGTTCACAGACCTTCACAGCATTTGCTCTACATAAATTATTCAGCTTAAATTTCTCATCCTCCAAATAAGTTTGGAAACATGCAAACTTCTATGGCTTTTATTTGATGAACACCTTGGTAATGAGGGCTCAATAGTTTGAGGAAAGGCCCCTCTGCCTCACAAGATACCACAACAAGGCCTACACTTCACATTCACTTTTGAACTTGTGTTTTTTAAATTATTTTATTTTACTAGTGCTTTACAGCATACTCCTACATTGCATGCTTTTTTCTCCCCATCTACAGGAAAAGGCACTGATCCTGTACTTAACGAGACAGACAGTTAATAATTCATGTGCTCACGTTAAACCAGGTAATGCCATAAAATGGTGGAACCTGCTTTTTAGTTAATTTTTAAATAGTCCTTCTGAATGCTGAGGGGACTGCGAGCACCTCAACAGTATGTAATATTAACACACAGAAAGCTACATTTATATAACATTTATGTGACAAATCAACAAAAGCACAAAAATTCAAGAGGCAAATGCTCCATCCATAGCTTGTTCATGGGCTTTTTGCTACAACACACACACACAGAGGAGCCAGACAGAGCTGTGAAACCCATGAGGCACAGCAGAGTAAAGCAGGACATGACTGGCTTGTCCTCTGCTTCCTCTGCACTTACACACTTGGGCCAGGCACTTGTGAGACAACAAATTTTGTTTCATTATTTAAAAAAAAAAAATCCTCGCCATAAAGAAATTCAACAGACAATGGATATGCTTCCTACAAACCAGATCATAACACCCCCCAGGAAATTCATCCAATGGTCACAGTGTTTCTTGACTTGGGTTTATAATTTTCTACATATAAATACAATTTTCAGGCACTGCACCTTCCCTGGGACAGCATTTTTAGTGTAATCAAATAAAAAATTGTTTCTCATTTTCTAAGATACCTTTGAGATTCTTTTCATGCACATCCTAAGTACTTTAACCTGTGAATTCAATATTTTGCCAACTTCTAAGCATGTATTCAACATCTCTTTAACCTAGGCTATGATATAATCAGCTTCTGGAAGAATCTTAAAATAACAATATGTAGCAGCAACTTTTATAAAACTGTCACCAAATTTACTTAGGTTCCATGAAAAAACAATTTAATAGACATTTTTTGAAGCATGAATTGTTAAATATTATGCTTACAAGAGGTGAAGGAGTTTAGGGGTTTTGTTGGGATTTTTTTGGGGCTGTTGGTCGGTGTTTTGCATTTTTGAAATTATTTTGTTTGCTTTTAATAGGTTAACTTACAGAAAAGATGTGGAGTTTTTCATGGAAATACAATGCCCAGCAGCCTTTGAAATTTTCACTTACAAAAAGAATAAAATTAAGGGGAGGGGAAAAAGAATATCACAAGCCAAGTTAAATATGCAGTCTTCATCTGATAATAATTCAGTTTATGAACAAGCCCTGCTGTGCCAGGTGGAAATGCTTTGTCAGAAATACAACTGCTGTAGGAGATTCCCAGGGATGCCACAATAAATGGGATTCCAGGTATTTCTGGGCAGATATCCTCTCCAGTCACCTGAGCAGAAGAACCAACATGCTGTCCATGACCACTGCACCATTTTTCCCCATACAGGCAAAAGCCTCACTCAATTGGACTTTTCAGGGAAACTTCAGTGGTTTGACTTCACCATGAGCATACACTTGCAAGGATGGAGCTGCTGCATGAGAAAACACACGTTCATCATGCAGAGACTGGGCCAAAATGGCTCCAGAGAGTGAATTTCCTCACTTTCCCAATTCTTTTCTCTCAGGGGAGCAAAACCACCACACACAACCGAGACCAGCTCGAAACAGAGCTCAGCTTGGAAAACAAAACCGATTGTCACAGACCTTTGGAGCCCTCTTAATAACAACTGACAGCTTCCCCCCACAAGTGGGAGAATTGCCATTTTCAAATAATTACTTTTCAGTTTTCACATTCAAAAAAGATGCATATTTTGAAGAGGAAAACCCTGCTTTAAGATGCCTGCACCACTCTACCTACGAGGCGCCACCATAATAAACTGTCATTCAAAGGACAGCAAATTTACATAGCCTGCTAATGCATGGTAATAGATGTAATATAACTCAGCAAAAGGCTGAATGAGATGAAGTGATTTCCTCAGCTTGGGACCGCCCAGATGAGGGTGTTATTATCACACAAATTAGTATGGCTTGAATGTCTCCCTTTAAACATATTAGGATAACAATAAAGACGGTTCACCCTCATGTGACCTGCTTCTTCCATAACATTTAACACAGTCAAATTAAAAGTGCAAGTCTGTTACCACTGCATATAAAAAATAATGTACCTCATATTATTTTAGGACTCTCTTTTTGTTAAAAAAAAACAAAAGTAATGGCCAAGTAACATGTCCTTTCAACTGCAAAAGAGATCAAGTTCTTTGAACAGGTAAGAAATTAATTAGAAAAATGTAATTTATGTCAACTTTAAAAAGAACCTACCTAATTAAGGATTTGCGGTATCCATATATCATTGTTCAGTTCATGCTGCAACAATTTGTCACTTTTCTGTGTTTATTAAGACTGTAATTTCTCATACACTTTGTAAATGGAATAGGAATATGGGGGAGGAGTTGAGTTCTCACTATTTTTTGACAATATCCATTAAAGATGATTTGTGTATTAAAATTCCTTTTATATCCTCCCTATGCAGGATCTAGTTTAGAGTACAAATTATTCACAGCATTATGTGCCTGAAGAGTAATTATTCTGCTCCACTGCCCACCATCACTGTACTCACAAGTTGGGGAGAAGTGGGTCAACACCACCAACAAAAAAAGACCAAAGTTTTTTGCCAGTAATCTTGAGGTTAACAAAAATCTTTGTAGCAATTCCTAGAGATCAACAAAAGGATGCTGTGCAGCGCCAGGTTATTAACTTGGATGAGCTCATACTGCTCCAAACACAAATTGAGTTAGATTGAACCAAGCAATTGTGAGCCTGGCCCATGACAGGTAACATGGGACAAAACTGAGTGTATTGGGGGTGATGGATTTAACTTGTAAGAATGACTTTTATATCTGAGCCACTGCTTGCCAGAAGTGAGGAAGAAACGACCCTGTGCTGCTCTGCCACACCACGTTTCAGCTGGGGATAAAATCTTGGCTTTTGGTGCCATTTAAGAAGCCCTAACACCTTCTGCCAGAAAGACACACAAGTCCTGTTATGGCCAAACCCAGTAATCAGTGGAAAAGTACAAAAGGGTCATCATGACTTAAATATTCTTGATATCAGTGAATGCTGTGAATAAAGTTCTTAAATTTGCTGGTTTGAAATGCTGAAATATTGACAGAGCATAAATTACACAACCTTCTCTCAAACTGGTTGCTTTACCTAGTCGTACCATATGACAGAACTGATGTTAAAATATGTTTTTATCAGAAATGGTACATGAGAAATGCTGTAGAAATCAGTGTTGAACGCACTGCTTTACCCAACCATGGCTTCCCCACTCCCCCTCACACAGACCCCCCACACACACACACATCCCCCTCCTCAACTTTCCTACCCCTTAAAGGCAGGCAGAGGCTCTAGCACCAAAGCAGATGGACTCTGAGTCTGGGTTCAGCTTTTCCCCCCCAAAAATTAAGCAAAAAACAGAACTGAACCCCGCTCAAAGCACTGGCTTAGCTCCAAAACCCATAACTTGTCAACCCCAAATCAGCCCTTTTGGAGACAACAATCACAGAGGATATTTTAATATAAAGCAAGTTACTTTGCTGCCCATGTGTGGCTTTGTGTTCCTGACTTCACACATCCAGCAAGAGATTTTCCAAGTACAAAGGGCAGTCAAGCCCTCAACACCATTGATCTGCAGCAGAAATAGGCCACCTAAATAAACCTCCTGCATTTAAATGTCCCTTGCCTAAACCTGAAAACTATCACTACTGTTCCCCCTCTCATCATAAGCTCCTTATCCCAAAGGAGAAACATCAAAAGAGAAAGACCTTAAAACATTAAACAAACACAAACTGTTCAACTTGCTTTTTGTAATAAGGAAAAAAAAAAAGGAAAATTTAAGACAAAGCCAAGTATTTCGCCAACCCAGGAAAATAGGATGGTGTTAAGCTCTAGGTCAGGATGTTAATGGTGTTAGAACAAGTCCTAGGGCTAAGGTTAATGATGGTATCTTCCATCATAATCCTAAATGTAAAATACTTGCTATTATTAGAATCTTTTATTCCTAATCCTGTTAAATTTCTACTCTCACAGTGACTTGGAGAGTCAGAGAACTAGAGCACAGGTCAAATGACTCCTCTGTGTTAGAAATTTTTAATTCAAATGGAAGTTGTTCTTTTCTGTGTGTGAGTTAATTTTCATTTACTCGACTTTTTTTTCCTTCCCCTTTAATCAAAACTAAAATATTTGCCAAGAATAGGAAGTCAACAGAAAAAGAAAAAAAAAAACCAACAACCTGAGATTTTACGTCTGTGACTGTAGCCTCAGGTGAAAATCAGGGAGTATTTGAGAAGCAGGAAAAGGACAATGACCACTCAGTGAGCATCCACCATGCTGAAGTGACAGTGATCACTGTGTTAGTCCCTGACCCAGACCCAGCAAACTCCAGTTTCCAGAAACATCTATTTCATCTTCAGCAAACAAGGCTCCTCCATAGCACTCACAACAAAAACATCTTCAGCAATGCTGCCAACAGCTATTCCAAAGGAAAAGGAACCTGTCATGAAGCCCTTGCCTATCTTCATCCCAGCACCAAAGACTCAGCTCCACTGTAAATATGGCTAGAAGTGATACAAAAGCATTACACAAAGACTTCAGCACCAAACAATTATTCCAAACAATCAAACCATACACTTATGGCTTCAAACACTATTTTAAGCATAACTTGCATGGCATTTTTACTTGGAAAGAATAGGTTTATATAAGTTACGTAATTACCTAAGCTTGTAGGCAATAGCATAGTCCACACTCCTTGTTCTCAACTGAATTGCTGCCCAAAGGAGCTGTGGCTGCCCCATCCCTGGAAATGTCCAAGGCCAGGTTGGACAGTGCTTGGAGCAGCCAAATCTAGTGGGAGGTGTCTGTGTCTTTGACAGAGTGGGTGGAACAAGCAGATATTTAAGGTTCCTTGCAACCCAAACCATTCTATGATTTTATGATTCTATGAATTCAGCAATAATTCTTCTAAAAGGCCCTTTTTCCATATTTCAGATTTCAGACTATTTTATCCTTTTTTTTAAAGCCTCCTAAGACATCCAAGAAGAAATCACCAAGACCCACATCAGAACCATCCTGGTGAAATCAGTAGCAGGTGGGTATTTACATGTCCAGACTGGGTAATTACATGGTTAAAAACCCATTTGCACTTGCTATTACCTAATTTATGCACACATGGACAGAACCTGTGTTCTCTGGGTTGTGGGCACAAGCTCTGTGTGGATCTCCAACGCCAGGTTTACATCACTTCCACAGCAGATATGNGATATTTAAGGTTCCTTCCAACCCAAACCATTCCTTGATTTTATGATTCTATCAATTCAGCAATTATTCTTCTAAAAGGTCCTTTTTCCGTATTTCAGATTTTAGACTATTTTATCCTCTTTTTTAAAACCTCCTAAGACATCCAAAAAGAAATCACCAAGACACACATCAGAACCATCCTGGTGAAATCAGTAGCAGGTGGGTATTTACATGCCCAAACTGGGTAATTACGTGGTTAAAAACCCATTTGCACTTGCTATTACCTAATTTATGCACACATGGACAGAACCTGTGTTCTCTGGGTTGTGGGCACAAGCTCTGTGTGGATCTCCAACGCCAGGTTTACATCACTTCCACAGCAGATATGTTGGGAAGGTAAAGCCACAAAGCATCCCTGTGTGAACCTTTGATCCCTTTTAAAAAGTCACAGAGGCAAATTGCAGCCTAACTGCAATCACTCCTGCTACCATTACAGAGTGTAAAATATTCCCTTAAAAGAGTGCCACTTGCAACAAAATGTATTTTAAAATTATCAAAGATGTTTGACTTTAAGAAAACCGGTTTGGAAAAATACTAAACTGCTTCAGTGATTTTAAAAGTAATATGCTATACATTGGTATAGTCCAGAACTGAGATCAGTTCCAAATTAAAGCACCTATAAAACATCTGTAGTGCTCTGATAATTTTAAATCACTTTACACTGCTGAAGTCCAGATTCCCTATCACTTTCAAGCTGAAACACTTATGATAAATTTGAAGAGCTCTAATAATTTTAAATCATTGTGTATTGCACATGCTCAGAACCTTGATCACTTCCAAATTCAAGGGCATATAAAAATTTGAAGAGCTTCAATTATTTTAAATCACCATGTGCAGTGTATAGAGTGATTTAAAATTGTTGTAGTGCTTCACATTTTTTTAAGCACTTCAGGTTGGAAGCAAGTCAAGAAGCATTCCACCCTTGCAGCTCAAGACACACTGGACTGGTTTTAAAATGCAGCACTCCTCAGAATTGGAAATTGAACAAATAAAAAAAACTTTCTCCTTTTTTTTTTTGGTGGAGGTTTGTGGGTTTTTTGTTTTGGTTTTTTTTTTTTGGGAGGTGGTAGAGACAGGGCAATTAAAATAATTAGCATGTCCTTTAAGAAGAATGGGGAGAAATATCAGGGGGTTTTGCATCAGAAAAAGAGACAAGACATTAAAAAGAAAGTTTGAAAAATTGCTTGCAAGACTGATTAGGATATTTCTTAAGTTTTAACAGGAGTGTATGGAGTTAGACACTGAAAATTCCCATTTCTCTATCCTCAAGTCTGACAACAACATCCTTTTAACAAATAAATTTTTCACCCCTAGTCCGAGACCCTCTGCCCTGGACTGCTGCTCTAAGGATTACCACTCTCCAGATTTTGGGACTTCCCTGGAATTTAGTTACTCTTGCCCTCTTTAACATTCACATTCAAGAAGAACTGGTTGATGCTTCATTATAACAGTCCTTGGGAATATCTCAGATGCCTACCAGCAGGTAGGAATTCTAAACTGGAAGGAATTATGAATTTGCTAGCTGGTAGGAAGTCCCTACTAGTATGTAGAAATCTCTAAATGAGCTGCCAGTATGGACCAGCACTTCCAAGCCCCCAGGCCAGCAAAGCATCCACGACACCAACGATGCACCCAGCCCATGGTGCTGAGGCACCTCCAGCCCTGCCACCCTCCCATCCTGAGCTACTTTTAATCATCACACTTCTTTCCGGG
>VXBC01008404.1:62188-99066 GCA_013399945.1 Ploceus nigricollis | reverse complement strand
TTTTTTTTTTTTTTGGGAAAGACACAGGAGAAAGGGACCCCAACCAATTTATGGCTGTCCAGATTATGGCAGAGGCACCAGCTTAGCAACTGTCCATGTCACATCCAGGCAGGTTAGGAAATTTCTTATTGCATTTTATTTATGTGGCACAGGGTAAAACAGTGAAAAACAGATTTCTAGAAGGGAAGGGAGAAAAAAAATTAGAAGGATTCTTTTTTGAGAATTAAAGAAGAAGAGGTTTTTTCCCTCCTCTTTAGTGATTCTGCTGGAAGAGCCTGTATCAGTAAGGTATATTTGCACACAATTTTTTCATAGAGAAAAAGAGTACTTTGAGTCAATTTGGCTACATCTGTAGTGATGTGTAAGTGTTTGTACTGCTGGTTAAATTCTTTGATTACTTCTCATTAGGGATCAGGGAGTAGTGATTTGGTATTTCAAACACTTCAAGTTCAGCCCAAAATCAGATTTATGTCAGTCCAATGTAGGGTTTGTAATTTAATTTAAGGCCATGGCTACAACTCACAAAAGTGGAGGTGTGATCAGATTGCATATTGGACACTGAATTGTGGAAATGAAGATCACAGTTTAAATTCAGCTCAGCTCGAGGAGAAAAAGGATGTTACTGTATTTACCAGCTTCATCTTTTGGTGGAGAAATAGAGGCTATATGCATTTAGGACTTCAGATTCTGGTAGCTACATATGTTTCTGAAATATTTTTAAATACATTTTACTGCATTTCATCTGGTTCTAAAGTGGATGTGTCATAATAGAGGTCATCAGCTTCTGTCTGAAGCCTGCTGCATCGTGCAACTTTAGTTACAACACTATTAGCTCAGTAATAAACCCTCCCATCTGAGATAGGGATTCAGATAAGACCCTCATTTGACTTCATGTTTTCACCCGGTCTTTAAACTCATCCTGTCAGAGGAATATCTGGATTTTTTGCTAATAAAACACTCAGAAAATAGCACATTTCAAGTCAAACAGAAAAAAAAAATTGGTAGCAAGTAGTATAGTTCTATTTTTTTATCTAACACACTATAGGAGAAATGGGACAGTGCAAGTTCCCAGTCCTAAAAATGATCTTTTTTACCTGCTAATCAGTAATCAGCAGTAATTACACAGCTAAAAACAGTCCTGAACTGCAGCTCCTCCCATGGAAAAAGTGGTTCTTCTCTAAATGATACAGAAAAAGTCATATTTTATGGCACATTATATATATATGCATGTATATATATATATATGTGTGTACATTTAAAATCAATTTTCATTTAGTAATGTGTCAGAAGTGTTAAAAAATTCTGCTAAAGATTTAAGTGTTAAGAAAAAAAAATTGCCCGAAATACCACTAAGTATATAAAATAAAATTTTAAAAGTGAAAATTTATTTCAACATTTCCATAAAATTTGAAGTCTGCCCTTAGAAAGATGATTATGCAGGCACTAAATGCCAGATGAGCAGAGCATCCAGAAGTCAGAGCTGGATGTTGGAGAGCATACAACTCCTGAAAGCCCCCATGGGGTACAAGGTACCAGCACTTTTTTCCCCCCAAGTAATTCTGGGTTTGGCTGTTAAACCCCATATTGAGATTTTATTTCAAAGTTCATCTTAATAAATGGAAAACACCACCTCTGGTAAGAGCACAAACATTGTTTAGCCCTCAGTGCCCCCCAGAATCATGGAGGCAAACCCCAAAATCTTAGTTTCGTGGAGTTATCCCCAACAGTGTCTCTCACACAGTCTCCTCAGAGAATCTTAAGGTTGGAAAAGACCTCCAAAGAAGAGTCCAACCAACACCCCAGTGCTCAGTAGCTGGAAAATATTTTGCTTTTTTAATGGCACCTCACCTGCTACAAAATTCACCGTCCCACTGCTTGTGGCAATGTAAAGTAAATCCATCAGCATTATAAAGCTCACAGGCTGCTACTCCAAGTTAACAAGTTATATTTAGCTCAGGTTCAACACTCCTGGTTTTGATACAGTCTCTTTACTCCAGAATCAAAGGTAATGGGTTCTTCTATTAAAATTTTATCAGACATCTATAAATGTAGCAGTTGCTTTAGACTGCATCAAACAAAGGGAAGAAAAAGGGAGAGACTGATAAATCTTAAAGATTTTATTATTAATACAGGGAGAATTTCCTTTGTTTGTCGTGACGTGTTTTATTGGCGTGCTCACCGCTGTTCAATTTAGATTAAAAAGTAGGAAAATTACTTTTCCAAAATGACAAGTACCATAAATAAGCACAAACAGGGAAATTCCTGTATTTATATCCCAGAGAGATATGCCAAACTACCTGCACAAAGCCAGGCTAACCTGCAGGTTCCAGGGGAGCCAGCCTGTATTTCACTGCCCTTAGCGAACGCAACCGCGCGGTTCCGCCGAGTTTTGATCCACGGCGGTGCCAGCGCTGTGCTGTGTCAGGTTACACCGGGTCACATCTCAGCTGTGATGTGACACAACGTGACATGGCTCAACGTGATGCTCTGCACAGAGCGGGCAGGTGCCCACAGGAAGCATACACTCCATGACTACGAGCGAGTTGTTCGGCACAGCAGGTACAGCGCTCCGAGCCGCTCCGCGCAGCCATTGATGTAGATAATTAGTATACAAAACAACGCTCTGCAATATGCTCACTCTAACTCGGTTGTTCCCTATTAAAACATACTCCTAAAAAATATTTTATGGGGGCTGCTGGTTGAGATGATTCTGTATTTGGGTGTTTTGGTATTATAAAGAGTGAAATCACCTGCCTCAATGAGCCCTGTTGCGTCTTAATTTGCAAGGTGGTGTTCAAATATTGGTACAGGAAGGGACGTTAGCTAGGTAGATTTTGCATTTTATTTTGGTGAATAAACCTTTCTATAATGTCTTCACAGGCCAAGCACAATATTTATAGCCAAAACAGCACTCTCTTCACCCCTGAGAAGGCCCCCAGCCCACAGAGTGCTGATGGTTACCTCTTCACGGTAAATGGGAAGCAGCTACATTACAATTCATTACCAAGCAACAAAAGAAAACTTGCCATGAAACAGCAAACTTACTTTGCATGCTTTTGCAAACTGACATATTATGACTTATCATAGGAACATCAACATTACTGTTTCTGATTGTTAATTGGCAAAAAAATTCCACAGCACATTTCAACAGTTGTGTCGTTAGATTTAGTTTGTAATTACCATAAAGAGACTCATGGAATAACATAACTCATGGATCTTCGACAAAGGTCTGCTAATCTCCTTTTTCATAATCTATGCATTGAAAAGCATCCTGTCTGCCCAACCCAGGCAGTTTCAAGTCAAAAAAAATACTAGAAAAATCTGCCCATTTGTCAGTTTGGAGGCACTTACTAATAAGTTTATTTTTAATTAATTAATTTTACTTTTTTCAAAGTGCCAACAAAAAGAACAGTTCAGAAAGCTAGTCGGCGATAGATATTTTGAGGTATCTGAACAGCAATTTTAAAAAAACATCGAAAATCTCTCTCCTGGTTGCGCTACCACAATGACCACAAGGCGATTTGCTTAAGGAAAACACACAGAAGAAACTAAGAGCTCTCACTGACCCCCAAATCTTGTATCCCCCCTGCAAACAAAGGACTAAGGGTAATGCACTGGCAGCAGAAGGCCCCTCTCTCATCCACCCATGCACCAGATTCCTGCTGCCTCTGTAGATATGGAGCTGTGGCTTGGTATTTAACCGGAGGAACGCGCTCCTGAGCATGGAGCGAGCGAGGTGTGACAGTGGTGTGAACCTGAGCAGCACACATATTGTCCCTGTGCCTGCCCAGGGCCAGGGGTTGGAACCTGAGGATTTTTAAGGTCTCCTCTAACTCAAACCATTCTGTGACTGTCAGCAAGCTACAGGTGCGTGTAAGGAAAGGCAGGAGAAGCAGATGTGTGACTGCAAGGGGAAAGGGCGATAACAGCCCCAGTCAGAAAGCATTCAGTCCAAGGTGCCCTTGTTTTATATTTAGGTATTCCTTGCCTATAGTTTTAAAAGCATGTGTGCAAAATGAGCAGCTTTATTTTGCCCTTACAGGAGAGATGTTCCCAGCCAACCGAAGGGGGATGATGTACTGTAGACTGACAAGGGCTGCTAGGCTCGATCACCGCAAGTGTTTCAAACTGTGGGAGAGCTAAACACAGAGTGAGAACGTTTTATTTTTAAAAAGCCTGGCAAGCCATGCTCCCCATATAGCTCACTTCCTCCCAGAAACTTTCCCTAAAATATTTTTGTTTGATATTTTGATCCAAGTCCTTATCGGATCCAAATCCGAGGCTCCTGACATCTGCTCCCATCTTTTCTGGAGAAGCTGGAGCCTTCAAAAGCAGGTAACTGCTGCCTCTGCACCCTGACTGCAAACACACTCAGCGTAGTGACAATGGTCTGTTCTCAGCTGTCAGCATTTACCAGCTACTACCCACTTCTCCAAGCTCCAGCCCTGCCATATGCTCAGTGCAGAGTAGCCCCTGATGATGTGTTGTAACGAGGATGATCCTGTTTAAAGGTTTGTGCATAATACAAAAATAAATATCGGCGTTATTGGCAGTGGCAGCAACACATATAATCATTTGCCTGAAAACTCCTCTTACTAATAGACACGGATTTCAGTCACTTTTTGTCTAGCCAATTTTAACTGTTTGAGCTGGCAGTGCTATGCCAGGTATCTGTTTGAGAGACAGATGCTTTGGAGACACTTCAGCTCAAAAAAGTTGAGGCATTTCTTTGATGAGGGCTGGGGAGAGGAAATGCATTGCCTTGCCCAGAATAACAGCAAGGCTTATTCTTGCCAAAGATCCTACCACTATTCCAAGTAGGAACTTGGGATTCAGCAGAAATGGGGGTAGCTCTTGTCCAGGATAACCCATTTGCCTTTGGCCTGGTTGTCCTTATTTTTATCTCAGGTTGTTCTTATTTACACCTCAAGTTTGTACAGATTTTTAAATTTTTTTTTTAACTTTTAAAAGTTGAAATGTATTTTCTCACAAGCTAAACCTATCCCTTCTCAGGGTTTTCTACAGCCATTTACACAGCATGGGAGAGTTTTGTGCTGAGCTTAGGGCTACAGGAGTAAAAGAATTTATCACCTGCAAATGCTGCTCCTGGATTTAGGGCTGGGTACCCAGAGCAAACAAAAATTTAAAATGTCAGTGCTTTACATACAGAAATTAAGTAAGAGTAGGGTTAGGGGGAAAGCTGGATAAAAGGAAACTACAAGTCTGCTAAAACAGGATAAAGGTAGAAGAAAATCTGATCAAGATGAGGTGAAATGCTGAGTACCAGACAGGATGGAAAAGGCTTTGGGCAGAGTAGAAACAGGAGTATCCCCAACACAGATACAACAGCAACCAATCTACAGGTAAAAAACACCCTGCAAAGGGAAGTGTGATAATGCTTTGGTTTTAAACTCAGCTTGTCCACAGAAGAGCCCACATGAAAAAGCTTGGAGCATCGATGTTTGGCTTCTCAAACCACAGACTTTTTGTTTCCCTGTCCTCAGAGAAACATCTGTCTGGCTGTAACCCCTGCCTCGCTCACATCACACTCCCAAACATCCACCCCGGCGAGCGCGGCGGCGGACGCGATCAAACCCTGTCACAATGTATACACAGAAGGCCACTCCACGTGTATACAATTAGGGTCACACTGGCATTTCTCTGACTTTTTGAGTCTCAGGCACTGCAAACACACATTTTGTGCCGTGCAAACATAGAATGGACGCACCCAGGAGCCTCACCCCCCGGGATGGGGTGCATTTGGGAGCAGCATCCTACACCGAGGCAAAGTCTCAATGGAGTCTGAGGGAGCTGCAGGGTGCTCAGCACTTTTGAAAAGCAGAACGTTTATATTTAGACTCTTAAATGAACTTCGCAGCCTATATTTAGGCTCCTATTTCTGACACCAAATAAAAAAAAAGAAAAAAAAAAAAGAAAAAAAATCCATATGAGCTTCCAAATTTAGAGCTGGGTACCTCGACATAGTCATGTTGGAGTGAAATGTAAACCTTGCACTTCGGCCCACATTCCTATCAAGTTGATTTCCAAAAGGGGAAGCGATCAAGCACGCAATATTTTAAAAGGAAAATAATAATCCAGACTTGCTTGTGTGAATTCCTTACATCCTGCTTTATTGCTAGCTGCGAGTCAATTGATTTGGATCTCACTTGCAGTCTCTTACACAACTGCAACTCCATCAGCTCTAACGAGAGCAGGATTTTGCAAAATTTCCATCTCAACTTCAGCTGTTAAATCATATTTCCAAAGGCAACAGTGGCATATAAAAAAGTTTTAGTCCCAGCAAAGTCAGTGAGGCTAAGGCTCCTAAATCCATGCTGAAGTATTACACAACTTTCAATTTTGACTCGTATAAAATATCACTGTGCAAATATTTTCCATTTGCAGGAATCACCTGCTCCTGACAGCTTCTCAGGGAATTTTTCTTCACATGTAATACAATCTAAACATATGTGTTGCATTAAGTTGGGTTATATCAGGTCATGCCACCTGACACAGTATATCCCAACATAATCTAATGCCATGTAAATCATTCATTACAACAAACATAAGGAAAAAAAAAAAAAAAAAAGGGCAACTTTTCTCCCACTTCACAGGCAGCTGCAGCAGATAAAGTATCTGTATTTTCATAAAGGGCCAGGTGAGCATCTGTGTTTTGATGTTATTTTAAGGCATTTCACTATATCTCCATTTCCATGGTGGCCACAGCTACAGTCCCAGCTTGCTGATAACTAGTGGTGAAAGGAAGGGAAGGTTTAGGACTTGGTTTTAGGGAATATTTTATATTTTCATAGCCAATATACGCGATAACAAAAGTACAAATGTCAGAAATATTATAGCAGAGCCATAAAATTCAATGCAGGTCCAAAGCTCAGTGAAAACCAGCAGGGGAACAGGTGGGAGAGCAGGCAAAGGGGATCAGCTGTCCCAGGAGGTGAACACAAGCCACATTGCAAATCCATTCCCATAGAGGCCAGATTTCAGGTTCTCCCACCTCAGCTTAAGCAACAGAAATTAGTAATTTTGCATCACTTCATCAACTTTACCTAACTGAGAGCGATCAGCCTCTTTTACCAGCCCCACTGCTGCTCCCTATACAAAACTGGGAGGGCAGGAGGAGGGAGAATCACAGTGCAGGTTATTCCCTGCAGGAGACCCACTCCCATCCCTTGGAAGTGGCATCGAGAGGTTTCTATATCCCATTCACTCTGCACCACATTTCATCTCCATGCAGCCCTTAGAGCTGGAAAAATTATTCTTGGGGTTTTAAAGCAGGCATTGAAAATCAGCAGTTCTTCCATAAATATTAAACTATCACACTCATTATGACAAAGGCATCTGCTGAAGGCGATTATTTGTCTGAACAGCCCACACAGCGTAGGTAGAACATGGGTTATGTTAAGAGCCTGTTGTAGGATGCAGTCTTGTATCATTTTATAAAGTAGGAATTTTACATCCAAAGGGTAAAGCTTAATATCATGAATTATAACCGTAGTAAGTTATTGCTGATTTTTTTTTTTTATTTTGCAATTCTGTATTTTTAAAGTTGTCTACTTATCTGCTAGAACTGCACTGAATTGGATTTAATTGCCAACAGATTTTTACTAATAGCAATAGGAGTGTCTTGTGAGTAGCTACAAAAGGATTCTTACAGGAGCAGGAAAATAACATCCCTTTACACTGAAACAAACAATTACTGCTGATGTAAAAATACACTGAGTCTCACAGGCAAGCATGAACCCTGCTTACAATTGAGATAATTTCAGCTGAACTGGCTTTAAACTCAAATTCATGCTAATGAAGGGACTGCAAGCACACCTTGAACCCTAATTCAATAATGAGATCAACAATTACACTTAAAGGTTACTTAGCACTGCAGCAGTTTGAGCAAAATCCTTTTGATCACCTGTATTGTGCTGTTCATTATTTTCTTTGATGATTAATAACACTGAAAAGCATTTGGTAAAAGAATAAAATGAAGTACAATATTTATACCTTATTACAAAGTGCATTAGCAAATCAGAGCCCTCAGAGCACCTACATTAAAAAGAAAACATCATCAATATTTGATGTTTGCCTTCTTTAACATCTAGCTGTGGTTTTAATAGCAACAAAACTTTCAAGCTTGGATCCACCACAGTTCCCAAAATGCCATCTTTTATCCAGCAGACCCATGTGCTGGCCATTTTCTTACACTTCTTTGTTTCCATCTTTGTGTGGCCCTCAGAAAATAGAAATTTATGAATGTGTAATTTCAAGAGGTGAGTGGCAAGAGACATTTTAGCGAGCAAGAGCAAAGCAGTTATTTGACTTGGTGATTTCAACACCGTTCCGCGTCGGGAGGGAAAATGGCACGAAGACATTGTGCTAGGCAACAGATCATGTAAACATTTCCTATGACAGTCTTTCATCATCTATAGGAACATTTACACTGCCAGATCTTGTCTTCTTTAAAAATGTCAGCTCGGTAAGTTTGATGCACATGTGCTCCTTCTGTAAGTGTCTGCTCAGGCAGACAGTTTACTAATTTGTGGCTCAGTAAGCCTTCCACTGCACCGAGCACCTTGAGGTTAGCACATCTCTAATCATTATTTGATAACAGAAATCTGTAAGCATCACATCCCTGGTAACAAGAACATTGTATCTTAGCAACCAGCCTTGATATTCAAACAATTTCATTAAAGCGTAGCACCTCTTAGCAGGTGGGTGAGTGCGGGTGTTGATAAACATTTATAATATGATCAACCATTGTGTTTGCCAACACTATAATCATCATGACAAATTTATGAATTTGTTTACAAGCTCCTAGGTACCAACCTAAGTAGGTAAACTACCTCATAGCACGCTTCTGTGCCTATAGATAGAGGCGCATTCCGAGATTTGATGCTTCTTTAAATTGAACATATTGGGGAAAGGGTTAGCAGATGAACATCACATGTCACGGTAAAAATCACCATTTAAATTAAACCACAAAGGATGTGTTAGAGCGAGGGCAAGGATTATATTTCACCCCCAAGAGAGCAAGGAAATTTGAAGTTGAAACTGTCTGTAATCTATTCCCAGGTCCCCAACAGGGCACGAATGTGGATGTGGTGCCCCAGCCCCACATGGGTGACCCTGGGGGTCACTCCCACCACTCACAGGGAGCAGTGGCTTCCTAACCTCAGCCAGAGCTTGGCAGCCCTGCCAAAGGGAGTTGTCAGGATAACCCATCCGCCTCTCAAGAGAAAAGGGCAAAGCTCAAATTATTTCAGTTCATCAAATACAGCACACCTACACTCAAGAAGGATGACAGGCTTTGAAGAAAGCAAATCCACCACCTTATTTGGGAAATGCAGCTTGGACATCCTCAGTCATGCTCGGCAGAAGGGGCTCACATAAACACATCTTCTGAAGTGGAAGTACTGCAGGCCAGATTGGCTAAATTTTGCTTATAGAAACACAGGAAATCTTGCTCAGGTCTGGGTTAGAGCCTCGTCCCTTGCTATCCCAGGAAAGCTCATCATACAATGCTGAATGAATACAGTTCTTGAGCTACTTAGCTTCATCTTAAAACCTGTTAACTTTGTTAACCCCATAACTTCTCTGGGAAGTTTTTTCCAGAACTGAGATAACTTGAAGACTTAATATGGGGCTGATTTTATTTATGTCTCTTGAATATTCGTTTGTTCTCATGCCAATATTGTCATTTAACTGAGACCACTCAATCCTTCCTGGTGTTTACATCCCCCTTTTTTTTAAGCACAGAGCAACCATGACCCCTCTTAGTCTTCCTTGTTGCTAGGCTAAACAAATTGTGCTCTTTTATGGCTGTATTACATCAACACAACCCCGTGGAGGGCAATAGGTTTGCTCTTTTGTAATCAAAACCAGCATTTGATCTCATGAACTTAAATGGAAATATCCTTCTAGGAGTGTTACTTTCTAACGTGATTTCCAGTGTTGAGTTGCTGCCCAGAGGGGCAAGGGGGAGATAGAGGGGACAGCCAGGGAAAGTGAGCTGGCCAGCCCAGGGTCAGACAAACTGACCGCCCTGTTTGCAGCTCCACGTGCCAGCTGAAGCCACCCAGGTCCTTTGGAGGGACAGATTTTGTGCAAGGGTTTTGGTTGCCAACCTAAATTATGAAACTACTTATCTACCTAAATCCACCTAAAAATGTGAGTCCCTCCACCCCTTAATTTCCCTGTAAGGTGAAGCCACCTTCACCATCCCACAGGGTTCTCTGAGAGCAACGCCCTCAGGCCATAACACCCCCTGAGCAAGGATCATGCAGACTCAGGTCCAAAAACACTCTCAGATTCAAATTTCATAGTCTTACACCTATATCGTGGACACCAAACCAGCCTGTGGTTGGAAGGCCATATCTAGAAACTTCCAGACACTCCTTTGCTCTGAGGATGTTATGCTCACAGAATTATCCATCAGTCAGATGCCTTTCTTCATCACCGTCCATGGGGAAGCATGTGCCAAGAAGCAAACAAAGGCAACAGGAGAGGCAAAAATATCCATGTGTAGATAAACAGAATGCATGTCATACTCCAGCTTTGTGTCTGATTCACGGATATTTTAATAAAAGAAATCAGGAGAAAAATTCTTTGAACAGTTAAGAACTCCTTGACTCTTCATTCTAGTCTTGAAAGTAATGACCTGTTCCCCTTGTCAGTGACTGGTTTGCACTAATTTTTGCAAGCAAACCCAATCATAACCTTGCTCGGGCTGCAACGTGTGTTTAAAATTTACCAAAAGGTGGAAGATGGAATGCAGGCAAGAGAAAAACAGGGATATGAAGTTTGTACCTTGTACCTATGGCATCCAAGGTAACACCACCGCATCACTGATTTCACACTGGGCACGGTACATCAGGCTGTTAATCCACCTGAAATACCTGGGGCCAAGTGAAGCATTCTGAAATAGGTAACTGAGACTCCCTTCTGGAAATTAAAGTCATCCACTGCAAAAAAGGAACAACACATTTTGTCACTGTAGCCTGTTGTCTTTGTGGTTAACTTTCCTCCCAGTGTTAAGATCCAGTGATGATCCTACAAACTACACCTGACACAGACTAATGTTGTGGTGGGTTTCCCCCCCTCTTTCCCTTTAAACCAGCTGTCCAGCTTGGTAAAGCTACATAAGTTTTAATTAGGTATCTAAAGCCATTATAAAAAAATAAAAAAAAATTTAAAAATAAAAAAAAAAAAAAGAACTGCAGTAAACCACAGAAAGTGCTACACACAAACTTTACCAGACAAGTGCCAAGTACAATACACAACAGTCATATCTATAAAAATACAAATTCACAAATTTGAAGCAGCAAAAAAAAAAAAAAAGGGGGGAAACTACTTCAAGCAGGACACCGAAAAAATCCATATTTCCTCCTATATAATGTAAATTTAATTTCCAAAGGTACACCATTTTCTGTTATCAGATAATATTAAAAAAAACCAGAAAAATTGGCCAGCTGTGGCTCCTCATGCTTCAATTTCACCTTCTATAAAATGGGAGAACTTGATTCTCATCTCCTTTCCTGAAGCTATCATGTTCAAAGCACTCTAAACCTGAAGTTATTTTTGGAATAGTATCTTCAGAACAGGCTGAAGAAACACCATAAAGAACAACATCACTTGCACGCAGAAGTCAAATTCATATTCGTTAGCAGAAATCTTTATACTCTGCGTTTTCATAGCACAACAGAGTCTGAGCTATGGAGTGATGACAGCATTAAACTGGAAAGAAATTTTCTCCTTCCCCTTCAGCATATTTCTTTTGCAGGACACATGTTTAGCAGTCAAAGAAGAGAAATGAATGAGTATTTGTAATGCTGTGAAAAATTTCAAGTCTGGGTTAAAATTTCTAAACGCGGTTTGAAATGGGACCGGTTTAGAAAAGAAAAAGAAGGCTTTGAGGTGGTCTTCAGGCAGTGCTGCCCTGCTTTCTTCTCCACCCATATAATATTCATAGAAAAATCTGGTATTTTGGGTTATTATTTTTCCAGCAGCCTCAGATTGCATCTACTCCCCACAAAAGATAAGTTAAGGTGCACACGAAGCCAAAACCTGGTGACAAACCTCCTTTACTGCACATCTTGTTCGCTAATACTCTACTACCCCAACTTCCAAGTCTGCCACAGAGGAAGCCACCTGACAACACTTCCTGGCCACACAACGCAGCAGGCAAGGACACATTGCCCAGGTCAGCCAGGATGATAACAAAACATGGTTCTACAGAGGCAATAATCACTTAACACCCCCACGGGCTGGTTAAATATTATCCCTGTTATGCACTTTGGGAAAACTGACAGAGATTGTGTCGAGGCTTCATGGAGCCACTCATCAGACAAGGAGTTTGATCTCCTGGGATTCAGGTCCCCATTTTTATATCCAGAATCAATGCCAAAAAAAAAAAAAAATAAAGGGGGAAATGGATGTTTTCAGATGCAGAGATTTCTGGGGATGAGAGGGGCAGTTTCAATTGCTTTTACAGCCTTCCCCACACCAGCTATAGGACTGGTCAAGAGTTTTGGCTCACAAAAAGAGAAGGAGCACATGCTGAGGCCACCTGTGGCTCCACATTCCCCTCTTTCTTTCAGCATCCCTCTCTTTTCCTCCTTCCTGGAGGGAACTGCTTACAAAGAGTGACACCATGGGTATCTGGGAGGTCCTATAAATTGGAAATTTCTGTGATTCAAACTCCAGCAAGCTGGTTTTACACATACTGGGAGCAGCAGAATGGGGAGAATATGCTGAGAAACAGGGCCCTACTGCACCAGCTGGGGGTAACATTTTCTTACAACCAGCACAAGATGCCACAGCTGACGCCTGAAGATAAATATACACCCTTTCATATTTAACCAGCATATTTTGCCTTCTCAGCACAATACTGAAATCTGTTTAATTTTCAAACTGCCAGTTGAGATCTTCCTGACATTTTCAGTGGAGAAGGACAAGACGACCAAGGCTGAGGGTGCCCACACAGAGCACTGCAGGTGACATCACTTCGTGCCCAGAACAAAAATGCCACCACACGGGATGGTAGAAAAGCTCACTCCAACACCACTACACAGCAGCTTCCAAGACTCCACCATTTGTTTTACAATTACTAAGCAAAGCCCTCCAAAGGTTTTTCACTAACTTTAGGCAGTTGAAGTGCCCATTCCAGTTCCAGCACAAAGTTTTAAAAGTTCACGTGCTGATGGACACTGGGCTGGTATGTCCTAAATACATCTTTTTCCTTGTTTCCCAGCAGAACTTTTTGTCCAAAACATGCACACAAAACCCAAACACACTGTAAAACAGGTAAAGTTGAATTTCATCCTGGTCTGAGACAATTTGTGGGCCACCTACTTAGTACTATCACGCTAATTAAGAATGTTCTAACAGCAGGAGAAGGTGAAAAACACTTTGGATGTTTTGGTGAATCTCCTGGAGTTGTGTGAATTTCCCAGCTTTAGTTCTTCAGAAGCCCATCCTATAGATTAAGATCTTCCAGTGGTCAGTTAAATTATATATGTTTTTCATTAGAAGCCTAAAGATAAATATGAATTCATAAGTGTGTATATACAGACATACCTGCAGGACTTAATCATTTGGATCACAGTGGAAAGTAGTTTTAACACAGCAGTGAATTTTGCCTTTCCAGTGTGTTAGAGAAAAGGAAAGAAGTGGAGCTGTGTATGAACATAAATCAGAGTGACCTTTACCACTTCTTTAACTCCCAAGGAAAAGCTATTGCATTTTAGGGAAAGAACAGTCTCCATTAAAGAATGAGACAATCAGCCCATTAGGTCAATTTTAATTTTAAGACCAGAATATTAAATATTCCCTTTGATTATGAATTGTATTAAAGTGATTAAAATCATCTAATAAAAAAAATCCTAATCCCAGACCTGCTGTCATATAAATATATACGGTTCAAAATATTTCAGTGCAACTTAACATTCGTAATAAGGTCCATAATTTATTAAAATTATAATCTAACCACATTTAAATTAATTTTAAAACTCAAAAATATACAGTCTTACCATCTTACTGTCTGATATTAAAGAATGCCTGTAAAATCACGTTTTCTAGCTTTTTGCTTCTCTCCTTATTGTGTGACTACCCCTACAACATAAAAACATCTTGAAGGACTCAAATGAACTCCATCAGATACTAGGAGAGATGAGTGACAAAGCTACAAAAAAATCCTAACATTTTCCTGAAGAATCTTTGTTATTATTTATAAACACTTTTTTTTTCTGTTGCTGTAACACAACTAGGAGACATATGTAGATAGATAAAACACCAAATGTTTATTTTTTTAATTTGTTGGGGTTTTTTTTTATGTTTTAAAGTGATCTCCACATTTTGCAGGCTTTTTTCTTCAGATCACTGCCATAGTCTTCCGAGGCAGGCTGCAATCCCCATTTGACTCATCACATTATGTGCTCATATTAAGTTTTGCATTCAATCCCAGTGCCATCTATAACTTGCTACTAATATCTTTACACCACTGAGGCCTTGATATTTGATGGAAAGCCCCTGAAACCTCACCAAGGGTCTCATCAAATCAGGCAAGCCTCACTTTGCTGTGTATTTACCAAGTGAAGCATATATTCAAGTGAACCCAGTTTGAGGAGTCCATGGTTAGTTAATCAGCTATGAAGAGTTTTCTCAACCTATTGTTTTTAGCAATACAGCCAAAATTCTATGAAATGGCATCCCTTGCTGCTCCACTTGAACATCAATGCTTTACCTGAAGAGAATCAAAATGTTATCTCTCCCTCCCACTAATTCCTGACTTCTTGCTTAGTGCAACGCATCTAAAGAAATGAAACTTATTGAATCAAGTTTAATGACATAATAAATTCTTCCCTTCAGACAATGTTGAGGCTTAATTCACTAGAGCACTTTAAGCCTTTGCCTTTAGCATCTGATGGGTCATTAGTCTGTAATCCTCAGCTAGCCTGTTTGGAATCTAAACTAAATCAGGAACCGTATCAGTAGTTTCTGAAATATGACTGGCAGGTCAAGTGGCCTCAAAAAGACTGCCTGGGGCATATAAGACTAGGCTAGGGCATGACTAGAACAGAACCAGTGATGGATCTGGAAGCGTGTACTCAATAAAGACTTCATTCATTCTAACTCACTAAACAGCAGTTCTTCAAATGACTTGACTTATATTTTTGATGTTTTTAACCAGTAGGTCATGCAATAAAATTGTCCTGTGTGTGCCAATAGGCTTAACACACAGATCATTGACTTGCATGCTTGGGCATATTTTATTTATATTTTTCCCCTCAAGTTTTTCCATAGCAGCCTGAAAAAGGCAATAGAATCACTGCCGTGTGGGAAAATATGTAATCTAAAGGACTTAGATCATAGAATTTTGAAGAGCAGAAAGTTTGATGAAACACCCTTTTGTCTAAGAAGAAAAAAACTCTGAAACACCCATTCCTACACCTGGAAATTCACATTCTTGAGATGCTACAAATAATCTCTGCTCCCAGCTGAATATTTCTTGCATTACATATTAAAAACACTATGTAGGCAATAATTTTAGGGCTTTTCAATACAAGCCAGAAAACCAACTCTGCTTTAGAATTTCAGCTGGAGTATTTCAGGCTTATTGGAGAGGAAAGTGTGCTGTGCTCATCTCCAGAACCCTCCACCACAGCATTCACTGAACGCTCGTGAGACTTGATTCAAAGTCCACTTCAGTCAATTGACCCCAGTGGTCTTTAGATCAGGCCCTTAATCTGTACATTGCACTCAGATAATCAGTAACAGCTTAGTTAGACACTTTTTTTTTTCCACTCGTCATTTTCCAGATTCAACAAAACATTTCCAAACCCCTCAAAATCAGACTGGCACTTCTGGTGGATACAGTGCAGCACAAGCTATAGCAGAGGTTTAAGTGGTGTTTGCAGTTAAAAAAAAAAAACCAACCAAAAAAAAACACAGTGGGAGAAAATTAATAAATAAACACATAATCTTGATACTTTGACTCCCAGAAAATAACCTGAAAAGCTTCAGCTCTGATGCCATAGTGATTTCTCAGTGGAGACAAAGGCACATTGGCACCAAGCCGGGAGTGAAAAGGAAGACTAATTCTGATTTGGAAACAGAGCAAAAGGCTGGGTTATGGACTACAGACCAAGTTCCCCCACTGTCCCTAGAATACCAAAATACAAGGATTCAAAAGTCAGACAGGATAATCTCAAGAATTCCTGCTCTGAGGAGTGACAGAAGCCCACAATCACCCCATTTAAGAGTCACCTTCTGCAGAATGGCTGTGTGAAATTCAGCAGGGCAAATCCCAAAATATCCCCAATTAGAAAGATAACTCATTTCCAGATCCAGCCTGCTCAAAGTTGTCTACAGTTTAATTTAAATATGCATTAAACACACTGTGTAGCAGAGGCAAAATTACTTATTGCTTTAAGCATGCCCATGCTATTTTAAAATAGCCTGGCCGTCATGAGCATTTCTCCTATTATCTTTGGTGACATTTAATCAGTGCTTAAATGTTGGGAACACAGGGGAAAGAAATCAGGTTATATATTTGGGAAGGCAACTCTTAGAAATTAGGCTTCTTTCCAAAAGAAAACTTAACCAGTTGCTCACTGCCTAAGCAAACAGAGTTCACACTTAAATTTTCTCCTGGTAGGAGGAAAGGCACACCCCACCAGTGTCAAATCCTTTTGGGGATGCTCTACCAAGGCTGAATTCAAATTCCCAGAAGACTCAGACCAGTAACCTCATGCTCTATACAGTAAGATTCTCTTTTTCTCTGTGCCTCACACACTACGGAGGCAGAAGGTATTTACAGGAATGAGGAAATGTAATTTTTTTTCCCATTTATTATTGAACTATTAAATGCACTCTGTCATTTGGGAACTTCCTCCATCTCCAGCCTTTGTATTCCAAGGTACTTCAGTAACAGCAGTAAGTGAAACTAAAATGCCAACTTGAGATTTGCATTATAAATGGCATATACAAAGAGAGACTTTTTAAACTTTGGTTGATCTAGCATATCAAAGATCTTTTTCTCTCTTTTTCTAAGCTACTTCAGTGACTGTATTGAAGTGAACTGAAAGGATTAGCTTGAAAGTGGCAAGAAATCTGGCATGCAAAGAAATAAATTTTTTCTCCACACTTATTTCAGTTGAACTCTTCATTATATGGGGGCCCCTTTCCTCTTCTGAAATGCATTTTCCTCTGTCTCTCTCAAGCCATCCCATGCTGTGCCAGTCCCAAACAAGGTGAAAATACAAAGTGTGCAAGAGCAGCTCCTGACACTGGTTCGCTCAGCTCCTCTTCAACCTTCTGCACTGCCAAACTGAGCACCAGAGTGAAGACTGCAATCTATTTACTCATAATTTCCTATTTAGCCAGAGCTAGAGGTAAATCCAGTCATACTGATATCTGCCTCTCTCACACTTTATCCTGATGCACTTCCCCACGGCACAGACCTCCATGTGATCAGGATACACATCCCAGAAATACACACGGAGGACGTTCTCCACTTCCCAAAGAAATCACATGCAGTTTTCACTACTTGCAGTGTGGTTAGCATAGCCTTACTCCAGTAATATCTGGGAAAAATGAAACAGCATGGAAAAATCACCAGGGGAAGAAGAGCAGAAGGAATGACTCAGCTGTGAACCTGGATTCAGACAAAAATGACTAAGAGCTCCCAAAATCAAAAAAAAAAAACTTCGCGACTGCTGATACCAATTCTCCACTCAGATTCGTTCCCATTTAGAAAACTTACAACAAGTTAGATTATTCTTTAGAAATGCTGGTCACTCTGTGGCTCCCTACCTAGCTCATCCCTTTCCTTTGAATAATTAAGCAAACCAGCTGCATTAACTCTTTGAAACAAAAGCCCTTGGTGTTTACTGGCAAGTTCTGTGGCAGTCCTAGATAAGTATCAGAGATGAACTCCCCGGCTGTGTTTGGTGAAAGGCTGAAGGGAAAGAAGGGGCTGGCAGGCAGAGGCAAGGGGAAAGGCTTGGGTTTCCCAAGCTGGGGCTGAGTCAGAGCTCAGGGCTCCATCAGCGCTCCGTGTTTACGGAATAAATCGTTATTCCATCGCAGACGCATCCACTGCCCACTCCAGCCCGAGCTCATTCCTCTTACATCAGTGACTCCACAGCAAGATTAGACAGACATGCAGCAGGGAAAAAATCCAGCCCAGGACAGTGTAATCCCCGCTTTCCTGACAAACTTGTTTATGCCAGGGCAGCCCAAGGCCTGCAGGAGAAACAACGTGTGTCCAGGCTGGTGACCGAGGACAAACTCAGAGTGCCCAAAATATGGGGAATGTTACTCCAGACATAACAAAATACAGCTTATAATGCCATGCCACTGAGATAGTCTTTCATGTGTGGCTTCTAGAAGTTGATTTATCGGCAACTAATTACAGAAAATACTGGGGGGTTTCTTCACATCACACAGGCCACAATAGATGCTCCATCCCTCAGCGTCGATGACACGGGCACCCTGTCAGAGCTGAATAGCTGCCCCTCCTCTTCACCAGTGGGGACTTGCTAATGTCCTGGGCTAAAACTGTGCCAGCACCAGCTGGCAGGCACGCTCGTGAACCTACAAAACCCACCCCGAAGACAAGAGAGACCTCTGCAACCTGCAGAAGCAAGACCAGGATTTCTCCTTCCTCCCAAGATTAACTGCAGGAGAGTGCTCCAACAGCTATTCATCACCACCAGCACCTAAAGCCTTCCTCACTGCATATATCAATGTGTCGAGGGCTGTGACTAATGGAAAAGGCACCACCCTATAAAAAGGAATAAAAATGAAGGAACCATCAGTAACAAGCAGCAAGTCAGCTGTATCAAGCTAAATTTTTTTTTAATGCAAAGATTTGAAGTAAATACACACTCAAAAAAAAAAAAAATCAGTCTTATTAATCTCCTCATAAAGAAATGCAAAATATTAAATCAGTTTAGGTTTATTTCAAGCAGCCTTAAAGAGATAAATAAAAATAAGCTTCCAAAATGCCCAGGGAAGTGACATGAGCCTGTGATTCCACAGAATCTGCAAGGAGGCTGAGCCACACGTAAAATACTGTTTGCATATGTGGAGCTCAGCACACAAAAGACTTCTGAGAAGAGAGCAATGTCAAAACAAAAGAGTAGCTGTATTAATATCTATATTTACTTTTGCTGGTTCCTTCCTATAAGGCTACATCTAGGGAGAGGAATTAATTGTCTGGAGAGCCCACCTTCTGTAGTGACCCACCCAAGTGGGTCAGCCTGAGCCTGACGGCAGAAATGAGCAATAAAAAGTTTGACACTGTCTGAAATAATCCCGGATTTCATTTAATCTCCCTCCTAGTACTAAAAATAACAGAAAGCAATAAAATCTCAGATGGTGCATATTGCAAGAGCCGGCATTTAATCTCACTGATGAGAAAGAGAAAAAGCGACAGACCCCTTTCTCAGCTTCCCAACACTCCCAGTTTTGATTCTTTTCCTGCAGTGCTCGAATATGCACCTACTTCCTTGAATTAACAGATCTCCAAATAACACTCATAGGGACTATTTTCCTACACATAAAGTTGCTTTCTCTGTTCAGAGGAGTATAACTGGCTTTGGGAAGAAATATAAAAGAGTTGCTAAAGCCAGTAATTTCCTCAGCCACACATATGGCTTCTAAGTTTAATAGCAATTATGTCATTTTTATATATGATTCACTTGATGTTGTTTTCATGTGAATCACTTGACATATATAACTCTGGCAGATTTCTTAAATAAGCATATCACCAGAGACTAAATTACTAATCAATTAACCAATTTCTCTCTCTTACCCCTCCCTGCCACTTCCCCCATCTTGGCATGCAATTAGGAGAGAAAACTAAACTTAGAAAGGCACTTGGAGAAAATGAGGTTTGATAAACCATGGGGTTTTTATTCTGGGGGGAGGAAGGGGATGGCAGGGCAAAAAACTGGGGCCAACAGCAAGCAGACACATGAAAAGGCTTTGCACTCAAGTGTCTCCCTGCTGGGACCTGAAGAGCATCTCTGCAACACCCAAGGTATCTCCTGCACCCCAAATATTGCACAGCCACCCTGGGCAAGGCTCATGCCCTTCACCCCTGCCTTGCAGGAGCACCAACGTGGCCACAAACACCTGCTGTTCAGCACTTGAGCAGGTGCAGCAGGGACACCAACACCCCCAAACGCACGAGGTTTGAATTCTCACTTCTCTTCTTGCTGGGGAGGACAGGGAGGCCAGTGCTGCAGAGGAACAGGGAAGGAAACAGCCCAGTTGGAGAGGTGTTTACAGCTTTCTTGCCCGACCTCCCTGTGCTCTCACCACAACACACACCCTTCTTTCCAGAAGAAATTTCACACCCTGCAACACCCCTTCCTCATTTTCAAACCGTTCACCACCCTGGTGCTCAGCAACCTGTCCCTTGGCCACAGGCACAGACCAGCCCTTCCTCCCCTTTCCTGGAAACACAGCTGGGCATCCCCTTCCAGCCCCACACCACCTCAGCTCCCTCTGCTCTCAGGAACTATAGGCAGAGAGGGTTTATTTTGCCAGCTTAACTGTTTTTAACATATTTCCTTCAGCTCCCAGCTCAGCATATAGGCAAAACACCTGACTCATTGCATTTTTGGGTCTTGAGTGAAGTAGCCACAGGCATTTTCCACACCCTTCTTATTACTCTGCTTGGAGACCAGGTATCTTTCAGAAGGAAAGCCACTTCTCTTGCTATAAAAATGCCTTGAAAACTGGTTGTTAACATCCTCAACTCTAACTGCAGTTAGTGAAAGGCAGTCTACACCTACAGCAACTTTCCACCAGTGTTTTGCTTCCCTCTTATAAACTCCACTGGTCCTCTCTCACAAACAGAAAGCAAAGATAGCTACTCTGAGCAGTTTCTGAGATCTGCTATCTGTGTACTTTGGCTGGTATCAAAAGAACAATTAAGCACACACTTAATACAATCACTCAAGTAAATGCACTAACTCCTCTAAGACAACCTTATTTGCTTGTTTTATTTAAGAACATATTCAAGAGATTTGTTTGAAGAAACCAAAGCAAACAGCAAGACCAGGGCTCAACCACTAAACATCCAGAAGACCAACCACTGCAAATCTTTTCCAACATAAAAAACAAAATTTAGGTTTCACCATCCAGTTTTCAAACACAAAAAATCCATAAGCCATCACAGGATAGAACCCCAGCTTTGTTTTCCCACCTCCCATAGCTGATTTTACCTTAAAAATGAGTGGCTTCTTTTCTTCTCTCCTTCCTTCCTTCCTTCTGTCCTCAGTCCAAGAAAATGAGGAGCCCAGCTCCTCTGATATAGCCACCTCCCTGCAGTCAGGCCCAAGTGAAAGCACCTGTGCCTTCTGGAGAGCCAGAGCACACCTGGGAGCAAGGAAAGAGGTGAATGAAAGCCTGTAAGCCAAGCCAAGCCATCTAAACTGGTGTAAAAGTGTGAGGTTTACACATGGACATGTACTGAGACAGTAATAATCCTCCTGCTAGGGTGAGCAGGCACCCCAATCACCTCTCTCTGTTACTCATGGTATTCACATACAGTAAAATTACTTACCTAAAGAGATTCATATTCTAGAGGATATATTCTAGCCCTTTACCTGATTCACAGTAGAAACTGGTTATTTCACTGTCCCAAATATGGTGATGAGAGAACAGAATCATTAAATCATTTAAGGTGGAAAAACCCTCTGAGACTGAGTCCAACCACTAACCCAGCACTGCCAAGTCATCACTAAACCATGTCCCCACTGTCCCACTCTGCACTGGGGTGGCTTCACCTTGAGTCCTGAGTGCAGTTTTGGGAAAGAGGAGGAGAGGACACTGATCTCTTCTCTGCGTTGATCAGTGACAGGGCCTGAGGGAATGGTTAGAGCTGTGTCAGGGTGGGTTTAGGTTGGACATCAGGAAAAAGATCTTCACCCAGGGGTGGCTGGGCACTGGAAGAGGCTCCCAGGGCAGTGGTCACACCACAAGGCTGACAGAGCCCAGGAAGTGTTTGGGCAACTCTCTTGGACACAGGCTGTGACTCTTGGAGATGGTCCTGTGCAGGGCAAGGAGTTGGACTTGATGATCCTCATGGGTCCCTTTCAACTCAGATTATTCTGTGACTCTGTGACACATATAATGTCCCTTAATTTTACGGCTGAAACACCTGAAGGATGAGATGAACTTCCCTGGTGAAAACACCCCAGAGACACCAGGATAAGTCAGCTTGGAGGTGAGATGTGCTCACACAGATGTGAGTGAGCCCATGAGGGTTTGTTCTCACAGCAGTGGTCCAACCTCCTTCTGTTCACTCATTATTTCAGGTGCCTATCCCAGCTGCTCACGCTCAGATGTTGCAGATTATCACTGATAGGAGCTCTTCACTCCTAGAAGTTTTGTTTGGTTTCATTCAAAACCTGTTTTTTTCTCCCTTTTCCTTCTGCTGTACAGATCTAGCAATCTGGTTTTATGAAATAAACAATTCCCCAAAGACAAGTGTGCTGGCAGGAATCAATACAGCTGGTTTGACTCCCCTGAGACATGGCTTGTTCAAGGTGAAAAGCCTGCTGGGTTTTCTTTACCTGGCTGGTTACCAACTGTTATAAATAAGGAAGTTCTGAGCAACAGAGTTCATAGAACCACAGAATGACTCAAAGGCACCTTAAAGACCATGGGCAAGGACATTTTCCACTGGTCCAGACTGTGCAAAGCCCCATCCAGCTTGGTCTTGGACACTTTCAGGGATGGGGCAGCCACAGCTTCTGTGGACAACTTGTGCCAGGGCCTGTCTCCTCCCTGTGCATACCTGTCAGGATCATCTTCCTGTCCTGGGAAACAGGAACTTCAGCTTCCAAGGTGTGACTGTGTCTTGGAGGATCAGCTTCAGAGCACCTGCCCAGCTCCTGGGCATGACGATCATCCCAGGATTTTCCAGCGGGGTGTTCGTAACACTGCCAGCATTTTCCCATATCATGAACATTATCTGTGCTGGTCTGGGTGCTACTGGTCCAGTGTTCATCCAGAACCCTACCTCTGTTTTGTGAACACTCAGTTCTCTTTGCAGGGTGCCCAAAGACCTGCTGCCACCAGCTGTGTCTTCCAGGCAGCCACGTGTGCTTCCCCAAAGCCTCAGAAAACACCGAAGCTTGAGCACTTCTCAAAAGTGAATCCCCCTGCCTGCTTTTTTTGATCCTGTTTACTCCATGCACTTAATTAACACAACCACATTCTGAGGATGCATGTTATCAGCACCACATGCCCTGGTCTAACAAAAACCACGGCAAAGTATTAGTAATAAAATCCCCGCTTTGCAGAAAAAGTAACAGCAAAATGCTCCTACACCACGTACCAAATGGCACGTCTTCTGTGGCATCCCCACCTTCCTCGCCTCCCTCTTCCTGTGGCTGGTCCATCTGTCCTCACTTGGGAGCTCTGATTTCACACATCTTTCCCCACCACATCTCCCCTGCTCGCCGAGTGCTCCTCAGACTCTCCGTGATTTGCAATCCTGCAGCAGTTCCACTGTGCGGTTTCCCATCGCTCCCGGCCTGCCCCGACTTCTGCATTTCCTGCTGCCAACAAACCCACCTTACACCCACTGCCAGCCCCCCCCGGGGCACTGTTTCCACCCACCTCGTGTGGTCTGGGCTGTGGATGTCAGCAGTGTGAGCTCCTCACACGCTCTGCCTGCTGAGTCCCACTCACCCATTCCCTGCCGTAACCAAACGAATAACCTGCTGGCAGGGGGATGGAGAGAACTTTGCAGAGTGGCCCCATCCTTCCTCTGTTCCCCTCCCCATTCCCCTGTAGACCCTCCACACCAGGAAGGCTGATGACAACGTGCTGAGCTCAGAATCTCCCAGCCTACTTAACCCCCTTGAGAAACTTTCCCAATCCCAGCTGAGTCCTGAGAAACGTTCACTCAAAGAAAACTTCCCAGCTGCAGAATCCTCAGTGCCAGCAACCTCTGCAGTCCCAAACCTGATGTGATCCAAGCTTGGACTGGACCTGTCAGATCTGCTCTGGAAAATTCACAGGCTAAAAACTCACTAGAAAAGGAACAGAGCAGCTCTTTTGCTATCACAGCAATACCACACTAAAACATTAATGACCACCCTTGCTTCCCCCAGGACTTACTTGACCAACCAGGAAACAACTAACCTGGTTCCCTTTAAAAGTCATGGCATACTCTGTAGCAAAGATATTAAAATTTTCCGGGTTTTTCTCTTCCTCAGATTGATTGATGCTGCAAAAGGACAGACAAAGCTTGGGCTAGAGGAATTTTCAGGAGTCTTTCTAAAGTAAATTTCCTATATTTAGTGAAATTGCATGCTGCTGATACATATTATTGGCCTACAGAATGAGACTCATCCACCCAAGGAAAAGGATTAACTGAAATATTGCCATTTCTAGGAATTAAAGTTATTGGAATTCAAGCTGAAGCCCATTTCCTATATGCAATCTTAATGTGATCCTCAGGGAGCTCTGAAATTATCATCTTCAAGTAAGTGATCTTTTCATGCAATTTTATTCTAGCACTATATCTAGGTATCTTCTCCATAACTTCTATGTCCACAAGCTTATTTATCTCCTTGCTAAAGTTCAAAATCTAATTTCCAACACAGGTTACTTACTGTAATAAACTGTACAAGCTTTAAAGTGACAAGTTGAAAGATACAATTTTTTAGAGTTATGAATTAATAGCCATATACGTCAAAGAAAGTGCCAACTTTTTCATATTTATAGATATATTATTGAAATGATAAAAAATGAACTGGGGAAAGAGAAAAGAAGTGAGGAGAACTACATATAATGAATCAAACATACTTAACAAGACATGTACAGACACTTTAGTGTGCATCTCTTTTATTACATTACATTAATCAAATTCTGCTAAAGACATCCATCTAAGCGAAGTGTCACAGTGATATTCTATAAAAACATTCTTTTGAAAAAGAGTCTTCCCTGACAGTGGCATCAACTCCACTGTCTTAAGTGATTGTCAGGACTGCATTACTCAGAAATTAAGAGAATTTATGTAAGTGCCTCACGAGCTTCCCTGAAGAAAAAAAATAATTTAATTGGAGGAAGTGTACAAACTCTGATAAAGGCTGGTAAAACAGGGATAAGTGATTTCACTTAGGGAATAATGAATGGGGTTTTTTTTTTCTGCTTCTTTCTCCTTTGGTTCACAGCACCGACAAGACTTTCTTCATCGGGAAAATCCTGGAAGAAAATCTTCCCTTCTGCTAAAATGGGCAGGATACGTGCTCTTTTGCTAAATTATCCAGCAAGACCTGATCAGCTGAGATTTGAGGCTATTTTTCTTCCCCCGTGTATTTATTTATTTATTCTAATGAGCCTACAAACAGCTCTGGGGAAGGCAATGGAGGTTTCTTTGCCATGCAGATGTGAGGCCCAGATGTGGCACAGCTTGGCATGGCCTGGCTCTGGTGGGCAGAGGCAATTCTTACAGGCTGGGCACTTGGGTCACGGCCACATGTGAGTTCAGGTTTGCACCAAGCATGATCTTCTGCCTTCCTGCTACCAGGCAGATGCTGCAAACCCAAGGTAACTCAGTGTTTTTACAACCTATTGCACCTGTGTGGTTCAAAGTGGGATCTATAACAGGTCTTCATTTGTTGCTCGAGAGGAAAAAGATGTGGAGTTAAAATTTTGGTTTAATTCCTGCATTATTTCATCTCCTTCTTTCAAACAGCCTAACCCAGGATTTCTTAACTTTGACCACACCTAGAAAAAATATGAATGCTAAAATTCCCATCAAATAGAGAATTTGGATGAAGCTGCTTTCAGCCCCAGTGCCAGCAAGCCACAGAGAATGAGGGGTGAAGGGTATTGCATCACTTCTCCTCCATTATTTAGATGCAGTGGGATCCATAAATCCACGGAGGTGGCATCCATTAGGTAGCATTAAGGTAGTGCTGGCATTCCCACTCAGCTCTGGGCTTCCCATTGTGTGTGGGGGGGGGGTTGGTTTTACTTCCCTGCAAAGGAAGGGAAAGCTCCTCATGGTAATCCCTGAGTGATGTGGCATCAAGTGTCAAAATATAAGACAAGGAAACAAGGCACAGGGAATAGTTTCATCTAAATGATTCACTGACAGATCACAAAAGCAACGATTTGCTCTTCCCAATTATTCTCTAATTTCACTAATCAAACTATTAAGCCTGGATGTTATTCAAAACTCAAAGTCAACACTACAAAAAAGCCAAACATGAAATCCACCATTTGCATAACTTATTAAGTGAAATATGGAATTCATGTGACAGACAGAACGTCAACTTCAAACTGTGTTTCCAGCCACAGCAAGAGCTGTTTGATCTACACGGGTTAGTTCCCTACCAGGAAAAAATCACACACACAGAATTTGCCAAACTAGTCAATGCAGAGCGATTCTGCAGTGAACTTTGTAAATGCAGGAGAGCTGTGAACACGTCGGATCAAAATTCTGCCACAAATTCAAACTAATATTTACCGAACATCCAGTTCACTGCTCGCTCAGCTGCTCTTATCAATGTTTTAATAAACTATAAATCCTAGCGAGCCCTGAGGCAACTTAACTGCTGTAGTGATGCTGCAGGGTGATTAGGAAAAAAACTAAAGATAAGATCCATTGTTTTTTTCATGGTTGTGCACATCATTTTTCTATTTCTTATGCTTTATGTGTGATAATCTGAGCTTCCTCAGAGGTAAATTCTCATCTAATCATAAGTCCCCACACATCAACAGAACATATCCTATGTGGTCTAACAACAAAAAAACAGAGAGCAAGAAGTGCTTCATTAACAACATGGATTTAACCTACCGTAAGCTCATTTTTAGGCTGCAACAAAAGCCCTGGAAAAGGTGAAAATTAAAAGATGTCACCTAAAGAGCTCTCTAAAATTAGAATTAATTTTAATCCGCCTGGAAAAAAAAAACCTGAATGGTGCTGAGAGTTATGAAGAGGGGGGTTGTTTTAAAAATATATATAATATCAAACAAAAGGAACAAGAAGCCCTGTTTAAAGAAACAGGGCAGACATCATGCTCTGCTGTTCAGATTTATACCTAAACCACTTGAAAATGTACTGGCAGAGCCCATCCTGTGGCATTTCTGATACCTACAGTGTATGGGGATGGGGTCCTGGGTGCAGGCAGGTAAGGGCACAAAGGGGTGGCAGAGGAGATGCAGAGGGATCACCTCTCATTTTGGTAGCCCCGCAGGTGCCAGAAAAGGATCTTGGGTTTGAAAGGGATGTTTAAAAGCTGTGTCAGTATGTTCTGCTCTGGAACTGCTCCAGGCAGCATTGGGAGGAAGGAGATATCTCCTCTCGCTATTTTTGGGTTGGAGCATCCCTGCTCCAGACAGGTTCTTTTTCTTGTCTGATTCACCACAGCCAGAGCAACAAACCAGGAGAGTGAGCTGGATTAATATCAGGTGCATCATTAATAAATATTTCCCCCTTTCCCAGTGTTTCTCCCTCTGTCCCTGCCTGGGTCTGCTCTGCTCCCCAGGCAGCCCATCCCTGGCTCTCACAAGCCAGGCTGACCTTTCTCTGCATACACAGCCCTGCCAGGATCAGCCCCAGCAACTGGAATTTGTCTCCCTCTAAGTGACAGCTGCCATTTTAATGATCCAGCAGCAAAGGTGAGTTTCATCTCAGGAGGCAGAGAGGGAATGCAAAATAAAGAAAGGGGAAAAAAAATGTTTCTGTGAGGAGCTCCTGAAGATCAGATGGTTAAGAAGTGATTTGGGGGTGAATTCTATATTTAAAAAACATTTTTAGCCAATTTAACAGATAACTTAACTAGTTCCTACGTTGCACTGATGTGTATTTATAACTCCTTTTGAATGGCTTTGTATTAACTTGGTGATTTTCAGTGGTTCTTAACAGAACCTGACTCTTCCCTGTGCTCATCTGCCTGGTGAGCTTGTCCAAAGACAGCTCTCAGCCAGACTATAACACTTTAAAAATAATTTCAAAGACTTTCCCCCTTGGTAATGTGATGGAGTGATTAGAAGAGCTCTCACCATTACCCCACCATTTTCCTTTAAGACACATATGAAAATTCCTTCCCTTTCTCAGCCCTGGCACGTTCAGAGTTACTGTTCCCACTCACAGCTGTCACTACCATGCAAACTTAATAAATTCCATCTATGCATGACTTACTTAGCTAACCTCCATCCACCAGAGATACACGCTTCTTACTCAGACAAGCAGGACAATAACATAGTAAAGCTTCAAAACAATAGCTCTCATGTTTCAAATATGTATAATATGGCAAGGGGCTTATCCCAGCCCTGGTGATCCTACCCTAACAGAAAGGAGCTTTTCTTTCATACTGCTTAACTTTTGGGNAATAAAAATAAAACAAAATAAAAAGAGCTCTTTTAAAAGGAAAAAGGTAATTATAGAGGAATAATTAAGTAAAAGAAGAGGTAAAATGGGCAGAGTTTCTCTCACTGAGCAGAATACTCCCCAAAACACAGACAGCCAGATTCTGACCTACCCCACCTTTGAAATTTCCAGTAACAAATTAACCCTCCACAAGAGCTGCAAATTCAAATCCACACAACCCAGAGTAAAATCTGGCCCTGAACAATTTTATTAGCAGCAAATTTGTCATGCACATTAAACCCTTCCCACCAACAGCCTCGGGCCACATCAGCTGGGACCCTGCACCGTTCCCCTTTGCCACCTTGTCTGTCAGGAGAGCAATCAGCACTTTTTGGAAGAGCTCAGCGTTTTTCAGAATCAACACCACAAGAGAAGTAATCATGCCTGTGTTAAATAAATACTTCCAAATGCCAGGTGAAATGCACATCAGAGTGCATCAGGCAGCCACACAAGGTATCTGGAGGCAGAAGAACAAAGTATGCTTCACTTTGCATTAGAGCGGGCGAGCGCTGAAGCCCACGAGCAACAGAAAAATGCAGGATGAGTAATTTTACTAGGTGCTTCCCTGCAAGATTTCCTGGGGCCAAGCACTGTCCTGGCTGCGTAATTTTGATTAAATCAATAGCTGTTTATCAGTGTGCCATAAAACGACAGGAGCCAGATGCAGGAGGACTGAAACCGAACACAGGTAAGCGAGAAACAGCAGCAGGGCTGATGATAAGTGGTAATTTCTAGGCTGATTAACTTGGGCATGAAGATGGGCACTGGAAAGGTTCACTCCAGCCTTTCATCATTCTGTTTCTCCTGCTGGATGTCCTTTAGATGTTATTAAATGATGGATTTCTCAACAGGTTTAATTCCCCATCCCTGGAAGTGTTCAAGACCAGGCTTGGAGCAGTCTGGTCCATTGGAAGGTGTCCTTGTTCTTGGCAACAGGGCTGTAACAAGGTGGTCTTCAAGGTCCCTTCCAACCCAAACCATTCTGGGATTCCATGATTCCACAGTACGTTCCCTGGGTGCTGTGAGACTGTGATCCAGTGCAATTTTCAAAGTGTCACTCCAGATAAGTAGGATTTGAAGCACAATTCCAACTATCAGAATATATCTTTCCACTCTGATTACTTTCTATTTTAGAGTTTTGGGGCAAACTTCACAATAAAGGGGCCACAAGAAGCAATGTGTGCTTGGATCATCTCCTCCTGCCCTTGCCCTGTGCTGCTGATGGCAGTGTTGGCCTCACCTGGAGTCCATGGTCCTTGGATTCCAATCCTTTGCTCCAACCAGATCCTGCCAGGTGCCCCTGCTAAAGGTGGATCAGAGGAAGCTCAAGGACATCCAGTGAATCTACAAGAAATCTGAACTTTTTCCCAGACCAAAGCCTGCCCATGGTGCCTGTTCTAATCTCTCAAAGAAAAAGATTGAAGATTGCACAACAAATGGGATGCACAAACATTTCAGAAAGGTGCAATGCATAACAAACATAGTTTACAGGTGCCTTTTCTTATGGTGCATTCACACAATTAAATTCCATTATAGTCTCGACTTCCACATGGAAAATGGATGTCATAAGAGCACGTATAAATTATTCACATCTTTAGTAAATGGAGGGCTATCAAAAAATTGTCATGGGCTATCCATATGCAGTATGGCTTGAGCCACAACTGACAACCTAACTAATATTTTTAATATCCCAGTTATTTCATAATTACAAGAACACTGATATTTTACAGTATTAGTTCAAAGTTTGAAACTAGGAAGGCAAGTAAAGTGGGTGAAAACTCTGAGCTGGATTCTGCATCCTTTAAGCAGCCCAAGCTGGAAGCTCACGGTGTTTTTATGGACCGGTGGGTACTTTTGGGTATGCACAGAATGAAGAAATAGAGCCCCATAGTGGTTAATCCCCAAAGCTAAAAATAAAAACAAAACAAAACCCAACTGAAACCAGAGCCTTTTAAGCCGCTCTCATATTTTAAGCGAGTTATTAAAATGTTAATTATCTGACTAACATTATGCTTGAACACAAGGGGAAAAGACATTTTGAAAATTGTGCGCTTTTTTAACTGGGAGGGTAATTCACAGATTTCTTCCAAAATGACAATTTCTTTTTTATTCAGCAGCTTGAACACTAAGTCAGAGCACTCTTCAGACTGCAAATATAGCAATTATCCCAAGTAATGCTTTGACACTGTTACCACAGGCAAGTGGCCAAAGTGCATCAGCAGTCAAAATATCTAAGCAAGTTAACAAGCTCCTTTTACTCTCAGCAGAGCAGGAGAAGAAAGGGAATCCAACCCCTGAGAAATGTTAAAATAAAGGAGAAAGAAAAGCTGCTGGTGTTTGTTAAAGAAAATGGTGTCACTGTCTCGGCCTGATCAAGGTGTAACATCCGAGTCCCTGACAGATGTCCCTGGCTCTGCGGGATGGGGAGGGCGCATCCGCGGCACCGCTGCTGCCTGTCCCCGGCTAATGACTGCCGGCAGCCCACCAGGACCTGCCGTCAGCCCACACCTTGCTCCTCGCTTTGCTGCTCTTTCTCCTCTCTCTTTGCCCCATTTTTCTTTCTTTCTTTTTTTTTTTTTCCTCTTTTTCAGCTCCATTTACAAAATACCCCCATATGTACCATACAAAAGACATCTCAACTCATTAAGGAAATTCCCAAAGAACTATTAACAAATCATTTTGCTTCAGCCAGAGATATCAGATTTAATTAGGTGAGCGGTGTTGATGGGGTGCAAAAACAAAAGCCATCTCCTGTCTGAAAAGGTTCAGGTCCTGTGTAGGCCCCATTCTTCCCTCCATGGCACAGACAATAATTGAGCATTTTTTTAAAGGACATAGGGATGAAAAGAGGAGTCTGTCTAGCAGACAAAAGCTTTCAACAAAGATTTGTTTTCCTTTCTCACCAGGTGACTTAAAGGGAAAAAATCTTCATCTGTAAAGAAATGGCTACAACCTACAGTGAGAACACAGTGACTGAGAATATAAAACAGTTCTAACAAGCATAATTTTTGCAAGTGATTAATCAAAATGTATTTAGCCAGTCATTTTCAATGATAATCAAAAGACCCGCTTAAAACAATAATCATTTTGCAATAATAACAGTTATGTTCATTCAAATGCAGGCAGGCTCTGCTGCCTGGAATGAAACGTCGAGGTTGGCCCTGCCACAATGCCCTGAAACACTAAAGGGTTTCTCTGAGTGGGAAATCACCAGGATGGAGACTACAGGTTGCACAGATTCGGGTCCTGTACAGCACAGGAATGCAAAGCACCAGGGTGCCAAAGGTTTATTTCTCCTCTCTTGTTTTAAACCTTTGGGTTGATGCTCTTTGGAGTTGTCAGTTTAGGGCAATATTATCTGGGTGGTAGGATAATACTGGCACGTTACTCAGGGTGTAACGGGAATGTTTTTCCAGCAGCTTCCAGAGGCTCCAGAGATCACATATTGTTAAAGACAAGACTCATTCCATCTCTTAAAATACATCTATCTGCAAATTAAGAGGCTTAAGAAGTACTAACAATTGACATATGCCTTTGTGGTACTAGCTATTCCTCCAGACCTTTAAGCATATTCCTCATCTCTCCTTCCCTCTTGTATTGGGTTAAAAAAAAAAAAAAGCAAATCCCACATTAGTCATTGGCATATCAGAGCTGAGACCACTCTGGGCTCTATGAATATATCTTTATAATTTAAGGCTTACAAGGAGCATGCACCAATTAACACCGTGGAGCAAGCTTTTGATACAAATCATCATTAAATAAACACACTGAAGCTTTTCAGAACCAGGAGCTACAAATGATAACAAAAGAAGTCAGCAGATCCAGCAGGAAAGAGCAAAAACGTCCTCCAAAACACACTCTGATGCCACTACAAAAAAAAGCAGCGGCTGGCAGAGATGCCATCAGCAAAAAGGGAAAAAAAAAAAAGGAAGAAAAGTTTAAAATCTGCCATTTTAATTTTTAACAGTTTGAAAATGTTTAACAGAATATATTTTATGCCTGTGGGAGATAAGGACAGGAAGAGTAACAGGACACTCTTGCAGTCTTGAAAGTCACCAAAAAAATAATTTGGAAGTATTTTCAACTTTATTTTATCTGAAGCCCTGACAGTTAATTTGGTGTGAAAAACTGCAACAGTAGAAAACAGATGTTAAGGGGCAAGCACATAGTTAAGGTCAAAACAAACATAAAACACCGCTTCCATTTCGAGGAGAAGGAAAAAAAGATTTGTCCAGCAACAGGTTTTATGCTAAACCTGCTTTTTTATTGTTCTGCTTGTGATATCTGTAGACTACACAATGCAATACTGTCTGCCATAGTGCAATACCTCTCAGCACCAGTAATTTAAGACTTTCTTCTCTGTAATACACTAAACCATCATAACCTGTCTCTTCCTATTTAGTTTAACCTACAACCACCACATACTGATTTGGCTGTGTGTGGCTTTCTCTATTGCCATTTATTACTCCGCTCGACTCCTGAAATTCTGTTTGCAATTTAAGGCCACAAATTAGAAGCGTAAGTCATCTGTTTCCTATAATCCCCCTGTCAGGGCTGGAATCACATTTGGAGCTGAGCACCAAGCGCGGTCCTGGGCCGGCGCTGCCGCCCCGATTGGCCACGCGGGCTGAGCTGTTCTGGGAATAAAGAACGGGAATGGGAACGGGAATGGGAACAGGAATGGGAGCGGGAATGGGAGCGGGGCGCGGGGCTGGAGGCGGCGCGGACAGCGGGGAGGGAGCAGCAGCCGCCTGCGCAGCAGAAAGAAATAAACTATTTAACAGCCGTAACCTTTTGGAAATATCCTAACCAAGTGCTGGGGGATTGCTATGGGGGCTTTTAAATATACATTTAAAAATTTTTTTTAATATATATATGTCTTATTTTTTAAGCCATCTTATAGGGACGATTATAACTTCCTTTAGTCGGAATCTTTGTCGAGTTCTGCCACCTTTGTCACACAGCACATTTTCTGTCTGTGCTGCCTTTTGCTGTCCTAATTAACTGTTTTCCCCCCGCATGGCAGGCAATATACAGAGCTAAAATGGAGATTGTAACGCACTGGTTCTATTTTCCTCCTTTTTTTTGTTCCCTGTAATTATTCTAATGAATCCATGCATTTGTTCCTTTGATGCCAGTGGAAAATGATTTTAAGTATGTAGATTAGAAATCTTAAAAGTGGATTTTTTTTCTTTCCTGACAACAAAACCTTAGTTAAAATTTTAAAAATCCCCCACAATTCTTTCATGCAACATTTGGGGTTATGTCCACAATTTGAATATTATTTTTTTTCCTTTAAGATATTTTAATAGTAGTCCCTGATCATCACTGCTAGGAGCAAAGAAAGCAGTGTTTCTTAGTTCAGATTATTTTAAACTTTCTCTTTATTGCACTGGGAATGAGACAGTGTATCCTGTTACAATCTGAAAAGAGCAAGATAAAGCCTCAAAAAGACCCCAATTCAGAGCAGCAATCAGCAGGGAAAATATCTCTAGTTAATAGTCCAATGGGAGAACTGCTCTGCTTGGAGGGGGGGGTGGGAATAAATAAATAAAGCTAGATTCCATTAATAAAAATTCCTCTGACTGCCTCATATTTACTAATAGATGTACTTTTACATGGGCTTTGAACTTCTAAGGAGCAAATCAACTTGTTTTAAGTAGCACACTCTGCTCGTGTTGGACAGCCAAATGCTGAACTCTGCAGTGTGATTCAGGCTGAGTTGCAGCAAATATTTTTTTCCCTTGGATTTAAGCAAAACAATAAAAACCTTATAATTTTTGTTTAAGTTAGAGGAGTCCTAAAAAAGAACATTCCACTGCTCTTTGTGCTTCTGTACTTAAAAATTGGCTGTGCTTTTAAGTGAAATTTGGCAGGCTGTTAGTCTACAATGTGACTAGGATATTTGGACATAACAAAATTGGCCAAGATATGATATTTTAAATGGAACTACTGTTCATGCAATTTCCTAAGGTTTGTTTTTGGGTTGGTTTTCTATTTTTTTTTTTTTTTTTACTATGCATTTGGTATTACAGTTTTATACACACATATAAATACGTATTATGAGTCCATAATCTACAAACGCAGAACTATTGTCAAGATGCATTTACAGCGTGTACTGTGATGATTCCTGAGCAAAAAAGGCTCCCTCATAATAATGAATGCCCATTATTATAAATAAGCACACAGTAGAAATAACTCATGGCACACAAAAGCACACGCAAACCACTTGGTTTGTTCCAGGGCTCAGACACCAGCACTACTATTGCCGAGCTCTGCGTTGGAAGAGCAACTGGAGTCCTGCCATGGAAATGAGCAGCATGCTAAGGAGCAGATGTTCCTCTTTGGAGGGGTGTGGGGGGAAGTCTTGCACCAAAATGTTGGTGGCCCCTTCTGGGTTTACCAGACAACCCAACTGCTGTGATGCTGCCCTGAAACTGTGAGGGACCTGTCTGCTGAAAATCTGGAAGCTGTAGGAGGTGAGCCTACAACAGCACTCCAGAAACATTTTGAAAGTCACATTTAACCACCATTTTAAACCTGTGACAGGGGCCAGGAGGATTATTCTCCTTCACCAAAAGCTCCACATGCTTCTTAGCTCCCAGAATGTCAAAAAATACGCTGACCATCTTGCTGGGTAGAAAGGCGGTTTGCGTGTGCCAGGTTCCACACAGACAGACACATGGTATAAAGTCAAATTGGCCATTTCTCTTATTAATTACCAATTGAACCAAACTGAGCAACTTAACCCCAGGCCTGGAAGCTGTGCCAGCTCCACTGTGAGCTCTGCACAACCTCCCCCAAAACCAATCCAAGCGAGCACGTCCGCCTCACCTCTCGCTCCACCAACACACACGACACGGCCCCAAACCCACAATGGGGCTCTGCAAACAAGGAAACCCTCTCCTGCTCTACTGTGTTCACTCTCCCTGCATAAAAATTAAATAAAAGGTATGTTTGTTTGGCTTACTCCATGGTCATGAATTTAAAAAACTGTTCTGTGAACAACGCAACCGACGTATTTTACATAGTAGTGCAGAAACTGCACCCCAAAATTCATTATGCATTAAAATACATGGCAGAGATCAGACACAAGTTAGAGGCCAGAGTGGTGTAAAACCACCACATAGGGAATAAATTAAAATATTCCAAAGGACACTTGGGAAGCTGGTACCAGCAGCAGGTGAAGGAATTAGGTTGTTTTAAGGCTCCAGTTCAGGCCATGGCACAGCAGTGAGAAGGTATAAAGAGTTCTGGAGAGGAAATCAGGATCATGCATAAAGCAGAATGCCTTGGGAAGTCAGGGGAAATGCCCTTGGTTTTGAAGACACAGAAAATTAGGGAGCTGAGCTATGAACAGTAGTCCAGGAAAAAAAGACAACATAGAAATGACTAAATAAATATATAATTATAGAATATAATTATAGAATCATTTAGGTTAGGAAAGACCTCTAATTTTATTGAGTCCAACTATTCCCCCAGCACTGCCAAGGCCACCACTAACCATGTCCCCAAGTGGCACATCCACACAACTTTTAAATCCCTCCAGGGATGGGGACTTTACTACTGCCCTGGGCAACCTGTGCCAGGACAGGACAATGGTTTTGGTGAACAAATTTTCCCTGATATTCAACCTAAAAATCCCCTGCCACAATCTGAGGCCAACTCCTCTTGTCCTATTCCTTGTTACCTGGAGGAGAGACCAACATGCCACATGGCATCCAACATCCACCTCCTTTCATGAAGGAAAAAGAAACTAGAAGAAAAGGAATCTCATCTGTGGTTGAATCCCTAGATCAGCTTTCAGTATTCATAGTCTGATGCTCAGCTTATGCTTCCAAAAAACCAGACAAACCTCTAGTCCTTAACACGAATTTAAACACCCCTTGGGGACCGCTATGTGGAATAAACTAGAGGGACTGCACAAGCAGTTTTAAATTAGCAGTTTTGAACTAAAAAAATGTGAGTTTGAAATAAGAATGAAGTCCTGAAACAGAGCCTAAAATCACCTGTGAACAGACGTGCTTTTGTCCTGTTCCTGGGAGCGGAGGGTGATGGGTAGGGAGGGGAGAAGGCGAGCCTTTCGTTCCTCATCCCTTCCCAGCTCCTACAGGAAGCATCCCAAATCCACACAATGTTCCCCAGCACTACATCTTGCCTATGGATCTCCAAGCGATCTGACAGATGTGTAAATTCACACTGAGCCAAAAACTGCCCCGGGATAATACAGCTGTGCACACTAAAGAGAGCAAGTTATTCCAGCATGAATTTTGTGGACAAAAAAATGTCATTTTAACCCACCTTTGGCTTCAAGGTGTACATTTTCCTGAGGTCATCTGGGGCTGATTTCACACTGTTGTGGTCACACTGACCCCTTTTTTTTGCTTATAAAAAACTCAGATACAAAGAGGATTATTTTCTTCTTTCTACTTTCATTTTTTTTTTTTTTTTTTGTTGAGTA
>VXBC01008404.1:39173-62140 GCA_013399945.1 Ploceus nigricollis | reverse complement strand
GCGATGCGAGGATGAGCAGATTTTCTTAAATGCCAAATGTTGATGGATACACAGCACAGATACACCAGTATCATAGGCTGCAAATGTCACTTAGCCTCAAGAATTCCTCTGTCCAACACTGTTATAACAAGGTGATTTTAAAATTGGAACAGGATTTACACCAGTGAGGTGTGAATCAAGGATACTTTTCCTTTTTTTTTTTACCCAGTGATAGCTCATCACTTCTTACAGAAACCTGGCATGGTTTAGGCAAAGCTGGATAGTTATTCAAACCCACAGTGATTTACAGGGGTTGCTCTCAGTGCTTTTTAGAAGGAGCTATTACTGGATGTCCCAAAAGTAGCTTTGAGCATAATAGTCCAGTTTGTGATACACTGACCAAAGTAGCCAAACAATCCGGAACATATTAATTACAGACAGAAAACAGATTGTTCCTGAAGATACAGTCTAATGCTCTCTTTTCTTGGAACAGCTCTTTCTGAGTAGGTGAGGCACACAATAATTTGCTCTCCAAACCGATGGAAATGTGTCATTAACAGGGGCACAGTCAGCAGCAGTCACTCCTTTACACCAACATTCACTGGACAAAGTTATTAATCCCACATTAATCATTGGATAGAGTCACAATGGAGTCACATAATAGCTGAAAGATTGTAAATTTGGAGATGTGATGTAGCAACCAAAAGGCTTGGAAAGAAAAAAATAAGTGCTATATTCAATGAGTTCTCAGTGGCTATTGCTTCATAGCAAAAATTTTGGTTTTCCAAACCTTCTACATCAATGTTTCAAAAGAGAATGAGAAAAGAAGCATCATTTCAGGCATCTGGGGTAGAGGGAGGGGAAAGATAAAGAGGAAATATATCCCAGCAATAAAAGCACGAGATGAGAAATCATCAGCCCCCCCCTTGCTGTGCTGCCTTTACTCCACCTGCAAATAATGTGGGGAGGACAGGAAGATCCTAAGGACATGGAGTTTCCCTTTCTCTTTACTGGGTACTGAACATTCCTTTCTCTAATACTTTTCTACATCAAAGCTAACCTGGAGACAAGGCAGACCAATTTCCTGCTGGCTTCCCAAAGTCAGTGAATCTCCTCACTCGTTTCCATATGGGAATATTGATACTGGAAGACCAACAGCTTTGCATGGCTGCTGTCCACACCAAACCATCTCCTGAACACCCTGGGGAACTCCATTTGCCATGGTGTGGCATTTCACAGTGTGGTGGCATGTGCCATAATGCATGACTGAGCATGCAAGAGCACACAAAACCCCCATAAAGCCAGAATGTTTGTTACTGTCTTAAACACAAGGTTAAAATTGCATCATTGTGTATAATTGCATTTACATTGCTTCAGTCCACAATGCACAGCATTGCTTATGGTGGTTTTTTGGGCTGATTCCCAAAAACCTTGCTGCAGGAGCAGTGAAGGTAGTTCCATCTAATAAGATAATAAATATTTCTGAATGACCTAAAGTGATGTTCAGATTACAGCAAGAAAACTAAATTCCAAGAGGAAAGCTACAGATGAAGCAAAAATCCCCATAGGTTATCCTCAAATATTCTGGAGGTTCTCTCTTTGGGTGCTGGGCATAAAAAAACCAAAAATCCACTGTGGCTATTCAATGATGAACTTCAAAGGCAGAATATTCTCTGATCATGTTTTTATTAAAAACTTTCCCTATTGATAACCTGCCTGTACTTAATGCACAAAAGTTTGTTCACTGAGATTCTGTTTCTACAAAATGCTTACATTTTAACATAAATTCCTGGGCAAAACTACATTGTGGGCAAATGCTTTGTTGGAGGACTGGGGGTGGATCTCCCCTTCAACGAGGTACCTTCATGAGTCAGAATTCCTTCTCTCCAACCACACTACTTAATCAGCCTCTGCTCCCTACACCAACACAGGGCAGGTATCTGTTATGTCTCACCTGTGCCTTCTCTCACCTCCTCTTCATCTTCTAAATTGGTTTAAATCCTTATGTCTGTCCACATGGCCTTTCTGGTCCCCCCCGGGCATCTATTAGCAAACCAATCCAAAACTCCCCTCATGTTCTTCGCTTTTGCAAAGGTTTTTTTTTTTTAGTTTTCCATACCTGACATCAAGGTGAGCAAATTTCAATTGGAGAAATGTCATCTTGGAGCAATTAACATCCTTTGGGGTTACCCAAGAGCAGCTCCCATCCTTTCCACACCCTCCTGCACCTCACCCTTGGGGTGTCTCTTGTCCCCTGAGCGCTTCCTGGGTCTCGCTCCCTTGCTGTGCTCAGCCAAACTTCTCAACCCTTGTCAGGGTCAAATTCTGTCACCTTTGGGATTTCAATCATTATTCTCTCCAGTGCCAACTCTTTTCAAAGGAAACAAATACAATGTACAAAGGAGAGGATGAAGAAGAACACCCGGCTTTTGATTTTATTGATATAGATGAATGTAAACAACTTCAAGGACCACTGCTTGGGGAAAATGTTATTTGTCTGCTCTTTTTTATACGTGCAATTTCAGACTTCGTGAATATTTTGAATTGGGTTGGATCTTCCAGAGCAGAGAAATAAAAAGTATAATTCTAGGTGACCTGTAAGATCTTCCACAGATGGAGAAAAATTTGCTAATGGACCTCACAGCCTCAGACAACTGACTCAGATTTCTTAAATTAGACAGAGCCTGGTACTAATGACAACACTTATTGCCTAATCCAAAAACCAAAGTATGTTTTGCCCATGCTATGCAATCCATAATAAATGTTTAAACAATCTATGTGATTTCCAAAGTCCAGGAAAACCTCTCAAACCAGTCTCATCTCTAGGCACCTCCTCATCATGGAACAAGGTCTCCTGGAAATGATTAACACCAGCCCTCATTTCACTGCTCTCCTCTTCTGGAGAGCCACGTGCTCCATTTGCTCCAGTGGCAGAGGGAAGCCAACCCATAGGAAATGGGTCTGTTGCAGTTTACAATGCCTTTTAGCATGGCAACAGTAAAACCCAAAATAGATTTTTAAACCAGAATCACATTTACATATGTATTGATTCCTTTCCCTTTTGTAGTGGTGGTTAACGCAATCTGATGAGCCACATGCTGAATATTTGAACACTACGAAAATCTGCTTTTTAGGATATGTGTGTGATAACTTGGACGCCACTAATGTAATTTTAAACTTTTACAGCATGCCAAAACATCTGACAAATTTGGTACCTTATTTCAAGAGGATTTGGCATTTTTCTGTGCTGGTTTCTTCAAATATACGTAGCAGATTCACTTACTACTGAAGTGCAGCAACCTCCTGCTCAGCACGTATTAACCCTTTCACAGCACAGGACAATGCACTTTTACTTTGTACTGGAAGTGAAAAATATTGTACCCAATTAAAATTGCATGGAAAATGAATGTAGGAAAAAATTAATTACCCAAGCTGGAATTTGTCTAGGATATAAAGGCTAACATACAGGTTTTTGTTTTTTTTAAAGCATAGTCCCTATAATGGCCATATTTAATATTTTATACATGACCCTAGGTTAAATCCAAAAGATCTGCTATAGATCAATTATAAACCACTGATTTATCCTTGAAAAGGAAGAAAACAAGTAGTTTTCTAGTAGCGCTGAAGAATGGTACAAAACATCAAAGATCTTGCCCTTTTCCTGATAACACAGAAATCAGGCACTGATGGAAAAAAGCTCTCCCGATCACCAAGTAATGAAACAGTAATGAGCATGGCAGCCAGCTCCTCTGCTATCTCATTACAATGCAGGGTGTTGTGGTGTGTTTGCCAACGTTTGAGAGAAAGGGAAAATAGGCTGACAGTCTCTCCTATGAGGAGAGGCTGAGAGAACTGGGATTCTTCATCCTGAAGAAGAGAAGATTTTGAGGGTGTCCTGATTGTGGCCATCCAGTACCTGGAGAAAGATGGTGAGAGACTATTTACAAGAATTTGGAGTGACAGGACAAGGGAGAATGTCTGCAGACGGAAAGAGAGTAGGTTTAGATGGGATATTTGGAAGAAATTTTTTCCCCATGTGGGCAGTGAGGCCCTGGCACAGGTTGCCAAGAGAAGCTGTGGCTGCCCCATCCCTGGAAGTGTCCAAGGCCAAGCTGGATGGGGCTCTGAGAATCCTGGTCTAGTAAAAGATGTCTCTGCCCATGGCAGGGAGTGGAATGAGATGCCCACCCAAACCATTCTGGGATTCTATGTCTATATCACTTTGTGTGAGGAAAATGTTAATTAATGTAAGACAATTTTATTTCTTCTTGACAATAATAATCCTCCAAAAATTGCATTCTTGATTTAAATGTTCATGGATCTGGTTGGTGGCTGAGCCACAACACCGAAGGTTGACTTGCTTAATTGTTAAATTGGCAACAAATATCCATAAACATATATTTAATCATAAAATTCCATTACAAGATCCTTTTTTCTGTTCAAGAAATGAACATGTGGCAGTTTTGCTACCTATCCCCTATTCACCTGGAACTGAACATTATTTCTCAGAGGTCCACTGAACTCAGCACAGAAGGAATCATGGCACTGGCAGAGTAGTTTCACATGAAAGAGTTAATGCATTTGCAACCGCCAGACACAAACACGAATCTTTGCGAGTCCTGCTGTAATGCGGCTCCCCTGATTGCCTCAAAAAGACAAATTTCTGTTACAACACGGAAGCATTATAAACTAAATTCACCAGAGTCCCGTTGTGCCTTAGCTAGAGAATATGATTCCTGTATTAAGTGCTTTTAATTTCAGTGCTGGGGAGCTGGTTTAAAACCGTCTGCTAATTTGCGGCGCTGTAACAGTCGCGCTCTCGTCTTTGCAATCAGAGGCAGAACTTCTTTAATGCGCCTCTTCTCATTCCACTTTGCTCAGAGATAAGCCTGGGCAGCTCTCCACCTGTCTTGGCAAATAAATCAGCTGTGTGAAGCCTCCGACAGGTGAATTTGTCAAGCCTTAATATGCTCCTGGTAGGAGTGAAATCCTCCCATGACAGGTGATCATAGAATCCCAGAAGGTTTGGGTTGGAAGGGATCTTAAATATCAACTCCTCCTAAGCCTGCCTGCCATGGGCAGGGACGTTTCTCACTAGACCAGGATTCTCAGAGCCACATCCAGCCCAGCCTTTAACACTTTCAGAGACAGGGCAGCCACAGCTTCTCTGAGTGAGGTGTGCCAGGGCCTCATTACCCTCACAGGGAAGAATTTCTTCCTAATATCCCATCTAAACCTGTCCTCTGCCAGTGTGAAGCCATTCTTCCTTTTTATGTCACTCCAGGCCCTTCTAAAGAGTCCCTCTCCAGCTCTCTTGCAGCACTTTTGGTGCTCTGGAAGATGCTCAAGGATCTCCCTGGAGACTTCTCTAGACTGAACAACCACAATATTCAGCCTAAACCTACCCCATCTCTCCTATCTCCCAGGGTCAGCATCCTCCTGATTCATTGCATCAAGTTCTTGAGGTGCTGACCCTCAGGAACCCAAAACTTCAAAACTACCAACCTGCTGAGGATGATCCCGTAAAATGTGTTTGATGGCACCACATACCTGAGTCCTGCAGGCTGACACAGGACCATGCACGCAGCATCACTCCTGCCACCACCACTCCCTGCAGCTGGAGGCATTGCAGAGCAGAAGGAACGTGTCCATCTTTCTCATCATCAGCTTGCAGAAATAGCCAACAGTTGTCCTAGGCCTTAAACATGACAAAATACTTGAAAAACATCCAGTTGGCGAAATACTGAAAAACTTCCTGTGGGGAACATCAAATAAACTTCAAGCGGAAGTAGTCCTCTGCTCCATGCATCCCATCCACTAAAAAAATGTCACAACACTGTTGAAGGTTACATGATGTAATCTGGCACAAGGTGGTAAATATTGAAGGCTTGGGGGAAAAAAAAAAACCAAGTTCAGAACTCAGTAGTAGATATTTCACTGGAATTTATTGTGGCAGGTGGAAGTAGGGTAGATGACAATGACCTGCAAACCATAAACTTGTAGGTGTACTTTTTTCCCCTGTGAAAGTGAATTATTTCGAGGTAGTTTAACATATCTCTGATTCTAATTACTAGGCAGACCAAGATCACTCTGAACATTTGACCTAAGTAGCTTCATTTCTTTGTTTAAGAACAGATTTACTTGAGGCTGGTACAATATGTGAAAGGAGCTCGGCTCCAGTGCTGGGAACAAAAATGGAGTATTAATTAATTATTTAATTCATTTTTTAATTACTATTGTATCAGAATCTTAAAATGGGGCATTTCCCTGTGTCAGGAAATGGCTTTTAAAAATGCATCTCTACAATAAAAAGTAAAAAAAGAAAAGGAAGAAGAAAGAAAAAGAAATCATTCTTCTTCAAATTGAAACCAGCATAAAATATTACCGCAAAAGACCTGGGCTGATTTCTTTATAAATGAGCACAACGTTAGAACCATGGCAAAGGCAAATTGGCCTACAAGAAAACTGACAGCTTTATAGCCCCTGCCTCTGATTGAAATGTTGGGAAATCTCTTGGCAATTCTCCCAGACATCCAGGTAGAACAGTGAGTTCACTGATTATGTTAACTAAAACAATCTGCCTTTGCACAAACGCACCTCGAGCCCAGCCAAGTGTGAAGGCTTATCAACGTGCCAGACCAAGAAAAAGACCAATTTACCTGCAGAGAGCAGCTAAACAACAAGGCTCTGCAAAACAACCCGGGGACACCAGTGTGCAGGGCTTCTTTTATTGTCATTTTTTTAATATATGGCCTAAACGAAGGCAATGAGGCCTCGGTGGGACCTCGTGGGTGTTAAACAAGAGGATTCCAACCGATGTGTTTAAACACTGGCAGTAATCATTAATAACGAGAAACACCATCCTGAGGAACATGGTAGTAAAACACATAGGAGCAGGGAGAATAAACTTAATTCTTGGCGAAGAAGGCTCAGCGGAGTCCTGAGTTATCTTTTGAGCCGGCCATGGCGCAGAGGAAGCTCTGCCAGGGATCCCACTCGTGGGGCGAGCAAGGAAATTGTTTATGTTTTCTAAAGGGGGGGAAAAAAATGAGAGCCATAATAAACCTAAACAATAAAGATTACAAAAAAGAAACAACTCTGTTAAGTGGCAATCTTTTGAGGTGAATGCATAGCTGAATGTTATTTTAAACAGCACATAACCCAGGGAATTATGATGTTGTTTACACAGGCCTGTCTCTTGGAATCTGTATATGTTTAGAGTTTGGTTTGTTATATGTCTTGGTTAAGCTCTCCAATATGTCTGTCTTCTGAAAAAGAGCCCTATGCTGCGCTAAAACTTAGCTCCAGCAAGTTAAAAATACGGAGAAAGTACCTTAAGTAATGTCCCTTTCCCCAGAGATGCCCTTGGTAGCAGTCAGTAATGCAATCAGATATCCAGGGTTATTTCGATTGCCTGCCAAAACATCACTCATGTCTATTAAAGCATCCTGAAAAACACCATTACATCAATTCCAGCAACGGCATAATTATTCTTCTTTCTGGAATGTCTTCTGATGTGAGTCACCCTGCCGGCGTGGGATTTCTCTGGAAAGAGGCTGTAGGAATGTCCCAGAGGCTGCGGGGTAGGGTGGGGGCCAGCAGCGAGATGCTCTCATCCCAAAATTTGGTGGATGCCCAGGATGGTGGCTGGATGCACCACTCAGTGACATTCCACCAATGACTTAGACACAGCCCCTTTTCCCAAAGGCATGGAGCCCCAACAGCTTTCATCTGCACTGATACACTGAATTTTGAAAAAGCACTTTTTTGCAACTGCAAACCAAAGCGAAGAACTGACAAGGATATTTTTGCTGAATAACTTGGGCTTCTCCTTAAAAATGTAGGCAGGAAGTTTCTAGGAAGCACAAGGCATAGTTACAGTAGTTTATGCATTAATTAGCATTTCTCTGCTCATTCCAGCTGCAGTTATCCCAGAACTTCCACATGGGCAGTGCAAACCACACCTCCTCAATCCAGGGTAACATGACTGCCACTGGGACTGTAGTTAGAGAGTCCTTGGGAACAGGAGGATTATTACAGCTCCATGTTTCAAGAATTAACAAAAATCTATAGAAAATCCATGTGAGAAGTTCTGGGTTTGATTACACCACTGTAAATCCCAATTTCTTTGAGACCAATGGATCATCTAGCTCATCACTCAGAGGAGAGTTTGTCCCTCTGCCTTTCCCTTTGATCTTGCTACCCAAAAAGTTTGACCTGATGAGATTCTGCTTCATTGCAGGAATAGCACTGGTAGAATAATGCAGCATTCAATTAGCATTTTGGAAGAATAAAAATCATTTTATATTATCACTAAATAGCAACTAGACCAAAAGTCATCCCTACAAGAACTACTTATAGACATTTTTTACCAGGAATGCAGAAATGGGCAAGTGCCATTGCTAAAAAAAAAAGCAAGTAATCTTTTCTTTTATTGCTTTGTATGAATGTCCAAACTGCTCCTATCCAGCTCATAAAGCTGTGTCAATGCTAACAGAATTCTGATGAAGACCTGGCCTTATTGAAATCAGTCAAATATCCAGAAAATTCAAAATATGTGTCTTTTAAGCTACATGCTGCTTGCTAAATATCAGAGCATCCACACAAAAAAAAAATAAAGCATTTAATCAGCTATCAGATAAATCCTAGAGTCACAATCCAAATGAGAGCATGGGAAACGCTCTTAAAAAAGACCCTTTTAGCATGAAGGGAAAAAAAATAATGATAATTGAAATACTGAATAGTCATTCGCATTGCTCTTCTAGGCATGAGGACAAACGTGACATTCCTCTTCATCTGCTGGGGGGGTGCCTGCTTGATGCTAGTTATTAGAAAAATAAAACCTCTAAAATTTGTCCCCTTCCTTTGGACAATGCTCTCAGGCACAGGGTGGGATTATTGGGTGTGTCCTGTGCAGGGCCAGAACAAAACCCTCTCCTATTAAACTTCAGTCATCATTCCCTGCAAGGAGAAGGGACATGAACAGGCCATCAGCAGGTCCAGGCTTTAGACTATTTGTTACAGAAGAAAAAGTCATAAGAGAAGTGAATGTGAATAGATCCATTTTATCAATGAAAAAAATGGAGGCAGAGAAGCATGAAAAATTCTCTTACTTTTCAGCAGGATATTTTCCTGTATTTGGCATTTATCACAGTTTAATCTATTTTATGTTTTCCTGATTGTTTATTGTAAAATGGGATAGATACTTTGAAGAAAGCTAGGGCAGGACATGAGTCAATATCCAGCAGCAACAAATATTTAGAGGCAACAGATTTGTAATAATTAGATGGAGACAAGAGATGATGAATTGGTAAATCTGAAAGTCTTTACAAACTCTGAAAATCTCAGATGATCGTTTAATCCATCAACTATCTTCTTAAGAAATACAATCACAGAAACTCCTGCCAAAAAAATCCTTACTGTAATCCTACCTTTATCTCATCCACAAATATACGTTTTCTATATAAAGACACGATCCCTCTTAAAAGGTCAGGGTTTGTAGTTGTCCACCAAACACCCCACTATGCCCACACAGCCATGCAAGGTCTCAGCTGTGTCCCTTTTATAACCCACAGGCACTTCTATGGCAAACAGGGGGAAATCTCCCATTTCTACATGGCACACATATGTTTCTCCACGTACCAACTTCCACTTCTGTTTCTCGCAGGTTACACACGGCTTAGATCCCCTTTTAGCCCAACGTGTGCTGAACTTACTGAAGATGAAGTGAACAGGCATTTCCTCATAGCACTACCTCACACGTGGGACAGCTTAATGGCTTCACAATTAATATATGCATAAGTACAACCTGCATTAGTGGTGGTAAAAGGCAAGTTGGCTCCTTGATTACACATCATTAAATAATACCAAGGTTCTCGTGTTCGGTGCAGGCATGTGATGTACCTGTTCAAAGGTGGAATATTGTGTGAGTCTGCACATATTCCCATCCCCACACGTGGTTAATCTTGCTCTGACATGATCCTCTCTTTTTTTTTTTCAGCCTATGGAAACCACCTGGTCTCATGTTTCCTGGTGACAAGCAGCAATTTTAAAATGATGCTGCACCAAATCACACTAACAATAGGAGAAAGCCTGGCCCAGGAGCTATTTACTTCTGAAAATAAAAACAACAACAGAAAAAAAGGAGGATATTTTAACTGAACACATTACAAAGGACTGCTGCACGATGCCAATGAGGCCCCAGAAAGGGAAAAGCTGAGGAGTTATTGCTTTATAGAAATCAAGGATAAATACCCTTTCTTACATTAGAGGAATGAAAACAGGTTTAAAAATCCTGAGGAGAGTTGGGGAGCTGAAGTTGGTTTCTTTAAGCAGAGCCTTCACATAAATTCTAACTCTGCAGTTAAATGGAAATGCTTAAGCCTATAAAACTAGAAGGAGATGAGGAAAGGGGGGAACCCTCATACATGAAACCAGCAGATACAGAACCATTTTATACAGTTCAGTAGGCAAGCTAACATGAACTTAACAGTGACAATTGTTTTAAATTGATTCAAATAACAAATACACATTTCAGAGATTATGAAGTTTTGCGCTGCATTTTTCTTTTTATCTTTCAAAGAAAACAATGCTAATAGTTTCCTTTTTCCTACGCTCAATGACTATTTACTACTTTCTTGATGTGGACTTTCAAAATACAAAGAAGGTTTGGCAAGTTTTCAAAGTCTTTCTTCAAAGTCGGCTCTTAAGTACTTTTTACAAAAACATGAAGAATACTTCTTACTACGGAGAATTGATAATGTACTGCTTTCGTTATTTGTATATGAAATACTGTCAGATAAATGCACATGGATTCATTTGTTTGGACCTTCTCTGTTAACCTTCTGTATGAAATTGATTTCGATTGATCACAAGAGTCAGGAACGTAACAATTGCTTTCAAGCAAAAGCTGCTTCAGACATTATAGACCCAAGTTTCAAAGGAAAAAAAGTTACTATACTTGCAAGTTTAGAGTCAAACTTGGCAGTTCTTCCAAACAGAGTGGTCAGAAGAAGAAAAATAAAAACAAACATCCTTCCAAGATTTTTTTTTCTTCAACTGCCATACAAAATAATGGTACAAGTATGTCACAACCCTTTCCGAAAGTTATTCATGAAGACATTAGCAAAGTGTCCCAAATACTTTGTTGCCAGAGAGTTAACATTTGTAGAGCATTTTGAGAATTTAAGGAACTTTAGAAAGTTGTCAGCTCTTTGCTGCTGCACAGAGCTAAACTTAAAAACAGACACAAATAAGAGCAGCCCTCTCAAAGTGACAAACCCGAGTGGTCAGACCATTTGTAGCCAAGCACATCGGTCTGTTTGTTAGAGGTGAACTGAACCAGGGGCCAAATCCAGAGGTGATTTGTAAGGTGGTGCAAATTGTGTAAGTAGGAGTAAGTCAATGTGAGTGAGTGTGAGAGCCTGGGCTGGTGGTGCTCACACGCCAAGGGGCCTGGGAAAGGTACCAGGAGGGAGAGAAGCAATCCTTAAGGCTAAGGGGATTTCTCCTTCCAGACGTGTTAGCTAGAGTGGTAGCACCACTTGTGTGCTCCTTGCCACCATCCTGCAGAAGAGGCTGCAGGAACATCCCCCAGCCCTGCTCAGAAATACCCTCTGGGTTAGCTCAGAGGTGCCCTGTCAGCAGTGCTGGAGCTCAGGTGCTGGTGGAAGTGTGCAACAAGCATCCCCACCACCTCTTCCTTCCTGCCAAGCCCTGTGGCAGTGGTGACGAGCAGGACCATTTTCAGCTGTCACAGTGGGTTTCCAGAGGAGTGTGTCTCTGCTTTTACCCCAGTTGTGGATCTTTCTCTGATTATCTCCAGAAATTACATTCTGGCCTTCATTTCCCTCCCCATCCCTAATGCCCCTGTTCCTACAATTTCCTGTCTCCGGCGCTGACACCTCTTTGTTCATCTCCCATCTTTTCTCTGTCTTGTCTATTTAGACTGTAAATTGTTTGATAAAGGGACGATGACTTAATAGGTGTTTGCACTACATCTGGCACCATTTGGTCTTAATCTCAGCTGGGACATGAAGTCTCTACTATTAAGCGAATAATTAATAATGATTAGGTCCTAAAGCAGCAACGTGAAACTCCACTAACCTTGCCCACTATATCCTATCCCTCTTCTATTTCTTCTAATGCCTGCTGGCTTCTGCAGGGGTTGTTCCTGAGCCATGGCAGCCGAGGGGCAGCAGGCATTGCTGCTCAGTAGCCCACTGGATACTTTGGAAAAAGGAAAGTTAAACTGGAAATTACGTTAAATGCGAGTGCAAGGTCTCACAAAAACTTATAATGTATCCTTATGACAGGGCTGTGCTATGCATAATATAAACAGCTGTATGTAAGGGAGATCACTGCTCTGTTTCAGGAAGTAATAGCTAAAGGAGCATTTATTTCTGACAATTAATGGACATAAAAGCCTATGTGCTATCTAAAGAGTGGAAGATTAAAGGAGGGAAGTAGCTTATACTATTGGATCGGCCGCACCAAAACAAATAACCTCACAACTTCATTGCTCTTTTGTACAGAGCCTTCCGTAAAGTCTGGATAATAAAATGCTTTACAGCGAGCAGAGAGGGAGGGAGGAAGCAGAAAGCAGAACAGATATGTTTTGAGCCGAGATTGGATCCGAAGCAGCGAAGCCGTGCCAAGCAGCAGGAGCTGCAGAGGAGAAGCTCTCACCCCAGCGGCGGCAGGAGCCCGGGATAAGCCAGGCAGAGGGCTGGGCTCAGCCTCGGCAGTGTCAAAAAAAAGAAAAAAACACTGAGGAGAGGGGGAATAAAATGACAAGGAGCCAAATTCTTCTCCTGATTCCACCAACGCAACCCCACTGACATCAATGGGTGTAACTGAGAACAGAGCCAGCCCAAGGCAGCCCGACAGACATGCAGGGAGAGTTTGAAAACAAACAGGATGCTCCTGATGGGTGAAGGAAGATGGATGGGGAGCTGGAGGGGGAGCTGCTCCATGGGACATCCCATCCCAGACCCACATGGCAGCACCTCGCTTCCCATACGGGAAGGGTTTGCTGGGAGGCCCCGGGATGTCCCCAGGATGTCCCCAGGGCTCATGGCTTGGGGTGAGGGCTGAGCAGGTTAAAGCTCCTGCTCCCCACAGACTGGTGTGTCAGAGCCTGGGAGGTGGCAGGTAGATGCTGGACAGAGGGCTGCTCCCTAAAACTTCCCTGATTTTGCAGGAAAAGCCACATTTCTCATCAGCCCGCTTCGTACTGCGAGGGGAAAAAAAATATCTTAGGGAGCCCACTGCCAGAGATGTTAATCTGCCACATGACAAGACCCCCCGTGATTATTTCTGGATCCTGTTGTAGCTCGTAAAAAGACCAGATTCAATAAAGGAACTGATTTCCAGCTTCCCCAGCACAGAGATCCATGCAAGACCTAAAATAAAACCCGATTTCCCCAGGCTTGTGCTGTCTTGTGCTGAGCTGGGTAACATGCAAAGCAGACAGGTTTTTATAGAATCTCACCCTAGATTACTTTCAAAAGTAGTTTTTTCACAACATATTTGTTTGGAAGATTTTGCTGTCTCTTCCTCTTTTTTCTATTTTCAGACAGCTTTGTTTAGTGGGAAATAGAAACAAAAATGCAGCTCTTTTTACAATTACTCAATATTTCAAAATTGATCCAGTAAAATAAAAAATTATTTTCAGAGCTCGTGGGACACACACACACACACAAACACACACACACACACACATACTCCTTAGCTTTCTAATCCTTCCAAGGGAAAAAATGTCCAAATAGTCATTTTGAAAAGTTGCTGGGAGTACACAGACAGCTGTTCCTCATACATACTGCAAATGTTTCTTTTAAATTCCTACGGACGCAAGAGTTTGATACCAAGCCAGTACCTCTAGAAATGGAGAAAACTAAACACACCCCATACTGATGCTTTTACTGTCCCAACAAACTTTCTCCCACAACTAAAATGTTAAAACTTTTACCCCACATCCCACATTGGGAGATTAGTCCAATAACTAATGTTCTGTCCAAGTAAAATACATTTTGTCATTGCTTGAAAATGTTACCTTTCACAGAAGTATAGTATTTCTGACCAGCAGGGAACATATGTCAACATTATCTATTATTACACAATGTCAGGACCAGAAAGGGAAGGTGGGTGGTGGATGTTAATAACAACTTAAGCGATTTTCTAAAAGAGGCATTTGAGAAGTACAAAGCCAGAAGTTTTGAATGTTTTGTCTGATTGTAGCTGTGTCAGCAACCTGCCCCCACCACCAGCACAAACCTAATTCTGCCTGTGACCCAGTGCCTAGTTCTCTTTTCAATTTGAGCCAACACATTGCTAAACTGGAAAGTTTGAAAAATACCTTCGAAAACTTCTCCACCAAAAGGAAAGAGGAAAAAAAAAAGAAAAAGAAACTTATGATCAGTCCTGGTGGAAGTGTTAAGGCTGCGATTTTAAGACCGAGATTTTTCACTTTGATTTTCTTTAGCACTGTGTTAAACTGCTTTTCGTGCGCTGCTACCCATGACTATATTTGTTTGCAGAGTGTCTTCATATTAAACTTTTTTTTTTTCGTGGTGGAAAGGCACAGTCCCATGAGGCAGAGTAACACAGAAACCATCTCCTCATTCTAACCAAGGATTTGGAAAATTGGGGATCACCCCACATCCTGCCATAGATTTCTCATGTGCCCTCAGCCATGTCACTTTACCCCGCTTGTGCCTCAATGCCCAAGGTGCAGCCTCTCCAAGGCATTGTGGGGTGCCTGTGCCAGAGACCAGGACACAACTCCAGCAAAAAGACCTTCCAAATACCTGAGATAAACAGCCAGCTGCAATGAGTACTTACCCCATGTGTGTGAGAAATTTCCCTTCCACAGCCAAACATGAGCTGCTCGTTTGGGTCCCAGGAGATGCTCAGAGGCAGCATCAGGATGTTGGCTGATCATGGAATCACAAAATCTCAGCATGGTTTGGGTTGGAAGAGACCTTAAAGACCTTATTCCACCCCCTGCCATGGGGCAAGGACACCTTCCACTAGACCAGGTTGCTTCAAGCCCTGTCCAACCTGGCCTTGCAGATGGACCCTTTGGATGCTCCACAGAACAGCTTTAATATCCCTTTGCACCACCCAGGTTTCAAAGCTGTTTGAGTAGTTTTAAGACGACCAGACAAGCATTTTTGGCATGGACTTGCTTATAAAACCCTCACTTGTGGAAAACTTTGGGAAACTCTTGGGAAACTCCCACCTGCAGAACGCCTGCAAACAGAAATGGAACAGGCAAATGCTGCTGCTGAATCACTCAAAGGGACATGAGCGGTGATGCCATTATTCAGCCATGTTTCCAGTAGTAATTCTGTTACTGGAAATGTTGGAATTAACATCTTCAGCATCTCTCTTCCACTGTCTAGTGCTAAATCAGAGCAAAATGCTGGAGGAGGGAGATCTGTAGTGCTTACCTGTGTGGAAGCCCATCCATGACTGTTCCCTTGCTGCCAATGGCACCACAGGGTGGTGAACACATGGGCTGAAAAGGGAGAGGAAAATGGCATTTTCCTCAAAATAATTGCCATGTGTGAGGCAAGTTTGGCGCAGGTATTTCTTAAGCAGCACCTTTTCATGGAGAAGGATGTGTTGGTCCCAATCTCACCAGTCCATGAAGATCAGCCAGCCCCTCAGCATCATTCTGATATTTGGGTAGAGTTGCCATTAAACCCTGTTTTACGCATAACCATGTCAAATAATGTGCTTCACGTTCAATTTTCCAAGGTGGATTTGGGTGCTGAGAAAGGAAAACTGCTTCCCCCACCACAAACACGGTAAGGTCAAAGCTGCTGGGCTCGTATTTCCTCACCTTTTTGTTTTGTTTGTTCCGTTTTGTTTTCATATCTGTTTCAAAAATCTATGTAATTTCTTTTCAGTGTGTTCTTTCCCCAAAAGCAAATCCTTCAGGGTATTTATTCCCCTCAAAATACAAATTATTCTGTTCCCCAGTAATTATCTGTTTTGCATACAGTTACACAGCTGAATCAAAAGCAGCAAGATATGAATAAATATATAAATAATGGACACACCGAGGTGTAGTTTCTCATGTTTAACATAACACAGGGGAATACATTTTTATAGCAAGCCAGTAAATGTTGCAAACTGATGTTTTCAATTCCAGTGACTTAGAATTAACTTCTAACTGTGAGAGCTAAACTAGCTGCAGTCTTTTATAATCTCATGCTTTAAAGTTATAATGGTCTTTTTTCATCTGCTGTGAAAGAAGAAATTACATTTTACTAGGAGATGGTAAAGGTAAACCACGGGAAAAAAAGTGCACTTCAAACTGCTTAAATATAATTATTTTTGTTCCATGTGATTTCACTCAGTGATAAAAAGGAGAGCTGGGTTAGCCTGTTGGAGTGGGAATGTGCTGGTGAGTAGAGAAAAGCACATATTGTTTGGCAATGCTTAAGGTGTTTACATGGAAAAAAAAAAAAGGGAGAAATATAGCAAAAAGTGCAGAAAAATTGGAGGAAAACCATCTCTTTTTTTCCCCCATAAGCAGCAGTTCAAACACCTATGAAAAGCAAAACTTAGCCCTGTGCCTTTTTTTATGAGGCTGAAACCAGTACCTTCGGAAGAATTTTCATCCAAAAAAACCCCAAATCCTCTTTGGAAGCGCACATTCCTCTAAGCCACAGCAAGAGGTTGTGCTCGCCCTGGGTAGGTTCGAACCAGACCAAAGCTGCCCCCAAGATATTTTTAATGAGCATTTTCTTGTATCACTGACCTACAGCACTTTTGTGACCCCTGCCACCCCACCTGGCTGCTCTGCAGGGCTGGAGGCACCTCAAGGCCCCAAGGCCACCACCACTTGCCCCACATGTGGCTCCTGAGAATGAAACACCGCTGAACCTGGGCTGCAAAATTCAAATGCAGCCCGAGCAGGAGCTCGCTGGCCTGACTCCGCTTCTTTGGGAATGAGGTTGGAGCTCTGAACTCAGATCTGAACCTGGATCTTGGGTTTAGATCCAAGGGTTTGGGTTGGGCCTCATTTCTAGTAAAGAAAAGCATAAAAAGAGATGAAAAGATAATTGTAGAAACTTAAAAGCCAGAACTGCATTCTTTTAAAATTACAAATTAAGCTATAAGCGATTCCAAACTATGCTGTTTTTATTAAAAATGACTTAATAATCTAATCTTCCTTTCTTTTCTTTTCTTTTGGAATTTATCCTATATCCCAGTAATCGCACATAGAAATTACACAACACCACACTGGATACTCCTGACAATATAAACACAATTGTTTATCCAGAAGCATTATAGGTTCATGCAAAAATACAGCATTTAAAGCTTGTGGTCAGATCAAGAAACCACAAGTATAATTGTTTGTTTATCCAGCCAAGCATTACTCCACTGTGCAAGTTGATGGGGGGGGGGGGTTGAATTTATTTATTTATGCCTAACCTGTTTTAAAAATTAAAGTTACTGAGCAAAGGCAGATGGGGAAAGGCAAAAGGGAACATTCTGAATAAGGAAATCGCGCCTTTGTCGTAGCTCATGTTACCCTGCTTCATCCTTCCAGGGAAGCCTCGTGATAACAGGGCCCTTTGGTGGAATTTCGACATATTTTTCCCTTTAGTTCGGGGCAGCTGGTTTCTTTCCTCTCGGAGGAGAGAGACGAAGTATATTTATCACTCCAGCAGTGACTCAAAACAAACAGGAAATCTTCATCAGCAGGCTCCTGGGCAAGGCAGATACCAAGGTACTGGCAGAAAGGAAACAGAGGCTTTGGGCTGTGGGAGTCCGACACGCAGCATATTCTGCAGCAACAGCAGATAACTCAGCTGGAGAGCCACCAGATTATTTTTAAATTACAAAAAAAAAATAATAAAAAGGTGATCCTGAGGTAGCTGAGAGCACTCATGGCATCCATGGGGGCGGCTGAGCTGGACACCCAGCCCGGACACGAGCTGGGAACCTGGGAGAGGGAGGAAACCTGTGTGCTGGCCGGGCTGGGAGGTTTTGCTTTGATCCCATGGCTTAGGAAACCCACTCCTTTTGCCTCAGCAAGCCCTTCTTTAAAAGCAGAGGTTTCCGGCTGGGATGGTCGCCTTGCAGCAGGAGGGAGGCAAAAAGCTAAGAAAAACAACAGCAAAAAAATCACCAACTGTTAATAATTTTAACCTTTGATATGATTATTCATATTTATTAATGGTGTGTTAATAATTTTAACTGTTGATACAATTATCCATGCTCATGGACAGTTTTAGAAAGGCCTCTGAAAACAAGATAATAAATGGGCCAGCAATGATGATTCCTCCTGCATTGGTTAGAGACAGTCCTGACACAGGAACTTCTCTATAGGGTTGGTTGGTTTGTATTTTTCCCTCTATTTCCCCACCAGTGCCATGAAACAATAAACTCAAATACTTCAGTCCATCTGTCCATCTCAAGAACAAAACACAAGGACAGCACAAGACTGACCCTGGCCTGTTGCTTGGAGACATCTCTCTTAAATGGCTGCAAGGACACTTTGAGGCTGTAGGGCTCACACCACACCAAACACACAAGGAAACAGTTACTGCAAACAGGGAGGACTGGGAAAAGTCACTATCTGCATCTCCTGATCCTCTGCATCACCCCAGGCACTTGCAGTTTACTGTGGCCAGAGATGGGGCATGATGATCCTGAGATCTGACCCGCTGTGGGCTTATCTCCAGAGCTGGCAGGAGATGGTGGGGCTGGCCAGGACACTGTTGGATTTATTTATGGAGACTCCTGCACCTTAAAACATTTGCCAGCCTTTCTCCTGGCCACCCCTGGACAGCTGCAGCACTGAGAGCCTTCCACACCAACCTGCCCTCTCCAGCCAGATGCAATCCTTGACCTGGAGGAGCCTGGAAGAGTGAGTCCTACAAGGACATTTTCACATGTCCAGGCTGGGCTTGCTTGTAGCTTTCACAGCCAGTCCTCCAAGGCAGCAGACGCACGTCCTTATCGCCGAGCTGCACCCTGTGACACCAACCTCAACGTCTCACCACAGAAATCCAGCCTTCTATTAATAAGGATGACTGGCTTGGCTGCAAACCGAAGGTGCAAGGGGCTGATAGAGGGAACACCAGACACCCACATCCTTGCAAACAGTTGGAGGGGCAGCGCACTCAGATGCAAACCCTCTGAGTTTGGAAATGAGAGCATGAAATCACCATGGCCTGAGACATCCCAGACACAATAAGCATTAGCAGGGAGAGAGCCGGTGTAAAAGCAAGTGCTTCATCCTGGCTCATTTGCAATTTCCACGGGACTGCCCTATGGAAAGCTGGCTGAGGTCTATGTCAGAGATGACTATCAAAACCTCTGGGTCAGGACGACTCTTCTAGGGAAGCATCTGGCAGAATGTATCACCACTGTGCTGACTCACAGATGTGTCAAGGCATGAAGTCAAGTGAGGTGGGTCGTTCTGGAGAGTTTCCCCAGAAATCAGACAGCCTGTGTCATCCTAAGGAACTGTGTGGTCTAACCAGCACCTCAGTCAGCGCCAGGGAAGGGAAACCTGGTGACAGTCTGTGCATGGTGTGCAGTAGGTGAGAAGGCCAAGTTCATGGAATCACAGGATCCCTGAATGGGTTGGAAGGGACCTCAAAGATCGCCTCACATTGCACTAGACCAGGTTGCTCCAAGCCCTATCCAAATCAACAAGAAGAGAACCAGGGTTTACAACCAGGGTTGTAAATAAGAAATATGAGGTACAAGAGTGCTGGAGGCTCCCGACTGCTGGAACTCGCCTGTTTCCAGCACAAAGCAGTTCTGTTTCAAGTGTGTAAGCTTTGCTGGAACATTATGTTGACTGCACACCTACCAGATCAGGCAAAACTCCCACACAGCCTGAACTCCAGAGCATCAAGAGTATGGAAAGGCTCCCAGCCCACCCTCACCATTGCAACTGGCACAGACCACAACAAAAAGGGGCTGCCAATGTGCTGTGCCAGTCCCTGCTGCTGGGGGAGGTGACACAGCTCAAGACTTTCTCCTTCCTCCAGAAGGGTCAGCTGGAAAACAAAGCAGGGGAAAGCCCCCAACTAGGACTGAAGCATGGGCAGTAGCATGAGGTGCAGAAAGTGGTTAGTCAGGCACTGGAGCAGGGTGCCCAGGGAAATGATGGAATCACCATCCCTGGAAGTGTTCCAAAGGTGTGTGGATGCAGTGCAAGGGGATATGAATTAGTGGTGAATACAGTGGTGCTGGGTTAACTGTGGAACTTGATGATCTTAGAGGTGTCTTCCAAACTTAATAATCCTATGATCTTCATGCCTTGGTTTGGTAATGGCCACTTGCCTTACAGATGAGTCCTTTGCCTGCTGGGTCAGTCAAATGAGTGGCACACTCCCTTTTAATTATTCATCAGCCAAAGACCCAAAAGCGTGACACAACTGAAGAAAGTGTCACACAGAGGACGTGATTTGTAGTCACGAGGAGCAAGTGGCAGAGCCAAAAGAAGAGCAGAGATCCATAGCTGGTACTCAGTGCTGTACCCACCTCCTCAGACCTCAGGAGGGTTCAAGCAATCAGCACTAACTCTGTGCCTAAAGGTCGGCTTTGAAAGGACACGAGAAGAGCCTTTGGCTGCTCTGGCTGGCCTGTACTAGTTTGGAGTTTGCCATCTGCAAGCCAAGGAATGCTAAAGCACAACATCTTTCCACCACATGTCTTTCCAGCCCTTCCTTGCCTCTGGCACAGCCTTTACAGGCAGGGCTGGGGTGAGCAGTCAGTGTGTGACAGGAGGGGTGTGACCTTCCACACGGCAGCAGAGCAGCCCAGCAAGGCAGTGTCCCTGCTCCCAAAGTGAGGTGAAGGCTCTGTGGTCTCACTATTTGATCTTCAGCAGCTACACTGAAAATACTGCATAGCACAGGCCTTTGGAATCTGCTCTCCAAGTGATAGAGGATTATTGGCTTTGGTGATGAAGTGCACTAGTCAGGACTGGGAGACGAGAGGAATTATTTCCCTCGGTATTCCTATGTGTCATCTTGTTTGATTACAACATTTTTTGCTTTTAAATGTGTGTTTTCCTCCTCCTAATCTTTGAAGAACTTTGTGTTGAAACCAAAGGTCTGCGTGTTAGGCTACAGCATATTGTACCACATCCAGGATCCAGATTCTGGGCATTTGCCCAGCTGCCACATTGTACCACACCAAACCTAAGGTTCCACCCTACTACAGGCCAGAAAGATGCTTGGATGTCCCCAGAGCAAAGCAACAGACACACACACATCTTCCCTAGGAGACAGTGCTCCAGCAAAGCACTCAAAGCCACAGGTGTAATTGATTTTTATCACACTTTCTTTTTAAAATCAAAAAGGCACGTTTTCCAAGCTGATATTCAAATGGGATATATATAAATCCTAATTCTTAAGAAGGGTCAGGAAAACAGATTGGAGGAATCAAAAGGGCGGAATTTATGCAGATCCAGAAACACAGAGAGGCAGCAGAGAAAAGTGTTGTGCATTCAAGTGCTTAAGTCCTGCTCAACTCCACGATGACAAACAAACAAACAAACCCCGTGTCTCTTTTTCTCAGCTCAGTGATTACAGCAAACCCACAGTGCCAGCTTCAGACTGGCAAGGCAACTAGCACTGCTCACAAAAACAAATTCGATGGGTTTTTTTCTTCTTTTTTTTTTTTTGGTTTGTTTTATGTTGGATGATTTAATTATAATGATCTTCCACACTCTCACCTATTTCCTTACCATCAGTCAAGACACTACTATTGTTTCAGGCTTATGAAATAGCAAAAACTAAGGAATGAAGGGAAAAAATGAGGAAAGCATACTGCAGACACTGAAGAAATGAAGTCTTTTCTTTTAAAGTCACTAATTCAAATGAGAGTGCAAAAAGGAAACTCAGGGAACCCACGTTGCCACGGCAATTCTGCTCTGCCTCGGAGCTCCCACCCAGCAAAGGTGTCTCTGATGTTACCTAGGTGTCATCCAAACAAAATAGTTCCAAAACAGATACTTGACACCCCTTTTTTCTCCTAACTCAGCATTTCAGCTGGAAGTAAGAAATAAATGACAGTCAAAACTTCTAATAAAAAATAAATAAAAAGTTAATTATTAGGAGAAAGATTAACTCCTAGGATGCCTAATGCCTGGACCCTAACCTGGCTGCCCAACTATTCTGGGCTCATTGGGATATCCAGAATACTAATTTAGAGCATTAGGGAAAAAAGTCTCCTGCTTTACAAACGGAAAACTGTTATTCAGTTATTTCTTGAACAAATACACTTCAAACAATGTGAAGGAAATGGCACTTCCCATTTACATGAGTTTACCAACAACAATCACGATGAAAAGGACAACGACTATTTCAGGTTTGTGAGGGCTGTCTGTTATAACAAAACTGTCCCATGCTGCAGCCAGCATAGAACTTGCAGGAGCTGACAAATTTAAATTCTCAGAAATCCCCAACACAAACCAGTGTTCATTATAAATGCAGTAGGAGGTTATTGTGTCCCAGAGCATCATCCATAGAATCATGGAATGATTTGGGTTGGAAGAGACCTTAAAGACCATCTCATTTCACCCCCTGCCATGGGGCACCTTCCACTGTCCCAGGCTGCTCCAAGCCCTGTCCACCCTGGCCTTGGACACTTCCAGGGATCCAGGGATAGCCACAGCTTCTCTGGGCACCCTGTGCCAGGGCCTTACCCCCTCACAGGGAGGAATTTCTTTCTAATAGCCAATCTAAACCTGCCCTTTGTCATTTTAAAGCCATTCCCCCTTGTGCTGTCACTGCATGTCCTTGTAGATAGCTCCTCTCCAGCCTTCATGAGGTTAATTCTGCCTGAGGAACAAGTCAGCCACTACTGCACATCAGCCTCCTGTGAGTCCCTGTCCCCACAGAGCTCAAATCCTGCACCACCACAATTCACTCCTCCTCCCCCTGGACCCACAGAGGTGGGTTCTGAGCTTTTTAAATGCTACCTCAAACAAACAAACAAACAAA
>VXBC01008404.1:3141-37270 GCA_013399945.1 Ploceus nigricollis | reverse complement strand
CTTAGCAATGAACTGTATGGGCTGCACTCCTAGGACAAGCTCTCCTTTCCCTAGGGGATGTAGAGCATAGGCTTCCATCTCCTCTGCATACAGGGCCAGCAAGAGGTCTATTCCTACAAGGAAATTCATGGGATCATAGAATGACTTCAGTTGAAGAGACCTTAAAGACCATCTCATTCCTAACACCTTTCCATGGGCATGACCTTCCACTGTCCCAGGTTGCTCCAGGCCCTGTCCAACCCTGGACACTTCCAGGGATCCAGGGGCAGCCACAGCTCCTCTGGGCACCCTGTGCCAGGGCCTCACCACCCTGACAGGGAATAACTTCTCCCCAGTATCCCATCTAAACCTGCTCTCTGGCAGTTTGGAGCCATTCTCCTTGTCCTGTCACTCCAGGCCCCTGTCCTAAGTCCCTCTCCAGCTCTGTTGGAGCCCCTTAAGGCGCTGCAGGGGCCTCTAAGGTCTCCCCAGAGCCTCCTTCAGGCTGAACAACCCCAACATTCTTACCTGTGTCATACCTGTGTCCCTGATATCTCTGTCATCTTCAGGTCCTATATTTCTCGTATGCTGTCACTGCACATGCTTTCTGACCTTCATTTAGATAACTTTCCATGATTGAGCCCATTCCTTTTGAGAGCAAAATTTATGCCCAGGGTTGGCACTACGTGCAACTAACCCTGACTCAGACTAGCCAGCATCTTGCTCCTGCTGGTGTTTCATTGAATCCTGCATTTGAAGCCAAGGTGAGATACTGAGACTTCCGTTTTCTTATTTCACAGGACTGCTTTTTCTCTGCAAGGTGTCAAATTAGTACCTGAACCATCACCTACCAAATCAGCCTTGCATATTCACAACTCTTCTAGCATTTGCAAGCAACATTACTACAAAGGAAAGCTGAGAGAGCTTGATTAAGCAACTTGCCCAAGGTCATACAGGAAGTTGTAGAAGAGTTAGAAACAAAAGCCAGATCTTCTTAGCTCCTGTCCAACCCTCTCTGGAATGAAAAGGCCAAACTGCTGTGTGGAAGTATTAGCAGAGTCATAGATCTCATCCTATAAATTTCATAATGAATTCACAGCTCAGCAAAAAAAATGTGCAGAGCTCCCATCTCTGCTTTCCCAGGAAAAACCCCACAGTGGCAGCTGGGAAGTGCTCCCCAAGCTCTGAGTGGCACTGGCTGTGGCCACTGACCCTCTGCTTGCACAGAAAGCAGAAAACAGGGAACAGCCATATCCTGCAAGGCCATTTCATGCAAACGGGTTCTGCCATCCTTTTTCCAGTTCCCACCTCTCCGAGAAAGTGAAAAAAGTGCATCTACTGGAAAAGCTGCTGAAGTCACCCAAGAGTGAGCATTAAATCGTTCAGGATAGCAAAAGGAGCATCCAGAGTGCAACAAAGGCAGCATTTATGTCTATACTTCTCCCTGTCTGCATGGCCCTCGGTGATAGCCACAGGAACAAACAATAGCCTTGGCCCCTGGGCTGCAAACGGTTCGCTGCAGAGGCCCAATTAAGTCGTGGAAAGTCTAAACACAGGCACAGGAATCTGCTAATGTGGAGAGGCCAGCACAATAGGGTCTCATCCTGGCTCTGCCCTGCTCCTGCTGAGCACCGCCTTGCAGGGAGGAGAGCCCCCCATCACCAGTGAGGCTCTTCCCGTGGAGAGGTCCTGCTCCACCTCAAAGCCCAACACAAACATGCACAGTTCTGCTCACTTTGGGGAGGATTCTGGCTCCAGGCAGCATCAAACTCACGCCCAGCTGCATGATGGGTTGGGTGATCTCAGGCTTGCTACCACCCAACAAACCACACGTGTGTGCACGCACAGGCAAAGGGCAGTTTAAGAGTGATCTCCCTGCCCAAATCTCCATCAGGTTTGGGGCCTGCTGACACAAACACTTCAAACAGCCCAGGCTGCCTCAAGAGCAATGCCAAGAGCAGATAGAGGCTTCAACATTGTCTCGGTACACAGGATGCCGGCCCTGACATCATTTAGCGGAGACAATGCTCGCCCTCTTTCTTTGGGAACCACGTAAAAAAACTTGGCCGAATATAAAACGACTTCAAAGACACATTTCTGTGCCAGCCAGGATGCATCAAAGTTGGGAAAGGAACGACCCGATTCACCTGATCCAGGGAGCTGATAGAGAAGTGCAGGGAAGCGGCTTTTATCGATGTACCTTCCCAGCACTTCCTTCCTGTCCCCAATGCTATTTAAACCCCTTGCCTACCTCCAGCCAGACCTGCCCATTCTCCGCTCTAAGGAGGAGAAAGGAAAAAGCAAAGGGAAGCCCTAAAAAAAGGCGTCCCTGCAAATTTCTGTGCAGTTACCGGGCAGTCATATCCTTCTGCTTTCCCCTGAAAAATCAAGTATCACCTTATCGTTTCCTCACCAAGATTAACTCCTGCTTCCTGAAGAGTATTTCTGAGGTAGAAAGCAGAGGTGGTGGAAAAAAAAAATAAAAATAAGGAGGGGGGGAAGCTGAAAAGCCCAATCTGTCAAGCTGCGTTTTAGAAGAAAGGAAAACTGAAAAGTGAACGTATTTAACATGAGCTATTTCCTGCACTCAGGAGGGAAGAAAGCATGCTACTAACTGTGTGCATGAGGAGATCTGCACTAGTGTTATCTCTGACCTGCAGCTTAGCCCTTGTGTCTCAGCTGCCAAAAAGCTCCTATTCAACGTTATGCTGAGTTCATCAATGCTCCACGTGTCAGGATCCTAACAGGAAAAAGCAGGACAGACAGTCACTCTATTCAACTGCCTGGGGACCCCATGACAACTAAAATCCCCTTGCAGACTGTCCATATCAACCTACGGCAGGTCAGAGCGCGTAACCCCTCCAGAACTGCAAGCCCGAGCCCACACCCTTTCCCCTTGTCAACATTGTCACTTTAAAACAGCCCATCTAGCCTTATCACCAAACCTGGAGTAAGTATGACAATTAAGATGGATTGCAAAGCCTGCATGCGCTTTACAATTAACAATAACTTGGCAGCGTGTCCCACGCAACTGTTGGGTGGTATGGCAAGAACTTTATCCCTGCTTAGTACTGCATTAGCATATTTAGTAGGCTGCAAGACATAATTCCTCAGATATGAACATATTTTTGTCTTTTCAAAAAATCTGCAATTAAGCCATAACGTGCAGGCAGTGTGCAGCCGGCGGTAAACTTTGGTATTAGGGGGACTGTGCTGAAACGGCCCTTTCTGACCTTATGTCAATTATCTATTTAATAAGGAATATATTCAATTTTTTTAAAAAGTGTCCTAGCAGGGTCTTTGCTAGGAAGCAACAATATTCCAAAAACTACAGCTGATATTCAGCCCTGCATTCCCTGTGCTCGAGAGGGTCTGGGGGCAGGTATTTCAAAGCAGGGACATTTTGTTGCCAGGGTTGTCTCAATTTTTGGTTTAGAAAAGGCAAACTCTCTCTTTCTGCTGTGAATTTTTAAACTGTAGGGTTAATTAATTGTGTAAAAGAAATAAACCCCATTTAAGCAGCATCTTCCTCTGTGTCCTGTGTAGCTCTTTTTTTCCTGTCCAGGATTCTCATGTCCGTAGGTAAATTAACAGTCTTCTAAAGTAATTAAATGCATTTGAGGAGCAGTTATTTAGCACGGCCTAACTTTATCGATTTCCTCCATGCTGCACAAGACACTCTCAACCCCACTAAGCTTTTTAAGTCTGTTTACGGTGTACATTTATCTAGAAAATCTGATCAGGTGGAGGGGAGGCAAAGATCTTGCCTCGATAATCCGGACATTGTCCCCCTTGACATCTGTGTTGCTGGTGGACAGGATATCCTGCCAAATGCAAGAAGACAACTGCGTGACCCACCTTGGGCAAGAGGCACCGCGGGCTGATGCGAGCACAGCGGGAGCGGGTGCTGCCTCTCCCTGCCTGGAGCCGCATCCTCGGCGCACAAAGAGCAGNAAAAAAAAAAAAAAGCCAGGGGAAGGCAAAGAAAGTAAGTAAATAAATAAATAAAGAGGCTGTTTAGGTGAGTAGCACACATTCAATAAGGGAAAGCAGATGAGGGGCAACAAATGCAATTCAGCAGACAAAGTCTTTCTTCATAAACCCGGCGGAGGAACGGATTAAACCACCTGGCAATCTTGGCAGGAAAAAAAGAAAATCTCAGGCGGTGACAAAACCAAACAGGTGGAACAGGTATAAAACTTTTGCTTCCCAATAATACCCCTCTCTTCCCTGGAATGCTTGGACAGGTGCAGAAGTTCAAGTTACAGCATGGAAGTGGCAAATAAATACACAGCATTAGTGCCTGACGTGCTCGGCGAGCAACCGGGGATGTTAATAACTGGCAAGGTACACTAATCTCTGATTGCAACATTTGGTTTACCTTAATCTGGAGGGACAGCTGTATTAAAGAGGGAATTATACTAATCAGTTCAAGGCCCTTGCATATAAAACTTCCCATTAGGCTTAAAGTACAACAGCTTACGCTCATTCTCTAGGAGCCTTACATCTGGTTCTGAATAAGGCTGTCTCTCATTTGCAAGGTACAAACTGAAAACAAGGGAGGGGGGAGCTGACAGTTGCTGGAGGATGGTTGATAGAAGAACAAGCTACTAATTCTTTGAAATTTTTTACAGCGCAAAACTGGCTGTAAGGCATCTTAATACTAAAAAAAACAGGCATGTGTTATCAACCCTAGGCCATTTTTTCCTGTTACCGGAGGTGACCAACATAAAATAAAATTGATGATGTCAGTCAAAAACAGCTAAGCACAAAGCTTGGCTTTGTTATCTTAAGTCAGAAGGTATGATAGGCCATGCCATATGGCTGTAATCCTCCTATATCTCCCATCACCTAACAGGCAACCTTCATGTAGCATGACCTTATTTGGCTGGTCTCAGGTTAGGGCTGCCCAAAGGGGATTTTTCTGTTTCTGCTATATCCAAAGGTTTATGTTGATTTTTTTTCTCTTTTTTTTTTCTTTTTTTTTTTTTTTTGAGCCCTGCAAACTATAAATCCGACTGATTACTCTGCACTCTTTTGCTTGACTGAGCCTTTACAATCAGACATCCCCGTTAACAATAAGCTCCTAATGAATCAAACATCTATGGCATTAGTTTCACCTAGCTGCCTCTTTCCCATGCACTGCAGCTCTTTGTCAGACCTGGCTTGATGAGAAAAGCTAGTGACACTTGGTGCACCTATTGATAAACAATTCAGTAATGAGGGGCATAACAAAAATTACCTAAAACAACCTGATTAAAAATGACAGGCAAAGGGTACTACAGAGCTTTGCAGTTAAGGTAACTCCCCTATATTGGGAGGGATGGAAAAAATAATTAGGTGCAACACAACTTGCTTTAAAATTACACATTTTGGCACTTTTCTCTTCCTCCCCCCGCCCCTTCTTTTTTTTTTGGGGACGAGGAGTCTGATGGGTGTTAAAAGGAAAATGTTCCATCATAGTTTATAAGAGATTCATCTTTTTCAGAAAATTTGCAACTCAATAAGCTTTTTCTCTCTCCTTTTTGAAGCAGCACATTAATGGCAAAATGCATTGCTATTTGCAATCCAACTTTCTATCCATAGCAAATTCCTATATTATAACTCAGCATTTTACTTCCTTTGTTTAAATATTGGTTTTGTTGGTTAAGAGAACATGTGGGCTGTAAACAAAGGATAAATAAGCTGTGAAAATAAAAGCAGGCTCCAAGGAATAAATAAGAACAAAATGGAAAAGACTGCACCAGGCTCCTGCGATGAACACAGGGATCTCTTTGTGAGAGGGGAAAAAAATGTGTTAAAAGGGCACATACTGCAACTCTGAGGCAAACTTTGAAATGGAAGTGTGGAAGCATAAGAGCATTTGATTCCAAATCAGCAATGTGTGGGTTTGCATTTGCGTAGCAGCATGTTGGGAGGGTTTCAATCAGTGCACAGATGCACTTGAAAATCAAATATGGACATGGGGAATGTTTTTGGATATAGCAAATGAGGACTGATGACATGTTTACACTTTGCACATGGATCCAGTACAAAACCATACCCTGCAAAGAAACAATAACCACCATTTGCTGCTTTTCAGGGCTGGAACAAAATGGTGGCAAAGGAAGGGAATACAAGGGAGTGTCTATTCCCACCTGGGAGAGGGCTGCACCAATTCCCTGCCTCTGGGATCATTTTGCTCATCTCTCACTTGAGAAAGGGACTTTTTAACCAATATTGAAAAAAAATAAAGACACGTCGGCTTGAAAAACAACAGTGTGAGAGGAAAAGGGAAGAAAAGGCAAGTTTCAAACATCAGTGATGCCCCTTCTAGGTTGTCAAAATATTTTCTTTACAGAAGAATTAAAATTATAGTTGGAATGTTGCTGGAGTGAAATAGGGAATAATCGTAAGCAAATGCACTTTCATCCTCTCCAACGGAAAACTGCCATTTTGACATTTTTTCAGTATCTGTCTCTATATATCCTTAAAGGAGAAAATCCTGGCTCATAAATAACATATCCCAGGTTGGGCTGAGTTGTTAATGAAAGTTTATCAAGATGGCAAAAGTTTTTTAAAAAGGAAATAGTAGTTGCAGGCAACTGCATCTGACCAGACTATAATGTATCCCTCTGGAAGGCAGCTCCAGCTCACAGTATGAAGTAATCATTTGTGAATGTTTTCCAAACTGTGATGCATATTTTGCATTTTAAAGAAAGAGACAAAAGTTAGCTATCTATGACAACAGGGAAAAACATCTGTTCTACACTTTCCCCTAATCAGATATTAAAGAAATGCACATGAACAAATACCCTGAGTTTTAAACTTTCCATGAAGAATTCATTTCAAACTTTCAAGAGGGTATCATTGCAGTTCAAACAGTCCTTCAGACATTTGACTTCTGCTACTGATTATTAATAATAATCAGCCCATTTTCCCTTACACTTTCCAGCATGAATTCAGAATGGCAAAGCTAATTTTCTCATCAGCCTCGGGCTTTTTTAAAACATCGCAAACTTGAGATTTCTGTCCTCTTCTCACACACTTGGGATTTGCCACAGCATGGGGTTAGAGCATCCAACTTCCACAACTGTGCATGGGGTCAGCATTTGTCCAGCTGAGACCCAACAGCTGGATTTTTACAGAAACACCTGAATCTGAGGTCTCTTGGCCCTTTTCCTGGCACTTGTCCAGCCCGAAGCCCATGGTTTTGTCTTGGTGGCTTTAGAAACTCACTGGCATTTTGAATAGGATGAAAATGGACTTATCTGTGAAGTCAAGCTACAGCTTTCATGAGAAATTTGTACAAGACGTTATTTAGTAAGATAAGACACTCAAACCATTGAATTTTAACACCTTCCTCTCTGCGTGTTGCTAGAGAGATTCACAGTTACACTTTGCACCACACTGTCCTATCTGATGCCCTGAAATGATAGCAAAGAGCTCCACTGTGAAGCCATTCCCCCTCATCCTATCACTCCATGACCTCATCCAAAGTCCCTCTCCAGCTCTCTTGTAGCCCCTTAGGTACTGGAAAGTACCTGTGACCAGTCAATGATCACAGGTACAATACATCTATCAAATTTCTTCAACCCTGTTCTTCAAACTTCTGTTTTCTGAGCATATCCTCCTTTCCCTAAAAGATTTTGCAAAAAGGTAAAGCAAACTGCAGCAAGTGATGCTTCCTTGCATTACAAGCTCAGTGAGAGGCTCTCTTAATGATGCATTTCTCCAGATTTTCTCCTGATCTCTTCAGCCCCCCTGCCAGGTTATTTTGCCCACTGTTTGTACATCCAACAGCAAAAGGAGGAAAATGTTAAATGTCCAGGAATAAAAGTTATAAGAGATTATTCTTAAATACCACCAGCCTTATAAAAGTATGCAAATTATATACATTTCTGAGTTGTTTGCATGACTTTCCTTCCTAGCACAGAGTAAGGCATTTCCATTTGTGTCTCAGATAAAAATGCAAAGTGTCATTTCCTGTTGATAGCCAACAAGAAATACGTTTGTGCTTTGGAAGCCCTTTAATATGCCATCTTTTTTACCTGGGAAAGGAACAGACAGTCCAGTAGCTATAAATTTATCATGATTTCCAACTGATAGAAGTCAGTGGAAGGTAATGTTACCCTTCCAGCCATACATGGAGCCAGAGCTGACACCACGGAGAGAGGGTTGAGCTGGTGGATACCAACACTACCTCCATCATCACAGGACAAAATATCACTTGGAATAATTCTATCACCTTCCCTCGTGCAGCTTTTGAACATGAGTCTATTTGATATTAGAGACAACTTAGTCAACTCACTGTAAGGGCACTCTTATATAAGAAAGCAAAAACTCATCGAATTCATAATTCAGCTTCAGCTGGTTCTGATGCTCAGTGGGCAGACATGAGCTCAGCTGTTTGCCTCAACAGAACAAACTTCATTTCCATTGACAGTAAATTTGGCCTTTACTTCACATTTTGGGAGAGAATCTTGAAAAACAACTTGCACCAGGATGATATTTTTTTGGTTTTTCCCCTGTTTCTGAAAAGTTCATTGGAATAGACTCCTATGTGACTATGCAGTAAGGCCAAGGTTGGAATTAAAAACAAAAAAAAGGAGACAAGATAACAAAAAATTCAATTCTCAGTTTTAGTTTTAAAATTATTTTTTGTACAGTGAAGCCTGAAATATACCACCAAGGGCTAGGTTTTTCAAGGCTATACCAGGATGTGAACCAGGATGTGCATGAGCTAAATACTGAAATTCACTTAGGATGAGACACCCAGAGCTGTGAGGTTAGTCCCCATGAGCCATCTTACTATCAGAAATGCATTCAAAGGGTATTCTTACCTTCTCTAATCTGATAAAATTCTTACCTTCTCTAATCTGATAAAAATAAAATTTGTGGAGCTTCAGCTGTCCCATGGTTAATGGCAAAGTTATATTTATTTTTCAGCACTTGAAGATCTGGCCTGATTAAATAAAACAGCCAATTAGGAAAGACTAGAAATTTATGTAAGCCATATAGTCAGTATGTTCTCCCTATCACCACAGAGACCAGATTTTTCCCATCACAGGTCTTTAGTTCAACACTTGCTCAAAATTCCAAATTTGAGAAGTGCCACAATTTTGAAAGACTTCCCTGAAAGCCAGGCATTGAGAATTTAGGTGCCTTTCCTCAGGGCAACATCTTATTTAGATCAGGAGATCATTTTCCTTCCCTGCTCTTGAAAAACATTTTGCTATTCACTCGGTGTGTCCTATTAGCAGAAAATAGAGAAAGTTCTGATGCATCATAGCACGCATCTGAAATTCTAATTAACAAGAAGTCATCTGTAGTTGTCCAACATCATATTATTAATTCACAAAGCAATAAAGGGATATATTTCAGACTGAATGAGAAACTAGGTACTGAATGGGGTCAGAGTATTTCACTACACATAATTTGTCATGATCTTTAACTGTTTGCAAGCTGCAGAAGTCAAGCTGTACAATGCCTTACCGTGAATAGAATTTCTCACCTATATAAGAGCAGTTACACCACTATGATTTACTTTTGTGAACTTAAAACCTGAATTAGTTCTAAATATATATAACCCAGGGTTGCATAAAGAAGTATATTTTTACTGTGAATACATAGACTTTTGCCTTTTATGTATTTTTGAGCAAGAAAGGTTCTTCTTGGGCTACTATAATATATATAATATATTGGCATTATGATCAATACATAAATTAATTTGTTTCAAAATTATATTCAGTAACAGGAATGGTAGTTTTGACCAAAAAAAAAGCACATCTCAGTTAAATTCTAACCAACTTTACGTTCCAAAAGTCTTAGAAAGATTTTTTTTATCCTACAGCCTGAAAATGCAGGTTTTTCAAAATTCATGGTCAATGAGTAAAACTTCCTTCTTGTTTCAAAAAATTAACTTCATGGCAAAGTATGGGAAACCCAGAATGATTCACCCATTATTTTTCCAGCAAGAAGTTTTTCAGTTACTAGAATTTTATACAATTAGTTCTCTGAAACTGCTTTAAATGCAAACCTGTAAAAGGAAGGTAAAAACAAATCAAAGTTAATCTTGACTGACTGGAAAAAAATGCTTAAAATAATGTGGTGATGGCTCACCTACTCATCATTTAGCCATAACCTGGGAGATGACAACCTCCTGGTACAGCAGATATTTTATTTATTTTTAGTATAGATTAACCATTGCCTCAGTTCTTCAGACCCATACAAAGCCAAAGTCATTCCAGACCTGCCCTGTCACACTGTTTACTCCTCATATTTTATTCATCCCTGTTTGCTCTTTGCATTGGTTACAGAGATAAACACATACAAATATTTTGATGTTCAGCAAGTTTAGTGCAACGAGAGAGGGCAAAAGCCACCATCTCCCATTTATAGCATCCTGGAGAGAGTGACAACACCATAATTCTCCTAAAGAAGAAAAGCCTTTTAATATAAGATTTACTTTAATTTAAACCTTACCTTGAAGAGTAACTCTGCAAAGTTTAGAAATATTTTGAAGTGTTTCTTCACCCCACGCAAAAGTCAGGTTAAAACATGTTTCCAGTGTAATTTTAGAGGTAGTAACCTCATTGTCAGGGGTTCAACATACAAAAAGCTTAAGGAGATAAGGGTTATGACTAAAGAAAGGATAATTTGGGGACCCTATGGACGCACAGGGCCTGATTCTTATATCTGACTGGCACGAACAGAAATGCTAAATTTGTTCAAATCAGTGGTGTTTGACCAGGGATCAGAATCAGAGCTGTGATCTATATGTGTGACTTTTACTGGAAGCTGCAAAACTTCCCCAGAAAAGTAACCCCTGGGGGGTTTAGGCAATGCACATCTGAGCAGCAAAGGCTACTTGGTAATTGTGACAAAGCAAAGTGTTTCATTCTGGTTCCTGAACTGGAACAGATGACTGTTTCTTCTTTTAAGGAGATGAGAGTAAAAAGGGAGCCAATCCAATCTCTGGAAGAAAAGCCTACGATGCAGCCTCAAAATAAATACACTTATTTGCATATACAAACACTGTATGTACCCACTAATATCCCTTCCTTAAACCGTGAGGAATATCACATATGCTACAGCTCACACCAACCAGAATAATGAGGGAGGTGTTGGGTTTTGATATTTTTATAAGTTCATATAACTCTACAGTCAAAGCAACTCTAGGTTCATCACAGCTATCACATAAGAAAAAGGGACTTATCACAAACAAGTTTGTTTAACCATCAGCTGCCTTAACTTCAGTCCTCTCTCCGACCTGTATGTCTCCAGTCTGTGTTACAGTCTGTATTGCAGCCTAATCACACAGAAAGGCAAACTCTGAACAGCTACTGTCACCTCCCTCTCTCTTTTCCTTTCCCAGCAGGTTAAACGTGGAAAATGCTAAAAATCTCCTGGGAGTGAGTCTAAAAATGAAGTGTAAATAGGTACGGGGAAAAAAAAAAACCTATGAGAAAAAGTGTTATGGAAGGTGCCTGAATGGCAAAGTGCAAAGGGTGACAAGAAGAAAATTGTGATGGCACACAAAAGGCGAGGGAACAAGAAAGATGTGATACAATAGATAGCTGGTGAGAGCCTATCCACTGCCTGGTCGCTCCTGTTCCTCCCCCTCAATACCTTCATTTTTTTTGTTATGATAAAGGACATTCATGATCAGTAACAATGTTATAATGATAGTAAATGCGGGATTTAAGGTATATAAAACCTTCAGCCAACATTAGAAAGCCACCAAGGGGGAGTTACCTTGCACGAGGTTCTATTTAGTGATGGCTCCACTCTTTCACTCCCTGACTGCAAATCAGCATTTTTAGTGGACAATAGGCTCAGCAGTGGCCTTATGATTGCCTCTTTTCAAATGGAAATGGCTATCCTAACTCCTCTGCCAGGTTTTTCTTACTATAGCACAAATTGCAGTTTACAAGGCTCTAAGGGGAAAAAAAATCTTAGCTGAATATCTTTTTTTTATTCGACAAACTGACATGTAAATTACCCTTTAAGTGCTCCACTCTAGGGCTCTGATCATCTCCTAATTGTCACAGTCAATTGTAGCCAACAGTCTCTTCAATCCCAAGCGCTTTGACAACAAGCATAAGGATCAAAGCAGAATCAGCTCCCTTCAATATCCTTCTGTTTAGGATGCTACAAAAAGCCTGAAAAAGAAAGGTGTAAGGGCATTAGTGGAGAAGGAACTGAGAGGAGAAAGTACTATACCAGTCATTTTCTTCTTCAGTAATATTATATATCCTTATATACTCTGTTATCCCACGTTCAGCGTGAATACATAAACATCCCAGATAATAAATATGGTTTAAAACCACTCGCATATATTACTACTTTAAAATAAATGCATAATGCATTTCTGCTGCTTCCTGCATGCCTCCCTCCAACTTTCCCTTCGACTCTGGGAAGTGAATGCAACGCCAATTATCTTTTTAAGCATTTTTTTTTCCCCCAACGCAGTCCTATCGTGTCTTCCAGCATGAGCTGGGCTGCAAACCAGCCTACCCAGATGGAAACCCATCCCAAGTTGTATTCGTGGGGCCAGTATGACTGAGACATGAAGCAGGCTGTTTGTGCAGCCCTGCCTTTGCTTTCTGAAGTGCTTATAACCCCAGGTCAGGCATAGGCTGGAGGAAAACCCTGTCATTCAGCTGGAGTCCAACTCTGAGAACAGCCAGTTGCAGTCACATCCAAAACGACTGGGAAGAAAGAGAAGAATAAATTCAGCAGTTCTCAAAGCCTGCCCAGGGGGAAAAAAATTATTTCCTATAATTCTGAAGGAAGATTCACCTTTTATTGCATTCCAGACCACTTTAAATCAGCGCCACACTACATGGCTGAAATTTTTGTACTGGCTGGCTGTGTTTGATGATACGGGCTTGCTCGCTCTGCAGAACGCTTTCATACCCTCAGTGCCTCGCAGACACCTTGTTGGAGCCGTGTTTCCAGGGAATGGGAGTAAGACAGAGCTATTCTGAGCCACATTTCTGCCTCAAAACTTGTGCGTCTTCACAAACGTAGCGGTAACTCCCACAGAGGCTCGCGAGCAGCTCCTGCCACGCAGGCTGCAGGGGAGGAATCGCGGCTGCTGCAGGAGATGCGCTGCTGGAGTGGGAGAAAACCCGCAGCAGGCCAGGGAGGCAAGCTGGGGATGTGCCACAGGCATGTCCAAATGGATAACCAGGCTCTGCAGGGTTAGGCCTCTGGGCCTCTCCAATGATCTTGCTACCACAGAGAAAGCAAGGAAGAGACTTCACCCATTTTCCTGGAGCTCTGTCTCTCCTGCTCCTGAAAAAGATACAGGTTAAATCCCTCAAGTAAAACAAAATGGGAATTCAGAGGTCAAAAGCTATTTGCTCCTTCATAAGAAATTAACTCACTCCTTACAGCTGTTTTTAAGGAATTTAACACTTCTTGAAGATGATGCGCTTTATCCGCGTTCTCACATGACACTGAAGGAATGGTTGGATGAGCATCAAAACCTGCTGCCCCCATCACACTTTCCACACCCAGATTCTGTGTAGAAGATGAGCTGAGTCAGATTTACAAACCAGCAGAAAACCAGTCACTTGTTTAACAGCACACCAAGACAAGGATTTAAGGTAGATCTTCCTGAGCCATCACCTACAGCACACTCCCTAAAGGACCAAAAGGTTTAAGACACAAACAATAATCTTATTTTTACATAGAGAACACTCTGAGTTTGTTGGGAAGATATAGCACAGATACAACAAGGCTTCCTACAGAGCTGCCTCTTCACCCAAATGTGGATAATACAAAGGTACAAAGACTGGTGAGAGAGTGTTTTTGATAATGAATAGGAACAAGAAGTCAAAATTTCTCATGGGAAAGATATTCCAAAAAATGATGAGTGGGAAACATCAAAAGCACTCATTTGAGTGATGTCGAAATAATATAGAAGGTTAATCTAATATATAATTTAAAATAAATACAAACCCAAAATTACAAAATTGAATTGAAACATTTGTCTTGTCAAGCTGTTTTGTTTCTGTAATATCAAAGGGAAATATTTTAACTCTTTCTGATGAAAAATTTTACCGAAAAAAATTCATACTTTGAAGAAGAATTTCCAGCTTAACAGTGCAACACACTTTGCCCAACAGCAAATTTGCAAATATTTTTCAGCCTTGTATAAAGATCAATATGTTCTCCAGCTAAGTTCTGACATGATTCCAGTTAAAACATATACAATATTTTCCTAGATAATCCAATATAAAAGGTAAGTCCCCTTATTTTTTAGGAAGACTATTCCAAGACACTACGACCCCTTCCAAATTAAACCTTCCCAACATTTCCAAATTTGTGGCTGTTTAGCTCACTAAAATTAACTTGAAGTATAAAGATATTTTCACCTCCTCATTCACACACAAGAGGAGGCACATGCTGAGAAAAATCTGCAAGGTCACCTGGATTGTAATTTATTAAGTTTTTTTTTAATTTATACAACAGCAAAAATTCTAAATAATAGGACAGCTAACATAGCCGGGGCTATTTTCTCACCTTGCTTGAAAACACCTCCAAATAGTTGTTCCATAAAACTGTTGGTTCCAAGTTCAGTCGGTGGAGTTGCTGCTGATAGATTCCAGAGAGTTGAGTAGCACAGAAATCATGGATATTTTCCTTGTTTCCAGATGGTAAATCACAATAAAGAAGGTTAAAACAGTGTTCTTTCCCTATCAGAACATTTCTGTGGAGACAATTGCTATAGTTTGCTAAGTACAGATTTCATTATTAGAAAGTAGTAGAGGTCCACATGACAATGACTAGAAGGAGATAATCTCAATGAGTTTTTACTTAAAATAAGGGACACATTATGGAAATAGTTGAAAAAACCCTATCACAAAATATATTTTTTTTTTCCAACACGTGGAACAGCAGTAGAGATGTTTGATGCACTAAGCCATTTGCTGCACATGACCATTTCATTATACTCCAGAGCTGCACTTTATTTATTACAGGTGATTAACAACTGTCTTGCACGACAGTAATGAGGGAAAAGGGCCACAACGTGGCTCATGCACTGGAGCAGCCTGCAGGAAAGGGGCTCCTCCAGCTGCCTCCCACGAGTCATGGCTGTGCCAGGGAGCACAGGGGTTCCCCTGGATGTGGTACCCCAAAAAGGGAGCACTGAATGCTGATCAGAGTTTGGGTTCTGAGAGGATTCTGGTGCCCTTTCCTACAGACTCCAGCAAAACCCCCCAGTCTGGTTGCAAAGGAGGGGAATAATAGTGCCCATTGTGCTGCTGACATTTCTCTAGGAGGGGGTGGCTCTTCACTAAGCAGTTGTGTTTCCTTATTTAGTTCTCAGCCACAAGCATGGATTTTTGCAGCCCTTTCCTTCTTTTGTGTGTGCTTCTGGAAAGTAAAAGGATGAGAAGTTACAATTTTGGAAGCTTTGGAGACAGTCAAAGCACGTGCACTGATGTGATATGAAAGTCCGTGGCCACAGGAACCACTTCAGGACTATTGCAAGGCTCCTGATACAGCTCTTAAAGGACTGATGATTAACTGATGTGCTCTGGTCATTAAATCCTTGTTCAACTCAGCCTTTCAGGCAACAAACTGTTTCCCTCTGGGATGCCTTGCAGGTGTCCGTGCTGAGTTTGCTAAGAATGTACACAAAGTCTAACTGTACACATTACCTCTGCAATGGCCAGAGCCAGGCGAAGAGCTTTCAGAAGATCTCAGGAAGCCACGGGCTTACACCTCAGCTGGAATTCAAGGAGCTCACATGCCCCTTTTTAAGTGATTATTTCTATCTGGTACTCAGGGTGAGTTGGCGACAACAGCTCTTTCTATGCAAAGGCTGAGGTTCAAGCCAGCAGTAACAGGACTTATATTAAAGGAGTCAAATCCTACATAATTCCTTGTTCTTGGGGAGAAGAGGCATTTTTTGAGTGTCTTCATAGCTCATTAGCACAGTTTCTACTGCAGTTAGCTCTACTGCACAGCTCCCACTCCAGCCACATCCTCCTAAGCCCAGGAAAACATTCCAAAGCTATTTTACAGAAGAGGACAGAGAAGCTCTTTTAACAGTGGGATCCAAGTCTATTAAAAGCCAATGAGATGTGCCGTCCAGCGAACTCACCAAAGTCATGAAAAACGGGTGTCAGAGCCAGGGCCAGGCCACAGCAGCTCCCAGGGCCTAATCTGTGCTCAGGCAGTCTGGTATCACACAGATCTTCCTGCTGTTAACTCCTGAGAGGTCACCTCCAGGCAGCTGAGCACACACCGAGGATGTTCTGCTCCCTTCCAGGCTCCTGCATGACAAAACCCAGAACAAGGGCATCATTCAGGGGAGCAGCCATTGGAGCTGGGTTGTAAAGAAAGCTAAATAACAACCAGAGAGTCAGAGAAGTTGTGTCTAACCACATGTCTGTTGAGAAGAATATTATGCAGCATTTATCAGCCCCAACAGGATCTTGCCTCACAAAACTGGTTTCAATATAGGAGTTTAAGTATATGGCAACTGAGAGAGGGAGTATAGACACTGTTTTACACAGGGAGAATTTCTATCAGTTACTAAGCTGTAATTTTAATTGCATTAAGCAAGAAGAACCACAAGAATAGAGCAAGTGCCTGTTTCTCACAGGCACTTCTAGCTTGTGTAGAGCTGCTCAGGGCTCATATACCACCAGTTTAGAAACATGTGTAATTGCTTATGGTCAGCGTTGAGCCACTGCCAGATCACACATTAAACAGATAACCATTATTATTATAAGAGCAACTTCCTTGACCTCATATTTTGGTCTGGCTCTGAATTCCTGTCCTTTACCAGTTTGGTTTGTTGCATTTTGCCAGCCTTCTGCCTCTACATGTCATTTTCTACTCCTGTAAGTGACCGGTGCAGTGGAGAGCTCACTCTAAAAATGCATAATTGAGCACATGAATAGAATAAATTCAAGAAATATGATCACAGTTGCTCCTGTAATGTTTTTATAAACACAGAGTCTCTGCTTTTTTATTATAGTTAAGGTACAGTGTGTTATTTGGCAGAGGAATCTGACTTGAAAATGTAAAAGGTTCAGGCAACCACACATTTGGAAGTAGAAATCTTTCCTTAAAACAAGGCTCTGGTGTTTAAACATAGCAAAATTTCTGGAAACTTCAGTTTCTCAAAGTCTGCCAAAGCTCCAGTCACATGTAACATATTCTTGGGGCTTACATATAATGCTTCAAGTAATAAACAACATCTTGTTTAGAGCAGGATGGAGAAAAAAAAGGGGAAAACATTCATTAGGAGTCAAAGCTCTACACCAGCACTAAAAACAAAACAAGTCTCTTGCACTGAAAGCTAAGAATGACTTTCATAATGGATTAAAAAAAAATTCGAGTACTCTTCACACCTCTAAATATTGCAGTTAAAATTGTAGGTTAAGTTCTTACAGCAATTAAATAAAGTATTCTATAAAAGAAATAAAATACACTCACTGGAGTGCACTCAGGTTTTCAGCAACAGAAAGAAAAGTTCTGATCATCCTAATTGGGTAACAGGATGAGTTACACACTGTACATAACTATAGGTCATCAGTAGCCCTTCAGTGCTCCCTGTACAATTCATTTATCGTGCATTTTTTATTCAGGAACAAGGCTGTATTTTAAAAAAAATGTAAGTCACTTCCATAAGGAGGCTCATCGTGCAGAATATTCACAGTTTAAATATATGCACAGTCATCTCTACTAGTCAGACACCATTTCAGTCCTCTCATCAGAATGCACATTAACAGAATGAATTTGAGATACAGAAATAGCACACCGCAGCCAGGCCTGGAGTATGGGCCCTAATACCTACCTCACTGGGATCTAGTCAGGTTTAATTAATTAATGCTTATGAAGCACTATGAGCTCCTCAGATCATCACTTCAATTCATTATCACCCCCATTTGTTTTGTGTCCCACTTCCCCCCTTAATTCAACAGTGAATTTCTTTTGGAAAGTGTTGCATTTATAGAGTAATGAACAGATGAAAGAGGTTGGAGTGATTCCACAGGAGCATAAAAGGGAGCAGGAATCCTTCCCCTTCCTTCCTGCTTGAGTCATTCAGCACCAGGTCTGAGAGGAGCATGAAGCTTCAGGATGTGTAATGCTCTTCCAGGAGTCACCCCTGACCAAAACCGTGTCAAAATGCACCAGAAAATGATGAATGTAAGGATTTAACATTAAAACAATTGGTTTTAGTCTGGAAAACTTCTCTGCTTGCATTTATGTTAATTAAAGATGGGCATGAGCCACAATGCTCAAAGGGGTGTGGATGCAGGCACTTGGTTCTTCCCTCATCTCTAATAATTATTAGATACATTGGATGGAAATAGTTGGAAAGAAAATCAATAAGAGAATGAATCAAGAAAATGAATGGCAATTTCAAATACTTACAAGTATAGGATTTCACTCAAGGCCAAGACAAGATAAAATTAGTAGTCTCTATTAAAACAAAACAAAATACAGTTTGATCAAACTTCCATTCAGTGGAATCTCCTTTAAGGACTTCAGATTTTGGCATTGAATAATTTGGGTTACAGAACTTAACAGGGAAGAAAAGAAAGATTGTCTGGTGAAACTCCAAGGCTGCTATAGGCTTTCCAAAGAGAAACTAGATTAAGACAAAAAAATTACTGGTGGAAGAAAGGCTGATAAAGAAGACTAGAATTTGATAATGGAGAAATTTAATTATTCAGGTATTGATTGCTATGATAACTATGTGGAAGCTAACAAAGTTTGTTTGTAGCTGCAATGCTATTAGTCCAGTAACTGAGCCCTGTGCTTGGAGCTGGGCATGTGTGCTGTTATAAAATTAATTTTAATTATAAAATTTAACTTTAATCATATTTCATGTCAATATAGGTTTAAAAGTTAATGATAGAGAGTTCAAACTTCACTATGATAAAGATCCTCATAGATTTAAAGGATAAATCAATGGAAAACATTCTTATCAAGAAAAGCTTGGGAGATTCACAAAGTGAATAGACTTGGGTAAAAAGAACAATTAAAGCCCAAATATGCTGTTATTATTCATTTGAAGAGAAAATCTTACTAAAACCAAAAGAATTGATACATCCAATGGTGAAGGAAAATGTGACAATATACAATAGTGGCAATCTGAGAGTATTGAACCAGGGAAAAGAAAACATGCTTTAGTGGGGGGATGTTTTGTGGTTATTCTGATTTAAAAATTCTTCCTGATGGACTTCAAAGTTAGCACCTCACCTTTCAGGACTCACAAATCCAGTTTCTCATTTAGATATTTTTGTTGCTGATGTAACAAACCAAGAGCCTTGCAGTTTATAAGTGGGACTGACCTTGTGCAGTCCCATGACCAGAAGAGTGGTCTGCAGCTCCATATGTTGTACATTTAAATGCTGTGATTTAATCAATATACCTGTGAGCAGGGACTTAAAATCCAGCTCTGCCCCATCTCATGTTTTTGCCATGAGAGTTTAGGGTGGTCCCAGGTGGGTCACTAGTTTTCCTATCAGACTTGCTTTCTCATTGATCCAAAAAAAAAAAAAAAATTAACTCTTTCATAAAAAACATAATCCTCTTTCAGAGCAAAACTCAATTTTCATTTAAAAAAAATTAACTTGGAAAAAAATTAAGGTTTGAAAAATGTTTCTGTTTGGAACCATAACCGCAATGGTTTTTCCTCACCATGATTTATAAGCCAGACAATAATTCAGACAAAATATCAGCAAACTTCAGCAGAGAGGATGTGGCACCCAAGCTACAGCACCTTTTAAACAGGTCCAGTTAGATTATACAAATTCCATTTGTTTTAGTCTTAAATTTTTCATTTGGTTTCAATTCAAAGGGAGGGATTGTTTCCTGTGTAAAACGTTAGCTTTCCGATATTAAAATCAATCTAAGCATGAATCTAATATTAATCAACCACTTACTGTATTTACCAGAAATTGCCAGGTTCATCATTGTAATAGAAAGATCTGCAGATGGGAACAGAAATCTGGGAGAGATAGTAAACATCCTAAAATAGTCAAATAATGGAAAAACAAAGCAGAATAAGCTGCTAGTCCAAAACAAAATATTATATACTACATAGAATTTAGAGTTAACAATTTAGCATTAAAAAATATTTTTGCAGCAGCAAATAAAAATATCCTTCTTGAGCCAAAAAAATCCATAAGAAATGTGGGTAGGGACCTGTAATAAATCAGAAATGTTAAGAAGCACCCCAACAGTCGTTTTGATGTCTCGGCACAGAAGTAAAGTAAGCACAGTGCATAAGGGTTAACTCCTCAGCTCACATAAATCAAGTTAACACCATTTAAGTTAGCAAAATGTATTCAAAGTCAAATTCATTTACTCCAGCCAAAGATCTGTCCCTAACTCTAACCGTTGCATTTTATACTGCATTAACAATTTTAACATATTCAGCTTTAAAGCCCAATATACTTCAATATAATCTCCATTACATACACACACTTTTATGTACACATGCATATGCAGAGGAATATATACATATAAAATTATTTTAACTTATAATATAAACAAATTAACATAACACAATTTGTAGCTATGAATAACAGAATAGGAACAGTTTTGCTGGATTTAGTGAGGAAACACACTGAAAATCCTAATTTGAGTAGAGTCAACCAACCTGGATTTATGGGCAGGAAATCTTGCTCAAATAATTTATTGGAATTTTTCAAAGCTATCCCTGCCAAGGTAAAAGACAAGAAAAATACTGTGGATGGTATACAATATGCCTAGACTTTCAAAAGAGTGCTTGATAAGATCCTACACTGGAGATTACCAGCAAGGTACAGAGCCACTGCATAAATGATAACAAACTTTAATGAACTGATAAGAGTCTGCAAACAGCATTCACCGAGTGACTTAGAGATTGGCAGTCAATACAGGGTAGCGCCTCGGTCAGGTTAGGAGCTTGTCTGGTCTCTAATCTATGTAAAAGAATTAAATCAGAATATCAAAGGTAACGTATCAAGCCGTGCCGGGGACATAAAAGTGACAGGGACTGTAGCAGCAATTGTCTCACCCGGGCTATAAATGCGAGATCCAGATCAGCAGCAAATGCAGCATCAGCAGCACCGGGATCGCCGGCCCGCAGCCGAGAGAGCAAAGCAAACAGGTTTTTCTCATGCAGGGCCAAATGTGAAAACAAGCTCCACGTGGGCACAGGGCTGGGCAGGAATCGGTGGAGGGTGTTGTGGAAGGGGCAGAGGGAGGGAAACCCTCCCAGGTGCTGCTTGGAGAGAAGGGAAGGGCTCAGGGAACAACTGGAATTACAGCAAAAGGGAAGGAAGAGATAAGAGGATGCTTTGAGTCTTTTAATCCTTAGGAGATGGGGAGTTTAGAGGAGATTAAAATATTTTGAAATAAAAAATTAAGAAATTTTTTAAAAGCCAGCCTTTTATCCTATTCTAATTTAATGGGTAAGTGTTTGGGTAAAACTTTCTATCCCAGGAATATGATCATGGTTCACTGTAAGGATGACAAAACCAATCCTGTGTCCCTTGAACCCAAGTCCCATGTAGTTTTGGAGCACTGCAGTCCCTTTCTGCCTCAAGGGTGGCAGATCTGGCCAGAAAAGCTCAGCACAACCAGCAGACAGGAGGACAGGACAAAAGTATCGGAGTTGATTTCTGAGCTGCCACAACTCAGGGCAGTGTTGGAGGAGCTCTACAGCCCTCCTGGTGCTTTTTCAAAAGCACCAAAGAGATTATGGCTCCTAAATCCTATTTTTAAGATAGTCTCCTCCCTGAAAAACCACAATTTGCAGTCAATTTCAGTGCTTACTGAAACTTGGAGAGGTTTTGGGGACCCTGGACCTCATTCCCAGGCCAATTTTTTATATTAGCAATTGACCAAGTCCATGAAATAAGCTGGCACAGACTCACAAACCAGTCCAGTGGATAGGTCTTTCACCTGACAGAAGGATATGTCTTCCAGTAAGTTTCAATGAAAAAAGTGAAAGAATTGCTGAACAGGGCTGAATGGACCCACTCCAGCATGTGAGGTTACCTAAACAGTTTTCTGTTTCATTTTGTCCTCTGGTAACTGCACAGAATTTCAGCAGGTATTTAAATTAAACCAGCAGCAGCTAAGAATAGGGTTCTGCTCCTATGGCTTTACTACTTTTACCAACTTTTACATCTCTTGTTTCCTCAAACAACTTGCCCAACGCTAGGTGGAAATTCTGTTGCCAATACTGCCACATCTACTTCACTCAATTTAATGGATCTTTTTTCGACAGCAAGATTAAAAATGTTTGGCCTCATAAGGATTTATCAGAACTGTACCAAGATTAAAATTTCAGTTTATTATTACACACGTTTTACCAATTATTCCTTTATTATCTTTATGGAAGGAGCCTCATAAAAAGCAGTCTGATTTTGTGGTAGTCACTACACTGACTTCCACTTTTTCAGACCAGTATCTTTAAACAAGGGATAAAAAAACCAAGGGATTTTAAGCTATGAGTGCCCAAGAGATGCCATGAGAAATGTTTTTTATGTCCCTCATTGCCTTTGTCCAGGCCTAAGGTGGCATTTTCAATTCCTTTTTGAATCACCAGCTCCCTGGTAAGGCTGGAACTTTGAGACTTTTACAGGGTTTTATTTAACACTGTGGATCCTGGATACAAACCTGAAGCTTTCTGTGTCTCTCAGACACTGTTTCCTGATTGCTTTTTTAAACCAGCTGCATGTCCACGTTTTCATTTCTGTCATAACTGTTTCTTCACCTGCCTGAAACCAAGAGATTTCTAATTTTTCTTCCGTTTCCAAGTTTCTCAAAGTTCCCTGTCCACCCAGCACTGCCATCATAGTTCCTGAATAAAACCTCAGTGTTTCTCAACAGGGTGCAGAATTTCTTCCCCTAAACAACCTCTGCTAGCAGTGCCTCTTCTCTCAGGGGAAAATCTCCAAATAAATAAATAAATCAAACTTTCAATTTATTTTAAAAGCAAGTTGCTTCCCTAAGCAACAGGGCAGGGCTAGATATCAGAAATAATTGTTAATATATTGGCTTTCTGGGATTTTAATGCACTTAAACAACAAATTTAAGTCTTTTCTTGATCTTGCATCGCAGTGATCTACTTTGCCTGCTTTCCACTTCATGCTTTACCCAAAGTGCTTTTATTTCACCAGCCTATCAATCTTTGAAATTTGAAAATCACTCAGGTTTATCTGTGACTTGTGCTCCTTTCCCCACGGTTTGTGTTGAGAGCTTTAATGACATTCTCCTTTGAGTTGCCTCAGAGGAAAGGAAAGACCCAGGTTTTTTCACATGTCTGAGGAAGCATCTGTATGCTAATTCCCTCTCAACTTTGCAAGCAGAAAATTTAAAGGGAGATGGTTTTTAGCAAATGGAGACCAGCTAGCAGTTAGAAATCTTTGCAATGGTACCAATTTCTTGGGACCTTTTTTTTTCCTCCCACCAGCTTTCAAGGCTATTTCTTGATTTTACAAGATCATTATAAGTTAATACTTGACTCCCAAAAGTCCTGCTCCACCTTAAAAATTGTACTGAATCTGTCAAACATCAATTTTGAATCAATGCCAATTCAGTATAAATAAAGCGTGATATGGACACTCCAGCAAAGGATTGCCTGCAAATCAAAAGGGCTCTTATCACACAAGGAGCATGATAGATTTATCTCCAGTAATTCCAATTCTGATCACCTTTTCCAGAGAAGAACTTTAGTGACTGAAATAGGAATAAGATACACAGTAATTATTGTTTCCGGCTGTTAAAGATATTTTATATAAACAAAGGCTGAGCCTAATCATTTTTTAAAAAGACCTAAACATTAATATTTCCATAATTAGGTTAAGACTGAGGTAGTGGCTGTATCTGGTGAGTTTAAAAAGGAAAAAAAAAAAAAAAACAGATTATGCCAATTAAAAATGAAAGGTCTAAGTATAAACAGTGAATTCTTGCAGAGGATCCAATTCAGAGCATAGTAGGCATTATGTCAAATAAAACCACGGAGTGAACCAAAGTATTAATGAACAGAAGAGATAGCCAGACATGTTTACACAGGCAGACAGGGCTGGAGGATATATCGACAACGTGGGGAGGTGTGTTGTAATAAACTTGAAGGGGGACAGACTTGTTGGGCCAAGTGTCCCTTTCCTGTCCAGGAATTCCTCATGTCCTCATTACCCTTTCACCTCTGGACAGCTGCAATATTAAAATCTGGCTCCTATCTTAAGGAAATTGAGTTTAATGTCCTTAATTTAGTCCCCAGTCCACATATATCCATATCACAAAACAATCATACGACTTGGCTCGACGGACAGCGGCTGCTGAGGAAAGAGGCTCATCCTGGAATGGCAGGGCTGCTGCAAGGCAGGCCCAAGGCCTGCATAAAGCATCTGTGCAATACATGCACAGTACATTCACACTTGTGAGAAACAATCTTATTTTCACTTCTTTCTTTTCCTGGTATCTTTTGCATGCAGAGTTTTAATTACCAAAGCAGTTGTCATGTTGCTGTGTCATGGCAGCGGCCAAGCTGGACGAGAACAAAGGTGGTGCCTTGGTTTTCTCATGTTTTCTTCAGCTCCAAGTGCAGCCTCAACAACTTGATTCAGCACATCTCCCTTCTCTCTGAAGCACAGAGGAGGGCTGCAGGGTTAGGTGCTGCATCCATAGATTACACAGCAGGAAAAACATGAGTGGCATGTTTTGGTCCCGGGGATTGATATGCAACACTCCGAACACCGAAGTCAACTGCTAAATAATCTGGAGTCAGAAAGGGGCAGAGTGGTTGTGGAGGGGAAAAAAAAGAAAAAGTGAAGGGGATAAAAATTAATCATCGAAAGAGTGTTATGCTTTATGTTAGTAAATCATTTTAACTAATTAATTACATCATATCTCCAGCCAGGCTTCCGATGTGAAATCTTCAGGAATCGGTGGGCAGGGATGCAAAATGCACTTGTTCTCTTCATCTGGAAAACATCTATGTTGCTCATTTTCCAATATTATGGGGTTTTTTTCTCTGTATTCTTCTTTCAGAATTTTTTTTATGCCTTTGTGATGATTTTCTTCTGATCTGTTTGCTTACCAACATAAGGGGCATAAAATTGTGCAAAGATACTTGAAGAGTATTGGCATAAATGTCAGTGTACTGGGTGCATTTTGGGATGGAGAGAGGGGTGTAAGATGGAGGATAAGTCTGTCAGCTCGCAGCAGACACAGCTGATTTGTAAATAACAAAATTGTAGGATTTATTCCTTTTGATGCACTGCACTTTTATTAAAAGAAAATCCCCTGGAAACCTCTGTAAATGGCACGAAACATGTAATTAGACTTAGCTTTTTTCACCCTCTGCTTATTTGAATGCTCCGTAACTTCAGCAGTGATTCAGTAACAACAGATTTTATAGAAACATCTGACAATGAGAACAAATATTTGCAGTATTTTCAGTCTCTGCTCTGTATTTCTCCCTGCAAGGCAGAGCTTGCCTTCCTTGTGTGTGGATCAACGTCGCTTTCCCTGCTGCTCACACCTCCAACCAGATCCACTTTCCAACACTAAATATCAGATGTGGCTTTTTACCCGTCGCTTCCCACCTCCAAAATGCCACCCTACAAATTCCTGCCTCCAAATTCCAGGCACGGACCTCCCAAAAATGAGTGCCACCAGCAGGCAGGCTTTGGCATAGGGAAAACCATCGTGGCCAGGCACAGCTGGGTGGTGGTGGCACAGGAGCTCTCTTAGGCACTCACCTGCCCCAGTAGCAGATATCCAAGGCTGTGCTGTGGTTGGATTTGTTCTTTTTTCCCTGGGCTCCACCCTTTCCATGCTTGGTAAGGAAAGAGGTTTATACACAGAGAGCCAGCCCAGCAGAGCCATTGGTGTAGATGAGCTACAAAGCCACCCAGGATGGACTTTGCTGCCCTGAGGCTCAGCACCAGCCCCCACAGCCATCAGAGCAACCTGTGTAACAAATTAATATCACACTCTTCATATGGGCAATGAGTTGGGTCCATTCCAATATCTTTACCTGTGGGATGTGGCTCAGTCAAATCATGAGACAGGAGACAGGGACATGGAGCTACAGTTCCTAACTCGTGAAGCCAAGGAGATCAATGCTCACAGCAGCCCAGCCCAGGCTGCCAGAATTATTCCAGAGACCACGTTGCCTCCTCCCCAGCCCAGAGTTTGGGAAATCACATCAATTTACAGCCTCTTTGTCATTAAAACCATTGGCAGGTAGACCCACTGGCATGTGGACATCAAACAGTATTCCCACATTCTGCCTGGTGCCTTTTTTGGACCCATTTCCAGCCTGTCAGAACAAGGGGAAAGAATACAGTCAATATAGTCACATCTGAATTAAAAAAAAAAAAAAAAAAGAAACATAAAAAAGATAAAAATAGCCATTTTTAGAGGGTTTCAGGTTGAAGGTTGCTTGTCAGAATCCAAGAAGAGAGCAGCAGTTGTTCTGACACTGCGGTTTTCACATCCTTGTCAGAGATTTGAAGCAGGATAGCTGATGTGTGTTAAAAAAGGATGGGGAGGTTTAAAATAGTTTAGATGCTGCCTGGAGCAAGTTAGAAGAGATATAGTAAGGAGCATTTGTAGGAGTGTACGTGCACCTAAAACCATCCATGGGGAGAAACAACTTGTCCAACTGCTGGTACCTTTAATTAAATTCTGACCTGACACCCCTCAAATGACCCCAAGACAAGTCAGGAAATTTCCCAGGAAACATTTTTAAAACATAAACTGGGGAGGGAGTGACAACATGGAGAACACTTTCATTTCGAGGGAAAAGAAAAAATCTCTCTCTGGTTTTTGACAGCTCTAATAACCCAGAGTCTAAGATTTGGGCTTGGAAAGGGGCCAGTTGGCCAAGCCTCTATCCACAGACAGGCTGGAGATGATGCTGATAGTCAGAGGGAAGCAAACAGAAGACCTGGCAAGTCCAATGCCACCCCTGACGAAGGGGATGTCTGCCAGCTCCTGGGGAAATCTGCAGTTTAGGTGTGCAGCAGTCACTGGGTTGTGCCTCTGCTTCTCCTGGAATCTGATCCAGTCTGCAGCCACCCACAGAACGGCAGCAGTTTCCCAGATATTGGGCAATTCTGTACACAAGGAAACTATGCTGCAGTGGCTAATTGCTTTGGAAACTATGCTGCAGCGGCTAATTGTTTCAAATCATTTGGGATTTTCTAAATATCTTTGTAACCCTTGTGTTTCTGTAGATTTTAAAATATCCAGCTAATCTCCTGAAGTCATGCAAAGAAAAATATGTTTTCCCCGGGGCGGTGATAAGAAATAATTGGGGCAATTGATCGAGGCTGAAACTTTCAGATGGACATCAAAATGTCAGCTTTGCACCCAGATTCTTTGCTGCTAATTTCACCTCCATTAACTTAATCAGGAGTCAGTGGGAAAAGCAGGGTGTCACTAAGAAATCCAAGGAAAAGGAAATTTGATCTAGTCCCAACCAGGTAGCACAGGGGCTGCTGTGTAACTGTAGAATTTATATTCACCATTCAGCCTCAAGCCAAACCAAAAAAATCTCCACGTTAATAAATCTTCCATAAAGTTGTCCATTGGTCTCACGAAGGTATGACAACATCTGAGGGGCATTGGATGATGTTCTTGATGTCCCATCCCTGGAAGCACCCAAGGTTGGACAGGGCTTGGAGCACCCTGGGATACTGGGAGGTGTCCCTGCCCATGGCAGGGGGGGGAATGGGGTGAGCTTTAAGGTTCCTTCCCACCCAAACCATTCTGGGATTCTCAGCACAGGATGCCTTCCCCCCAGAACTGCTGCTGGGTAACCCCAACCCCAGAAGGGATGTCTCCTTTACAAAGAATTGTGGGAGCATCTCAGGGATGTTTGCTTTCTCTCCTGCTTTTAGCACCAAAAAGCAGAGGTTTCACCCCAATTCCCACCTTGTCGTTTTTGCAAACAGCTTGCTGGCATTGCCACCACCCTGATGGCCAAAGCAGTGGCAGTTTTGGCCACTGGGCTGGGAGCTTGTCCCTCCATGTGACAAGGATTGCTCAAGTTTACCACTCTTGCTCTTACAAACTCAACCCCTCCTAGAAGGGAAAAAAAAAGGAAAAAAGAAAGAAAAAGAGGATCTGTTATCACTGAGCATATGCAACTGCTAAACATCCTATTCAGTATAACTTCAGCCTGTTCTGAGAACTGAGTTTCACAGTTTCTTTATGCAGTATCTGTCTGTCAGATATTGCCCACTACATTACCATAGTCTATATAATATACTTCCACCAAAAAAAAAATATATATATACTTTTTTGGGTATATTTTTTACTACCTGCTGTGAAAAGAAAAAAGAGGTTAAAAGCTTTCCTTTTCAATTTACATTGCATGTGTCCTATGCTCCTTGTATTAATGGCACTAAGGAAATTTAAACACTGTGATGAATTTGTGCCTCCATTTTGATGTAATTTCTCTAATCTGCTAAATATAAATAGTGTATCAATTTTAAATATTTCTAGAGCAACCATTACCTTAGCTCTTCAGTACGACATCAAGGAGCCAACAGGCTATACACAGAATATTTGGGCTCCCTGTACAATTAAAGGTGCCACTAAATAAAATCCTGCAAATCTTTAATTTCTCAATAAATCAAATTCTCACAGAAGTGAAGGCATCTCCTGGGGTGCCGGGCGGGCAGTATTGCTGTAACAATTAACCCATGGCCAGAGGCAGTGGAGCAAAGGCTACTTCTTTCATTCCTTTATTTAATTTTTCTACCTTTCAGGTTCTGGTTTTGTCCAGCTGCCCCTTCCTCCTTTCTGTTCCCTCTGTGGCTGAGCTGTGCTCACACCAGCCCAACGCCGAGCGGGGTTGCAGAACAAGCACCATCCCTTGCACTCCTTTGCTGACCAACTTATAACTGATCTGCACTTCTGTTGTTCCTTTATCACCACCAGCTACAGGGAGGTGGGGTCTTGAGGGCTATGATTTAGGCATATTAAAATATATCAGGAAAATACTGGTGTTGGCTCACTGGGAGGACACAGTTAATATTTATATTAAAAGTTCTTGATGCTTTAAACACCTCAAATTGAAACAACCTCTGATCTTCTCACTAAGTGTCATATAAACAAGACAGGAACACTGTGTATCTGAGATATTTCTTTATGGTTTCCTAGCTTAACCTCACATGGGTTTAGGTATTGCAGGGGGACCTCACCACTGCATATAAGAAAATGAGGCCTAAATGTGCTCATATCCAGAGGATTCACCACCTTATTAATGCATATATGTCATGCATAGATTATTAACAACTTCATAACTAGAGAGGAACTTGCATTTCAATAAACATACTTTTACAAGTGCAAAGAAAAAAAGTTTTGCATTAGGGTGTTACTTTCTTCATGTCTTTGTCCTGGGAGAATGCAACTAAAGAAACCACATTTAAAATCAGACATTAGATATGCAAATATGTGTTCAGATCAGAGATACGAAAATTATTCAAATGATTAATTATTCATCATAAAAATGTCAATTAATAATTCTGAAGCATAATAGGCATCTTTCTAATGCATCTTTATTTTTCAAGCCTAAATACTGTTGAATCTGTGTTCAATTGCATTCTAACAAGTTTTTAAAAATTCAACAAAGTAAACAACCAACTATAAACAAAAGTGAGCCGTGAATTTTAATCACTGCCAACCGAGCCAAGAAATGTGGCCGAACTTCAGCACTGATCCCAGAAGAGAAGGAAAAGCATTTCCAGCTCACAGTGTGGGACAGTGGATGGAGGATGCTTGTCCCTCACTTCTCTCTGCCCAAGGAGAAAGGAAATTTTGGGACTGGTGGATGCTGTTCCTTGCTGCAGACACACGGACAGATGTTGTGAACGGCAGCTGAGCAGCTCTAGGCCGTCAGAAGTGGCTTTATAAATGATAAAATTAACAAAAACATATGAGGAGATTCACTTATAACGTTCAGGGACTCACACAAGATCAAATATTACAGTGATCTGCTGGTTAGAAATGCCCAGGGATAGATAAATTAAAGCCAGACAATCTTTTCCCTTGCTTTTGGCTCGTATCCTATCCCTACATGGGTTTTCCGCAGAGGAACTCAAAAACTTTGGGAATGTTGATTCAAAAGGTTTCTTCCCAAATACCTCATCAGCGGGTGGGGGGAAAGTTGTTCCCTGACCCTTTCTTCCTCTCCTCTGTGGAAATTGGAAAAAAAATAAAGGCTTTGCTTTCTAAATCTTGGTTTATAGGGACACCTGTATTGAGCAAAAGTATCCAGCGGCATCTTGGGCCCACATGGGGCCTTCCCTGCTCACAAAAATTATTCCAGCCTGTCTTATCCTCTACTGCCACAGGTGACTGCAGAATATAATCCCCCCAGCATATTTTTGTGTTTGATTTGGGGTTTTTTTTGCAACCTCAGAATTCTTTCTCAAGGCAAGGACATCTTCTACACCCCAGAGATAGGAGCATGAGAAGCAGCCAGAACCCACAGGGATCCCAAATCATGCAGGAGCAGCTCCCTCAGCGGAGCAGGGCTGTGGGGAGGGAAGGATGCTCTCCCCAGGCTTAGCTGCAAGTGGGCACATCTCATCTGGATCCCCTACATGGGGATGCTTAATCCCTGATGTAGGAAGGGTTCCACACTTCAGGGAAAACAGTCGAGAGTTCTGGCTATGAAAGGCATGAAGGAAAAGCCTCAGAGCTGCTAAAGTGTATTTAGAGGTGTTAAACCTCTGTCTTCACCAGCCTCTAAAATGCATTAGCCAAAATTCATCACCTAGAACATCTTTGCTCCTATTCCCTCAGTTTTCCTCCTTCCACGTGGTGGGCAAGAAAACACAGTCCCCGTTACTCATCCTCCACTGGGGAAAAAGCAAACACACCAAAATAAATAAGGCAGTGAATCATCCCCTCAGCCCATGCCACCACATCCCCATAAAGCCACCACGGCAGAAGGTCTCAGCAGAAGGCTCAGGTCCTCCAGGGCCTGTGCCCCAAAGACCTCCTTGGTGGCTGCTCACCTCCCCTCTCAATCAGAGCTGGGTGCCTGGGGATCACAGGGAGGTCTTTCCCTGCACAACCCCTTTCTCATGGTAGGGTTTGTCCCTGGAAGCAGGATCAGCCCCTGGCTGGCCCTGAAGATCCACACAGTGATGGGAACACGGGGTTACCTCCAAGGGGCTTATCTTCATCACAGGAGGTTTTGGTGGACACAGGAAACCCACTGAGGAGCTAGAGGCAGGACTGCTTCTCCTGTGGCTTTAATCAGGCAGGTCTGCATCAGGATCAGGCCACCCTCACCTCAACATGCAGCATTTCCATGTAGGAAAACCTGAGGAAAAGAGGAGAAACCTGCACTCAGAGAACTGCCCTTAAAGCCATCTCCAAGCCACAGCACTGGGAGCTACACACAAGGAAGGAGCTAGGGTTTGTGAGGATATTTTGGCTCTGCCTGCTCTTAAACTGATGGGGTGGGGGGGGATAGGATGTGCAAAAGTTTTAAAATAGAGCAGGGAATAGGATCTGCATGGGGATGCTGATGGAGCAGGGACTGGGATCGGGGCTGCCAGCACCACCCCAATAAAGGCAGGATCTATAGCCTGTCATTATTTCCATCTCCTAAAGAAGCTGCACACCCATTATTAGTTCAGAGCCGGGCAGGAAATCATCGCCTGGATTAAGGTTAAATTCCATCTCAGAAGGGCTTAGCTGATTGCTAAATGTTTATGTCCACTGTCCAAAAATTAAAAATAAAAAAACCCCAGCAAACACCCCCATATCTCACGTTAAAATAACATCTAATAATGTTGGGTGCTGTGTCAGTCCTGCGAAGATCCGAGCAGTTTTATCGCTCCGATGCAAACCCTGCTGAGGCACACCAGAGCTGGGGAAACTGTGAGATTGAGGGCTGAAAGAACAGCCAGCAAAATTATGAATAGGGATTATCTGACAATGCCGACATGTTTCTTAAAGCCCTTGAGCGTCATCACACGCTCTGAGGGTTTGTTTTTCAGCGTGGCTGCAGATAAATATATTTTATTGATACACCATCGACAGCACTCCTGCCTATTGCGAGTCAGGCTGCAGCCTCTCGTAATCTCCAGTTCATCCCCTCGTTTTGTAATCTGGAAATGTAGGGACAATATGTAAGGAGTTTGTAATGGGATTAATTTATTTTCAGAACTTGTTGGTTGGGTTTTAGGTTTTCTCCTTTTTCTCCTAGAAAACGTGGGTGAGTGGAAATTGAGCAAGTCAGTAATTAGCATTCACTTTTTTCTTTTCCTTTCTTTTTATCATATGCATCTAAATTCAGTTTAGCTCTTTAAGGAATTGCCAGACTGCCCTTGATTTATAGGCAGTGCCTTCTGGATCTGAGAGGATCTAATTCAAACTAATAATACTTGAATTTGATTTCAGGATATTTGTGCTGTGCTATATATTTCATTAAGATATCATCATTCCGTGTGTGTGTGTATGTGTGTGATATGCCTCTGTGTATCCAGGTACATTTAGGCATGGAGAAGTCATGCATCCTGCAGGAAAATCATGCTGGCATTTAGAGAATAGTGGCAAGAAAACTTTTAACAAAGCCACGACGACTCGTAGCAGGGAACAAAAATATAAATATAAATAAAAATAAGAAATATAAATTAAAATAATAATTAAAAAGATTAGGGCAGCTCGTTCCCACCTTTGCCTAGTTGGAGATTGCAGCGGCTGCAGACGGCCAGAGCCTGCTTCTCCCTCCCCACTCCGCCTGCAGCTCGGGGTTGAGGAGGGGGACACCCGGAGGTGCCACTTCGCAGCCCGGGAGGACATTTGGATGCCCCTACCCGGAGCCTCCCCCGCATCTCACAGGGTCACCCACTCCCGCCTAACTAAGAGATGACCAAAAAAACATCGCAGGCAGATCTCGGTGGCTCTGCTGAGCAGCACAGACACCCTGCGGGGGGGCGAGGGGGGGTCCCTTCCTTGCTTGGCGATGCTGAACCGCCAGGAAGGTGTTCCCTGAGCAGGACCGTTTTGGAGCGCGATCCCATCGCTATTGCTCGCCCTCCGCTTCTTGCTTTAGGCACACGTTCAATGCACGGTTCAAGAGCAGTTTATCTAAGCTTAATGTAAGTAAAAGTGCAGTGTGGGATCAGTGTGCCGTTTGTTTCGGTTCTCGTCGGGAGGGGGAGAAGAAAAAATAAAAATAAAGCGCTGGAATAGGCCAATCTCTTGTCAGAGCAGGGCAATTGTCTCGCAGCTCTTCAACGCAGCCCTTTGGGCAGCCCCACGTTTACCTTGGGAAGGGACCGTGCGAGTGGGCAAGACGCGAAGTTTCTCTTTGCAGTGAGACTATTTCGAGCTCCTTCAGGAGGAAGGAACGGCTGTGGGCTGTGCTGGGAGCTGGGCATGAGCGGCTGGAGCCTCAGCCGGATCTGCCCCCTTTGCAGCCGAGCGCCTTCGCTCAGCATCCCCGGCTCGCTCTGCCTTCACTTACTTCGGTATTACTTCTCGATTACGCGCGCTGTAAACCGGCTTTTTGATTAACAAACCGGCAGAGCGTTGGTTAAGAACACTTAAACTTCAAAAAAAAGAAAAAACTATCCCCCTGGGAAGTGGGCTCTGAATTGGTTAATAATGTGCAGTACTTGCTAAATTGCTGACTTCCAGATGTGGAAAATATCTTTCTTGTTTAGAACCTACGTAACCTGATTGGATTACGACAGAAGCGTCACATTGGAAGGCTTTTGAGTGATGATTTAATTAACCATACAGTAGAAAGCTGTATTTGCCAGGAAACCCCTTCCATATTTGCATAACCAATCCCTTCAGCGCAAAGGTGGAGTCTGGGCTTCTTTTTTTTTTTTTTTTTTTTCCTTTTCGTTGAGAACATTAAGCTATTAACTTTAATTCCCTCAGAGGCAGAGGTCTGCAATTCATTTCACNGTAATTTTATTTTAATTTTAATACTTGAAAAAAGTGAAAAACTTGTAACCTCCCTGAAGTTCAACCCCACGCGTTACTCGTCCACGCTGTCTCTCTCTGCTCATCCAGCTACTTCCAAGAAAAAGCAGAGCCAGGAAAAGAGCCCATCTCACCCCTGATCCATATCTGTGAACAAAACAGATAGACTGTAAGATCTCAGCACGTTTGGTTGATTTTTTTTTTTGTCATCAGATTTAGC
>VXBC01008403.1:0-26367 GCA_013399945.1 Ploceus nigricollis | reverse complement strand
GCCCCCGGGGATAAGGGGACCCCTCTGGCCACATGGTCGGCAGTTTGGTTAGAGGCCACGCCATGTTCAGGAGCTGATCACTGGAATAAACCCTGGATGAAAACCTCTTTCGGACTCCTCCTTTTCTCCACCTTCGCCTAAAGTCTCTCCGCTGAGGAATACCGCGCCTGCCGTCCCTGGGTGAGCCAAGGGTGTCACTGGGGGGAAAAACACCCCAGCAGCTGCCATTTGGCTCAGCAGCAGGACAAGCTCAGGCAAGTTCCCCGCTGGAATATTGGACACACCAATACTTGTCCTTTCTGGGCAGCTACAGTGAATAAATAATCTCCAGCCCAATATGAGAACAAACAAACAATCTCTGTTTTCTGCATGTGCAATGCTTTGTTAGACACTGTGTCAGGAAATATGCCTGCATTTGATAAATAGCAGCTGTCACTACTGTTCAGTAAAATAAGTGGCATTAACAACCTCTCTCCTTTCCAGTAACCTCTCACTAGATTCCAGGAGCAAGGCTGTTTGGATGAAATTTTGTTCTCCTTGCTGGCATTCACCCTCATTATGAAGAATATTTTATTTTTAAGAAATATTCCAAACACCCAGCTGCCACTTCTAGAAACACCAGTGAACACTAAAATCACAGAATCACTGAATTATTCAGGTTGGAAAAGTTCTCCAAACTCATCAAGTTCAGCTTTGGATCCATCACTCCCATGCCCACTAAACCATATCATGAAGTGTCACATCTGCTCATTTTTTGAAGACTTCCAGGGATGGTGAGTCCAGCACTTCCCCAAGGAGTCCATTCCAATGTTCAACCACCCTTTCAGAGTAGAAAGTCCCAGCACTTGTTAACAGGGATTGCCCCTATGAGACCACATTCCCTTGTAGAATTAATGAAACAGTTTCTTTAACTCAAGAAACACTCACAGTAAAATGATAGTTTTGGTTGCAGGCCCTCAGTTCTCTAGTACAAACCAGCAAAAAGCTGATCCCAGTTCATCAGTTGCCCACCTGGTGCTGGGTAGGCAGAGACCTCACACCACCTCTTACTTCAGCAGACAGCTTAGAGGTGCCTTGACTGATTCCTAGCAGTGAATGACCATGTGACACCTGCAAATCTGCTTCAACACCTTGTCCCTGGTGTCAGCCCCTGCTGCAGCCCTGTAAATAATGCAGGGTTTGCAATGTGAGCTCTGTCCAGGAATTATTAATAATGCTCAGGCTGTTGTAAGGCAGATTACACATCACCAGAATCCTGCCTCGAACAATGATGAGGACCAGATGCTTCAGAGAACAAATCACAAAACACTGATCTATAAAATTCTGCTTCTCAGCCCCACAAATTCTTTTCAATGGTGGCTTTTATGAGTTAATTACATCCTGCTAAAAACTAAATAATGCAGCTCATATGTCTGCTGCAAAGTTTGCTGGGCCTGCCACTGGGACTTCTGATTTATTTCTCAGAGTCCTGCATCATGTTCACCTTATGTGATAATATCTCCTTTACTAGGTGTCCACCCAGGCATGGCCATTCATGGATGCTTCTGGCAGTGACACTCTCAGTTATTTTTTATTAAAGTGCAGCAGTTGAACGGTGGAACATCTCACAGGTGTATTTTTTAGAAGTGAAATTAACTAATTTAAAGTTTTCATTTTCCCCTATTGCACAGATATCAAAATGGTATATGGAGACAGTTGGAGTCACTCTGATTTAGGTTGTTAGAGTAATATGCACAGAAAGTCCAAAACACTCAGGGTGTTGTCATGAAAGACTGAAAATCAGGTGTATTTACATGGAAAGAGCTAGGAAATCTTATAGAAGAGTTGCAAAATTGGTATCCACAAAACACCAACATTTGTCACCTGATTTGATCCTTCCTTTGGCATTTTTATCTTGCAGAACTTGAGTTAGTGAATGATGTGGATAAAGATGCCCCCTAGGACAGTAATATTAAAAGGTAAATAAACACAGGTAGCACTCAGCTTTCATGGAAGTCATTGGGAAGCCAAAACATCTCATGAAAAGCTGACTAAATAAGCCTCCATTGGCTCCTGTGCTTCACTGATGTAAAAGGCTGGGCTGCTGTGCCAGTAATGCATTTATAAATCAAGGTAACAGCCTGGCCCAGCTGACAGCAGCACAGCTCCATCCAAAAAGCTCCAGCTGTATCCAGGCAACACCAGCAGCTCCTCACAAGGATCAGGTAAGAAATTTGTTTACCTGCAAGAGGAAGACACCCCAAAGTGTCCAAAGTTGTCATAAAAACAAAGCAAAGCAGATTAGCATTAGATTACCTTCAGTAAATGAACTTCAAGGCTGCTCCTATTTGTTAGGAGTAAAAACTGGAAGTGGTTATGATTATTTAAAAACAGGGATATGATGTATGGTATGTGTTAAAATAAAGAATTTTTAGTTGACTTTATTATATCGTTTACAAACCAGAACAGCTGAATTTACAAATACCAGCTTACTTCCCTGTGTTGACACATCTGTGACCACTACAGCATAATAAAACTGGGAAGTTTTAATGCAAATTGATCTTGAAATAAAGCATTTTTAGCACACTGATAGTACAGAAATTATAGAAAGCCACAAAAAACACCCTGGTATTTATTACTGGTTATACTCAATCACTCCAACTTTTTATTTGCCTTCATTGTCTGTTTGAGTCTGACAAAATAAGAATGGAAAAAGTTTTCCCCTCTCTCCCCCAAGGAAAATACTGTGATGGGAGGAAAAGCTCTCTGGGTCTCCAAAGCTTTTACAATGGTATAAAAAAGGTTTATGGCAGAAGTTTGGCATCTGGACTCTCATCTGAGGAGTTGGAGGGAAGGAATATCCTCTAGATTATAAAAACCCAAGTCCAGAGTACTTGCTAAAATCCATATTTCTCAAACAGATTGTAAATAAAACTTCATAAGGTACTTTATAAGGGTGTATTTCCCTGTACCAGTATGCATTTAAGATTGCAGTAGGAAAATTTCCATACTAAAATAAAAATAGCTAGTAATAAACTAACTCAAAATTATTTCTTTATTTATTCTAAGTTTGTACATTTAAAGATTTTTTAGATATAGCACCAATAATTTTTAAACTCACAGGTGATGTCCTATATAAAACAATTTTAATATAGTTATTGTTTTAAAATGAGTGGTTTAGATTAGTTAATTTGTATGTCTGGTTTTTGGGTTTGGCTTTTTGTTTGGTTTTTGGGGTTTTTGTGGGTTTTGGTGGTGGGTTTTTTTGTTAGTTTTCTTGGTGTTTTGTTTGTTTGGGAGTTTTTTGGTTCTTTTTTTGGTTTTGGAGGTTATTTTCTCCCTTATGTAATGATAAACATCAAGTCTTAAAGAAGTAACAGCTTTAGCCATAAAATACCCAACTGCACACTCAGAGTAGAATGCAGCTTTTATGATCACTGTTCTACTTTGAATTTACTATACTGTGTCTTAAAGGTACATTTTGGAAAATGAATGCCTAAGCACTACCTATGGCTATTTGGGATGCACATCAAATATTTAATAGATGCTTAAACTGCAAGTTGTAGACCAAGTACCAGTAATACTTCTGAAAGCAAGGCATTGTTGGGTCAGAAATCAAACAAAAAATCAAACGTCAAGAATCTTTTGCTGAAGGTGTAGGTATGGATAATCAAACAATACTTCTAATATTTTTATCTTATTTTTAACTATTTACTTCTGAAGTAATGTCGAATTATATCATGTTTAAGGCAATGTCTGTGGGGAGGTTCATTTACCAAGGTTTTTCACTACCCATTAAAGAAGGGTGTTTTTTAGGCTTACACTGGGCACAGCTTTATCTTTCTTTGAGAAAGCACTTCAAGATTTTCCTCAAAATACCATGTTAGATTTTACAAGTACTGAATTTCCATTGTTACAAGGGCACTAAAAAATAAGATATTTGTATAAACTGGAAGCAGAACAACTCCAGGTACCAGTCTCTTCATAGTTACACACGGCTATCCCAGTTCTTATGTAACACTGCAAAGCCAAAACACTTCAGATCTGTGGTTTTACTGCAAAAACTCTATTCTCTCCTTTAGAAACCTCAGGAGTTACTGGGAACAGACAGAAAGGAAAGGACTTCTCTGTGCAGCACCTCACAGAAAGGGCTAGAATGCTGATGGGGTCCCTGCTTATTTGTTTGGTGATGAAATCACCCCCAGAAGTGACACACTCTGCCTTTCATTAGCCAAGAGGCAGCTCTGTCCCTTGGACCTGTGGAAAAGGAACAATTACCTGAGAGGCACTGTCCCAACTTCTAATGTAAGGCAGCAAGAGCCCTCTGTGTCTGCCAGTGCCATGTGAGAGGAGCTTTTAGCTTTAATTTCATGCCCTTTTCATTGCTTCCCTCTCTCATCTCTGTTTTCTCAGTGGCTCTTCATGTAAAAGGAGAATTCAGGAACTACAGACTGGGCCCACAGAAGCAGCCCTGGCAGGCTGGGCTATTGGAGCCACTGGTTTTTCTGTGATTCTGGCTGCAGCTTCACTTGCAGCCCCTACTCCCATCCCCTTTGTGACTCAGCTTTCAAGAGAGCAGCATTTCCTTCCCTGCAGAGCTCCAAGAGCCTCCACAAAGCCTGTGGGGATCACTAAGAGGCACTAAAGGAGTGTTTTGCTCATCCTCTTCACATTCCCCTCTTTTCTCTCTAACCCAGGTTGTTTTCATCAATTTCACTCAGTAGAACACAGCTTGCCTCCCTCCAATCAGATTCAGAACTTCTTTCAGAAGGATCTCAGACATGCAGGCACTAGACATAGCTGACCTATGGCTGAAGGAAGGGGAAATTAGTGAAAAAATACTGCACATTGTGCTCTGCCAGTGTTAGGCACCACAACTGCATTGGAGGAGGGGAGCTGACAGTTTTCTGTGCTGTTGAGTTGCATTGAACATCACTGAACACAAAAACCTGCGAGGAACAGCCTGCCTGTACCCACTCTGTGAGTGTGTATCACTTATTATTCACATGCCCTTCCATCCCTCCTGCTCTGAATGGTTCAGTCAAGGACTTGCTAAGGAAAAAAAACTAATTGGGAGGAAACAAGAAAAAGCATGCAAGTAATAACACACCTGAAAGAGAGTAAGTGAGTGGAAGTTTCATTCTGAAATGTTTTCCCCACAAGAAGACTATGGTTAGAAAAGATGTTACCGAAGACTTTCCAATCAGCAGTGAAAATACACCAAATCTGTGCCTGTTTTTGTGCATGTAAGAAATCAGTGCAGGTCACCAAGCTGGATCACCTACACCCTACTGCTGGTTTGATTTCCATATGGTGATTAGGGGGTTTTTTAGGGTCTAAACACCAATCAATTTTGGATTTTGAGGATACAGCTGAGTGTGCTTGGCCTATTCTGCTTTCTGTGGGAACTCAGAATGTTTTGTCCCCTGAGCAAAGACTAGTGCTTTCCAAATCAGGGCCCTTGATTAAAGAGTTCTCTGTGTTACTTTTCCCTGCTTCCCATCTGGTATTATGGAATGAGAAACCAACTCTGGCCCTCTACCTCATGAAAATGCTAAGAGCAAAAATTCTTTTTCAGGATTTTGAGACATAAACAGCCAATTTTTCTGTTTTGAAAACACTGCAAGAAAGTGCTGTCATACAGCATTTCAGAAATGGTCTATAACTCAAGGGCAGGCAGGGGGAAGCCATTAGAGATTGCAAAGAGGTGAGTCAGAACAGATGAGAGAGAAATATATGTTTCAGCAGCAGATTTAAAAATGAAAGAAGGCTGAAAACTTCTAAAGCCATTATCTAAAAAATAAAAGTTCAAATTGTTCAAAAAGGTTCCTTGATATAGAGAAGTTTGAATTAAGCATCAGATCAGCAATTCCAACATTTTTATAGACAAGACTTCATAGTGATGCTTAAGATTTCATATGCTTTTCACTACACCTATATTAAGCTATTAATTGATGTTTAGATCCAAGGTTGTGATCCATGCCTCAGAATTAAATGTTTTCTAATAGAAATGAAAAGTGGATTAAAAGAATGAAAAAAGAGTGAAAAATCAAGACCATTTTATCATACTGTACATGAGACAGTCCTAAAATATTGCCAATACCCTTCAATGTGAAACAATTTCTCTCTGGCTGGAAGTGGCTGGAAGAGTGAAAAAGTTTATCCACCTGTTTACAAAGGGTGAAGTGCCTGACGAGCCTTGAGTGAGCAGAGATGCAGTGGAGAGACAAATGAAGACAAAGTTAATTGGCAGAAGAGGTCCAGTAGGAAGGAAGGCAAACTCATTCCAGGATTTCTGACTGGAATGTGCCCTAGAGGACAGCCAGGCCATTTATCAGGGCAACAGCCTGACTGCCATCCCAGGTGATGCTTCACTGGAACTCAATCCACTCGTGAGGAGGTGCAGGTTTTGGAAATCCTCAGAGGCTGCTTTCCATCAAGTTCTTTAGTGTTATTCTGTATCCTTCCAGCGTTTCCTTTATCCTGTACACACAGGAAGCTGGAGCAAAGGCAGGCCACAGGGAAAATTTACAGAAATTCTCCTTTGTGAACACTGGGAGCAGCAAAAATCCCAGTGAACTTGTGCCTCTTCTTGAGCACAGGGTTATCAGTCCAAGATCTTGCAGCAATTATCATCAAATCATTCTGCCTTCATTCCAATTAAAGGAGATTTTTATGTATGTTTATAATATATTGGGATGGGAAAAACAACTGCTTATTGTTATCTCAGAGAAAGATAACTGATACATCATATAAGCACTGCTGATGCTAACCAAGTCTTGCCTATAAAAATTTCATAACGTGTCATGTCTAAATAAGAGCTGGTCCAGGTTAATGAAAATCATGTTTTGAATATTTTTAACTAGAACACACCATGATTTCTTCTCTGTTTACCTAAATGAATTTTAAACAAACTGTTTTTTGAGCAATTTAGAAATACCTAAAAATTTGTAAAATCTGTATAACACCAACTCTTATTATGGCAGATATTTATATTGCAAATATGATTTATGAATTAATGAATGAAGTGAAAATGAGACACATGCTGCTAATCCTTCTACTCTTCCTCAGTCACTGAGATGAATCAAACATAATCGCTATTGCCCCAAGCAAGCCTTTTCCCAAACAAAATGTACATGAAGCAGCTACTGGGCTGCAAATGTGTTATTTGAAAGAAATGAAAAGGAAAAGGCATTTTTGTTCTTTCTATGTGTGATAGATGAGTAATACAATGGTTGACTCTCACAATTAAAAGGCAAATATTATGGCTATGTTAAGAGAAGTTTTATAGNNNCCCTTGCATTGTTATCAGGGGTGACCTGGGCAGTCGGGACATTTGGGAGGGTTGGCTTGTCACTATGGCAGCACCTGACCTCCAGTCAGGATGTGAGGAAGTGACCTCCACCACTGGACAGTGAAAAAGTAGTCAACTGACAAGACTTTGTGAGGGGTTAAAGGGTTAAAAGGCAAAACATCCACTGTGTGGATGAGCACATGGTGGGAAAAAATCCTTTGCTCCCAGCACTGTAATATTTTCTCTATTCAGTATTCTGTTGTATTTTTTGATAAGGCTTTGATAAACCTTTTACATTTTTGAAAGTGAACATCATTTCTCACATATATTTGTTGTCAATGATGGGGTCTAAAAGATTATTAAAACAGCAGCACTGATTCCATACTCTGTAAAATTTCTTGGATCTAGCAGGTGTTAGTCCCATCTCCCCCACCTACTTCAGCTTTTCTTCTGTGATCTCTGAGACCCAGCTGTAGTTTGGCAGCCTACACTGGATTTAATAACATGAAAGACAAGTTAATTATTTCTACATTTCTATGGATCATAAGAATATAAAAAAATCATGGGTCTTTCCCTGACATAACTTTATAATTTCTTTTTTAATATTACTATTTTTTTTACTATTGCCATTTGGATGTCTCCCACAGTTCAGTGCTGGAAATAAAACCATCATTTCCACACATGGGCCTTCAGGAGATTTTGCAGTGTCTAAGCTTCAGCTCTAAAAGTTCTCCACATCACTATGTCCAGTATTTTGCAAAACAGGAAATGCCTGACAGTGTTTGGAATTCAAAAGTCCATTAGTCTTCAGTCCACAGATGGAAGCAGCTATGAAGGTTAGATTCTGGAGATGAAAAAGCCTCCTTAGAGGATTATTTGTCTTTCCATGTTGCCTCTTTGTGTGCAGGGCACACCTTGCAGGCTCCCCAAGGCGCTGCTGGCTGTCATTAGGGGAACTGGAGTGCGTTCCCTGGGGCTACAAAGCACCATTTTTAGACTCTGAAATTGATAGTGTAGCTTAAAACGTGGTAAGTTGAAATGTTTAATGATAAATTGCTATCATGATGTAAAAGATATTACCCTCAATATTCTGATGGTATACAAGGAAGAGTTCAGAAATATCCTGCAATTAGGAGCTGAATTCCAGGCTCTCATTACACCAGAAGGTATTTCTTCAAACTTAGTTTTGAATGGAATAGTTTCTTCCAAAACTGCCATGCCAAAAATTTTTAATGTCCAGAATCTGAGGATCATATTGAAGGTAATTAATTAGTTTTATGTTCCATCCAGTTAAGCAGGAGGTACCACGATGGAGTATCACCACTATTTAGAGATGCAGTTGGGGTCTCTTTCATAGTTGTGACAGGCCAATGTAAATTTAATCACATACCAATTAGCAAGTAATTATATTGTTGCTATCTAGATTCATGCCTTGAGTTAACAAGTACCCTGAATGTGAGCTTTTAAACAGAAGTACAATGATTAGATTTTATTAGATTTATACACCAAAGAAAATAATGGAATGCTTTTATACAAAAATATACTTAAGCACTATATTGCCATACTGTGACAGTATCAGATTTTAAATGGGGAAAGAAAATTACTAATAGTAATGATTAATATTAAAAATTAACATTAACAGACCTTGTTCTTCTAAGAGAAGCAAGCTGGAATGAATTGGCCCATTAACAATTTGTAATGTTAAACTATTTGTTGAAAGGTTCTGGGGCTGTCCTTCCTTCCTTGCTGGCAGTAACCTGGGAATAGCTTTATTAAAATGGAGAGAAGAATCAAGCTGAGAAGAAGATGGTGCCTCATCAGTCTTGTGACCTGCATTTATGATGCCAACTTTAATCTCCTTATTTATGTTGTTCATGAGACACCTTCACCACAGTGAACATTTTCTTTGGGGTGCACCAAGCACCATTTTATCTCAATCCTATAAAGCACTAACCAAAACCATTTTCCAGATTATAGGAGCAAACTGAAAGTTAAAATATTAAAGCTCATAATGAAATGCAAAGGAAAGAAACATATAGCTTAAGGGAACTCAAATTCAGCTTACTGTCTGTCTGCTGTTGAAAATGAGTGATGGTCCAATCTTCTGCTTCTTTGCCAAGAGCTTTGGGTCATTTTGAATATTTTCACTGCTGTAACAATGCTCACAAGTTTAAAAACGTAATCAAGATCAATATAAAAGCATTCCAGGTCACTTTCCTTGCTCCTGGGAGATATTCTTCTTTGTTTTCAGTGTTATTCCTTTGGGAATTGCTTTTTCTCACATGTCTGTTTGTTTCAATTTATTCCACTCTCCATGAAAAAAATTATCTGTGTCTGGAAAACTCTGTGATTCTTTTAAACATAATTAAAATTTAAAGGTAAATCACAGCTACATCTGTTTTCTAGGTCATAGCATGTGTCTTATTTTTTTTTTTTCTTCTCCCTCAAGTTCAGTTCACATTTTGCAGCTAATTACACAATGCAAATGAGCATCAACCCAGAGGTTGGAGTTCCAGGCCTTGGTATTTGTACAAATGATAAAAAATGCACTTGGCATCAAAAGTGAACATCAAAAGTGTTCCAAAAAAGTAAATCCAGTCTTGAAATTAGTCTCTAAGAAAGTTAAACTGTAGAAAATGGGGACAGTCACAACATTGCACCCAAAAATAAACCCCTGATAAAAAATAATGACTGTTGTAGGTAGTGCCAACAGACCCCCCCGTGTTCTCTCACACAAAATGTTGCATGGGGATGCTGATAAAGTCTTCCCACAGATTTTGTGAGTGAGGATACCTGTCCACATGGAACTTTCCATTTAACTTTTAGTTTTGCCTTGAAAAAATATTCGAAGACCATCCCACACTTCCAAGCTGGGTTAAGAAATTATTTATCTTTCACAAATCTGAGTGCTCTCACCTATAAAAGTGGAAGTTCAGGTGATGTCTTTCTTCAATTTCTAGCAATGCTTTGAAATTTCAAATTTGTAAAACTTTTACTCCCCTGTAAGATAAGTCACAACATGCTGAACCATGATATTCAGCTTTATTATAATTACTAAATTGGTGTTTACTACATTTATCCTCTCCATTTACTATCTTCATCTATCCCTGCCCCTTGTTGTATATTTGATGTTCACCATTAAGTCTGAAAAGCTGTTTTATTGAAATGATGAAATGAATTTCTGCCTTCCACAACAAAGAGTAGCAACATTCCCCCTTCTCTAGACATCCTTCAATAAAAAAGGCCTCAAGTTTGACATCAAAATCAAAAGAAAATGGTAAATCAGCCCTGCTAATTAATTTTACTGATTTCTTAGAGTTCTTTGGGTGCATCAGTGCATTAGTTTCAAACAAGGTTATCAAGCCCCTGATCAATTAGAGCTGAATTGATTTTTTCTGCAATTCAAAAGCAGTTTTTAAATTTGTTCCCTAAAAATTTTTGATTTGTTTTTGTGGGAATCCTTAAAATGAGAGGGTTTTGGGAAAGCTGTAAAAGGCAGGCATCAGAGACAGCAGAACTACGTTTAGAGCTAAGCAGCAGCCATAAGGTTTGTCAGCAGAAAAATTATATAAGAAGTAGAAAGTAAGGACAAATAGAACAAAGGTCTGTGTATTAATGCTTGGCTAGAATAACTCCCTAAGCTACAGAAAAGTATATCTAGTGAGATATTAGGAAGTTCTAAGCTCAGTAATGGAGCTCTGTGCATTGTATCTTGAGGCTTACAAGCAGGTATTGTATTCGAAATAAGCAAGCATTGTTTTAACCAAAGGTACATGTGCTTATAGTGGTTGGACAGAACTACTGTCAATGTGCTTTTGCTTTGTGTGATTGGTCAAAAAACTTTTAAAGTGAGTTGTAACATTGAGTTCTTGGTCTGCTGCCTGGGATGTGAGCTGCTGGCATTTCCCATTGTCATAACCACATAATGAGGCTGATGCTAGAAAATAAAACAGCTTGAGATGTGTTCCTCAGCATTCCCGTCCTGTTCCTGATTTGTACACAGACCCCCAGCCAGCGATCGTTTTCTCACTGAAGGTAAGTAAGCCAGTTCCATGTTTTTCTTTGCTGTGACATTCAGATGTAACCGTGTAAACAATGGCCTGGAAAAGTGCTGCTTGATCACTTCTTCCCGAGATCCAATTTATTTTAATGGAAGTTTTACAGAAACTATACACTGTTTCTCTAGCATAAGTAAATATATTTCTATGAAGTGTAAAATGTGCTCTGATTTTGCTCTTCATTATTCCCACTTGGATTTGCATCACTGAAGAATTCCCCACCCCTTTTTTATATTATTAATCAGCCAGTAACACACAAGGGCAGGTTAGTTAATCCAAAGAAAGGCACAAAAGGTTGAGATGAGTTTAGATTCCTGAATTCAAGCCCAAATGCAGCATCTAGACCTGGCTAGTTTCTTAGCCCACAATAATTTCTCACACTTGGATGCTTGCATAAATAAAAAGGAGAGCTCAAGAGGCTTTACAAAACCCAAGTCATTCACAGGCAATTCTGCATCCTGAATAAATACATCAGGAAATAAGGAGATCAAGGGAACAGTATCCATTTATTAATTTTTAAGCACGTGATCAAATTTGGGAAACCACCCCACATACGTCTACAGAATAAGGGGAAGAAATAAAGATAAATTCTAATACTAATTCAGATTCCCACAACTTCAGAGAGCTTGGCCTGTTCCACCAGCTGGAATATGTTCCACTGTCCCACTGTGCTGCTACTCTTCAGAATATATCCCAAGTTCCATGGCCTGGTTACTCAGCCAGCCCAGTCTTAAGGGCTCTGGGTTGGAGAAGTTGCTCAGTAATGAGCCCCAGTCCCCCCGAGCTGCTCATTAATTAAAGTTATTTCTCCTTGTGTGACAATTTGGGGACAGTTACACCAAACATCACCAGCCTCACTGTCAAACAGGCTGAGGCTGAGAAGTACACTTGCAAACACAGTGCATTATTTATAAATTTATAATTTTCAATTATTTATAAATAAGTGAAAAACATTAACACCTATTGAACTACCTCTTGCTTGTTTAGAGCTGAAGTGAAACTGCCTAAACTTTTCTCATTTGTCCTTACTCTTCTTCATAATTTTCTAATCAGAAATGGTGTTAGAAGCCTGATGTCCTTCCCTCTTCCCTCTAAACAAAGAAGCAATCCCTTCAAACACTCTCACTCTCCCTTGTTTTTATGAGCAGTAAAAGTTATTAATGGCTGAACCTTTAATCCAATGCCCCCTTTTTGTCTGTCCAAGGAGGAAGTTCCACACTGCCAGGTGCTCCTGCCCCACATTCAAGTATCTACTCTTGATGCTTGAAGATTCTTAATACTATAGTTTTATTTCACATCAGCTGGGTTTTGTACAAGCTGCCATCATTTTGGGTGGGGTACTTTTTGCCATTTCTCTCACTATTTATCTCCTCTTATAGCCAGAACCACTCATCATGGCCTGACCATAGTAGATACAATTTTGTGACACAAAATTCTTCCCAGAATTTGCCTGAAATCAGACCTTTATTGAACAAACACATCTAGATCCCTTCTTTGGTAATTAGACAAAAAAGGAACCACTATTGCAAATATTTTCATGTGGATTTAAAAAGCACTGAAAATACTACAGATTCAAGCTGGACTGATGCTGCTTCCAACTGATTAAGGCAAAACTTTTTGGAACACTTAATATTCAGACTATTTCTTCCACTCACTAAATAGTTGCTATTGAGAAAAGCTGACCAAAAAAAACAACAAAAAATCAATATTTCAGTTGTTCTAAAAAAGCCTTTTGCTTCAGACAAGAGGAAATCTTAATCCATTTCCATGTGGGCTTTGTAAAATATCATAAACCCTCAGTGATTTTAAAAGATTACAGGGGAACAAATCTCCTCTATCTTGTTCCTCCTTCGAAAAGTGGTATAGAAGGATTACATTTGAATACTCCTATTTTATAAGTTATCTAGGCAAAAAATTCATCTCCCTTGAGCCCCTTTGAACCCACTTGGAGCCCTTTGAACCCCCCTGAATTCCCTTTGAGCCCCCTTCAGCCCTCCAGGCAGAGACTTGGGGTGGACCCTCCCTTCCATCCCAACTTTCCCGTCCCACCACAATGTTTGGGATAAAACGTGGTTACACCTCATCCTTCACAATGATCTACTTCAGGCTTAGACAGGGTGAGTCTTCCATGGGAAGCCAAACACAAAATGTGTCATGAAATCCAAGAGACCTTCTGGAACACTCTGAAAAAGGTGCATCAGCCTGGTACAGGAATTCAAAACCCTGAACCACAGATTTCTTCAGGGGAGACAAAGAAAATGGGAAAATGCATCAAGCCTAAAGATTAGACATAAACTGACAGATCACAGCCACTCAGATTGAGTGCACTGGAGTGAAATCTTGGCTCATGTCAGTTTTCTTTTCATAGATCCTGGGACACAATTTCACTTTCTGCACGTGTAGGAAATACTCTCACAGCAGGCCTGGAATTCACTGGGTGCTTATTGCACCTTCTTTTAATCTCACTCATGTAAATCTACTTTTGCCTTTGAAACTTTACATAACATAAAAGTTTAGAAGTATTTTTAAAAAGCAAGGATTTGTGTTTACCTAAAAGAGGAAAACCTAGCAGATACCAACATTCAAATGACTGTGTGATTTATGAGTTTCTACATTTTTTTATCTAGCTAAAAGCAATCAAAATCTTCTTCAACATGGCTAGCATTGCTCTCATGCTAATAATACCTTGCCAAGTCAGGAGGAAAATGGAAAACACTGATTTCTGAAGGACTTTTCTGAATCTGCTGTCAAATAGCACTAGAATAAATTAACTTCTAATATTTTAATAAAGTGAAATAATTTGTGATTTTTTCTCAACAGTTCATGGTTCACCTTATGCAAGAGTACAAGAGCACTGCAGATTAACAGCTACTTCTCAGCTATGTTGCTTTACTCTGTTGTTATTCACTAAAAAAATACTTAGATGATGCAATTTACCCAGTGCAGAAGAAACCTTTCATGAAATACAAAACATGCTTAAAGCAGACATTTCCAACCTTAGGCCACCTTTAACATGCCTTGAAATGTAATTCTTTAACTGAAAATCAGGCATCTTAAAATAAAATTGGCATCACTGTAGATCATTTGGGTTTTTGCCATCTCACCATGAATAGTAAATATTTTCAATTTTCAGTCTCCAAGGATAATGGGAAAATTCCTCAATTATAATGGCTACAAAACAAATGAAACCACAACAAGAATAAATTTTACTTAAAGAATACTTAGAGTTAAGACATTCTACATTTGAAGGAAGCAAAAAAATAATAGCTATACAAAAATTCTGCTCTACTTTATAGACCTTTAAAAGCAGTAAATGCCTTTTGAAATTAAATACTACTCTGAAAAAAAAAAAAAAAACCACACAAAAAATCCTGTAAATAGATTCTGGGTTTCCTGCAGGTGATTTTTCACATTTTTTAGCTTTGTTAAAATTACATTTTCAGTAACTCTTGTCAATTATAAAGCATTGTACTGTAATTCTATAAAATGCCATTGGCACATAAGTATTAGACATAAAGACATCTTAAGATCCCTGGCGGATTTTTAATGAGCTATAATTATTTCCTCTATGGAAAAAAAGGAAACAATAAGCCCTTCTTCTTGCATCGACAAAAGCTTCAGAAACATCCCAAAATGTCTGCTTCTCTCTCTCAGATATAATGACAATGACAAAAATGAGAGTTAAAGACAACTTATCCTTTGCAGAGCCAGAGAAACATTGCAAAGAAGCTTTCTGATAAGGGACTATTTAGGAATCACCTGTTCAAAATGGAGACAGAGCTGCAGAACCCAGATGCAAATTCACCCCTCTTGTGCTCTCAGGAGTTTGTTCTTTATTTTTAACCTAAAAAGGAATAAGAAGCAAACAAGGAGATCAAGATCTTAATCTCTATGGCAAAACAGGCACCTTCCAGACATTAAACAAACCAGTTTATTATCAGCAACTTTTAAATATAAATAATAAACTTCCCTTCTTCCAATATCAGCCAAATATTATCTCATAAATTTGCCGTTTTCATTCCTGACCTCACGCTACAGTTTCAGGTTCATTCAGACATGGTTTTGTTGAATTCATTTTCTATTAGGCTTCCCAGTACAATGATTTGGCTGTGTATGATTATACAGCTCTCTGAGAGTGCAGAAAATTACCAGTAATTTAGGGAAAAATTCCACAGCAAAGGCTGCCAGAATGTGCTCTTCAATTTAAAAAGACATTCCCAGAACCTGCTTGGCTTTGCTGGTTGTGAGCTCTGTTTGAGTCCACCATAGCCCAGTGCATCATTCCAATAAATATCACTTTATATCTTTGTCGTTCTCTCCCTCTCCAGTGAATTTAAATCAGCTTGATGAAATCTTGTTCTTGCCACTTAATGCATAACCCCACCATTCATTTAATTTTACATACAGCAGCAGGAGAGAAAACCAGAAAATATGTTAGTACTGATGCATCGCTCTGTGTGAAACAGAAAAAAATAAAAATGCATTTATTAAACTGAGACACTATTCTGTGCTTGATTCACTGATTTTCTCCAAAACAGGGGGAGGAAATGATCCTTCTTGGGTGTATTTAAAGATTCTGTTGACATTTTTTAAAAATACATCAATGATCAATGACCAGTGATCATCACTGGAATTGCAACCAGACCTTCCATGGTAAATTCCACTTTAATTGCTATTCCATTTTCTGCTCCTTCAGTGCTACTTATATCTGGCATTTATTTCTGCTAGTCTACTATAACTTTCTCACATAATGTATCAAGAAAATTCTCATTAATTTGGACTGAAATCCACTTTTTGCTCCCCCTTTTTTTAACCACTTTTTATGGAATAGAAAAAACCCAATGCCACAATTTTTCTCCAGTCTCCTGTTTGTCAGCCCTGTTGATTATGATACAGAGGGTGTTAGGGGTCAGGTCACAGCTGAATTAAGATATCAATGGGCTTATTTCATGCACCTGCACTTCCCTGCTGCTTCTAAACATTTTTGAAGAGTCACCAGTAGACCAAAGAAATAACCACTGCATGGTTCAACCAGGTACAGTCTGACCTTTCCCTGTCTGTTCATCATCCTTCAAAAACCACAGCAGTAATGAAAAACCAAACCCCACAACCTTAACTGCAGGACTCAATACAAAGTGGGGCTTACAGTGTGAAGTTAAAGGTTTGATAAACCTGAACAGTCACAGTAACAGGTGGAGACAGAGCTGCACAACTGGCAGCACAAAATTACTTTCCTCTGGCCACACAAGGCTACTGTAGGAAAAAGTAAACAGAGTTTGGCACATGATTTAAGTGAACAATTTCATTTAATTCCATCTTTCAAACTAACCAGTTTCTGGGCTCATAGGCTGCAGGTTGTGAAGATGCACCTCCCAACCATCCTCAGGCAGGACTTTGTGCTCAGAAATGCTCATTAAGCCTCAACAAGGACCTCATGGGCTGAGCTCCTTGAGCTCCTCAGAGACACTGCTCCCAGGAACAGGTGCTGGGAACGAGCTCCTGTTTCCCAACAAACAGCCTTGGAAACTTGCCCGAGTAGCAATCCCAGGGAAACAACGTTTTTGCTATTGCACCTGAAAAGAAAATTACTCCCAACTCACGGCCAGGATGGAGAATTACCATGACTAAAGCCCACTCTTTTGTGATCCTGTGAACAGCAGTCCTAAATGAGACCCTTTGAGCTCTCCTGGACTGCCATGGGCTGTGAACTTTTTCACAGCATAATAAACACATCAGTAATAAGACAGGATTATTGTTCTATATTTTACTAGTTGTTGAAGTCAAAATAAAGGGCAAGATGATGAAAGAACCATGAAAATCTGAAAATTAAGAAAAGCCTTAATTCTCAGTCCACAGGCTGTTCCAAGAACATGGTATCAGAATAGTCTGAGCTCCCCTCTGAAGGAAAGGGAGAACCTGTGCATTCCCAGATGACCAAGAGACAGAGGGAGCAATGCCTGAAATTCATGTTTTGGAAATAATTAATCAGTCAATTAAAGAGCAAAAAAGGGCCACACCAACACCAGACATATTATTTATGGAAAGATTAAGCTCAGGATTTTTTTTTGTCTGTTTGTTTTGCAAGATCTAGATTAAAGGGTAGTAAAATACATATATAAACCCCTCAGAAGATCTGTCATGGATAGCATCACTCAAATACTGTAGAGAAAAAAATAAAGCAATATTTATCCTCTGTGTAAGCAGCACTTTCACAGGAGACTCCCAGCTCTGTTCACTCTGGATATGGTTGACTCAAATGCTCTTTCCTGCTGGAAGACACAGGGAAGACAAATAAATAAATAGGGCTGCCTCGAAATTACTGTTCTTTTCCTTAGCCTCATTTCCCCCCTTCCCCCCTGCCAAAATATCCTCTTTGTATATTTGTAGGTGGGTTCAGGTATAGTTTGACATTTGTAGGTGGTTTCAACTCTGAGTCCTTTTCTGCAGCATGACTGCACAAGCACTAGGAAATACTGAAAAATTCATCATTTTCATGGCCTGAGCTTCCTTTTTTTTGAGATTAAAGATGGCAATTACAGCAACTTTCCAATGTCATGGCAGGGGGACAGTATTTTGCTGCCTGGTGGCAATGGCAGTAAGTGTTGGATGCAGCTTTCATCTTGTCAGAGTACTTTAGTTCCGTCATGGTAAATTTGTAATAATGGCTCTGCAGTGCTCTCTGTGATCTACACAGCTAATGACCCCCGGTCAGCATTAGGCAACTTGTTTCGTTTGGGCAGACAGCAAAATTTGCTTCTCTGCTTGTTTCTGTTCACTTTTTTTTAAAACCATGGTTTTAAAAAAGTCTTCCAAAAGCAGGACAGAAGCTGAGATGATAAATTTCCACAACCCTCTGCTCAGGCAGTAACTTCTCAAAGACAGTTATTACAGGGAAATCCTTTTCTCCCCAGCTCTGAAGTGTCAGAAATGACTTCACAAAGCTGCTGGTCCCAGCTGGTGCAGCAGCCTGACTACCCTGAAGTGTGTCCTCTGAATCATCTGGACACAGAGTTGCCACAACTCTTCCCCTTATTTTCTACCTCCACTTCCTTGTTGGCACCCTTTGTGTGAAGAGCACAGAGTTCCTGACACTTCCATACAAGACCCAGAAAAACAAAGTGGGCCAGAATACTGGGATGTAAATCCCAGGAGATGTGGAGCATTCAACCAGAAGTGTGGTGCTTTGGTAATGACCATGTCTGAAATTCTGGGTGGTCTTCCAGTGTGCTCTGTACCTTCTATGGTGCTAAGACAGGCTGCTGCAGAGGCGGAGAAGCTCTCTTATCCTGTTTGTTCTCCATCCCTCCTTTATTCTGCTTCTTCCCTTAATACAATATTGGTTTCACAGTCACAATCAGATCTGCTGAGATGACAAGCCATTCCCATTTTTTTGGCAAGTTAGTTTACAGCTGTACCAGCCAATGGGTCCAACTTCACCTTTTGCTGCACAATCAGTTCATGCAATGTGGTGGAAATAAGGGGTGTGGAGAGAGGTGCAGCCCACAGCTACACTGAATCAGCATAATGTGAAACTGAGCTTTTAGGATGCACTCACCATCCACACAAACACTGCCAAAGTGCAGTAGGGAGCAGACCAAGTCCTTCTAGCAGTAACTTGGAAGTTTGACTAAACTATGGCACTCCTGAGGCACTGATCACAATTGTGAAAGAATGGCAGAGGCCACACAGCTGCCTTTCCATGAAGTGAGAGCTCAGAAATTCAGGACCCAGGTCAGCTCCAGAGGTTCCTCCTGAATGTTCCAGGCATTCCAGGAAGCAGATGGGTCTGCTAGGTTGGTGCTAAGCTGCAGCATCCAGCTTGCTTGTCATTGTAAGATGTCTGATGTAAATAACACAGCTAATGGTATGAAACTAGAAACAAAAAAATACCAATTATATATATCTCTTTGATCTCACAGAATCATGAATTGGTTTGACTTGGAAGGTGTCAGTGCAATGGGTCTGCACCCAATAATAAGTGACATAGACTCTCAAGATATTCACAGAAGGCTAATAGCAATCTTTATTAAGACACCCATGCTTTTATACCCTACTTCACTACAGGTGAACCTGGTTGTTTCTTTAGGTAAAACACCATCACCACTGGCTAATTAAGAAACCACCCTTTGGTAAACAAATCTCCATAACACATTCCACATGTTCACAACAGGTGCAGCAAGTGAAGATAATAATTGTTTCTCATTCTTTTCTCTGATCTTCCCACAGCCTTCCCCAGGACAACGCCTGTCTGTTGCTGTCTGTGACCAGAGAGCTGCTCTGACAGGAAGGGACCTTAAAGCTCCCCCAGTGCCACCCCTGCCATGGCAGGGACACTTTCCACTGTCCCAGGCTGCTCCCAGCCCCAGTGTCCAACCTGGCCTTGGGCACTGCCAGGGATGCAGGGGCAGCCACAGCTGCTCTGGGCACCCCGTGCCAGGGCCTGCCCACCCTGCCAGGGAACAATTCCTGATTCCCAATATCCCATCCAGCCCTGCGCTCTGGCACTGGGAGCCATTCCCTGGGTCCTGTCCCTCCAGCCCTTGGCAATTGTCTCTCTCCATCTTTCCTGCAGCTCCTTCAGGCGCTGCAAGGCCACACTGAGCTCACCCCAGAGCTTCTCCTCTCCTGGCTGAAAAATCCCAATTCCCTCTGCCTTTAAGGAAAGTTTCAAGATAAACAAGAGCAGCACAGAAAACAATTAGGCAATGGTTAATTACACAGAGTCAGCTGCAGCATTAATCAGCACATTTGGGAGACTTCCTAAGTTGTGGCCATGTATACTGAAGTGAAACACTAAAATACAAGGGTGGCCCTTCCAAAGCTGCTGTAAGAAGTACCTCTCTTGGGTCCCTTTTACAATTTCAGTCAATGCTGCTTGACAGCCATTGAAAAGGAAATCAAATTGAACTGCCACATCATGAGGCACTGGGAATATTTATTTATTTTTATTTATGCAGAGTTACATAACCCTAGCTTGGGATTGTAGGGTATAAGTGTGGCTGTCTGGAAATTCCTGCTCTGCCATGAATGTTATCACCTTGTGAAATTTAATCATATAATTGTGCTGTATAACTACACTGTACAACATCATATAATCAGTCCCACCTGCCCAACTGTCCTCTTTCAATATGCAACATGCTCTACAGACCCACTGGAACAAGTGCAAATTCCACCTGATCACAGAGTCCTGTGAATTACCACAAATGCCTGTTATCTCTCAAAGGGAGGAAAACAAAACCCTCTTCTTTATTATTTTTTATTTCATCTTCTTCCAAGCCATGTAGGCACTATCAAGCAATTTATTCTACTATTGAGTTGTCTGATCCTTAGCTTTTGGCAAGCAATAGGTGGGATGGATTACAAGTTCCATTTTAAGTAGACACCATAATTGGATTTAGAACAGTCACTGCTCTAGTTTTCGGAATTTTAAAAGCTCAGCATTACACAGCATATTACTGCTTTCTATCAGAAAGAAATCATTACAAAAAAAAAAAAAAAAGAAGAATTTACATTAGCTTATTAGTAGTTTTTCAAAATGAAAATTAAGCAGTACGTTTTATATTATAAAAAGCAGGTTATGCTTGTGCTGAAAGAAAACAGTGTTTCACCAGCTGGGGTTGATTTGTAGCCTCAGACTGAGGGACTGTGGTAGTGCAGAATTTTCTCAGCCTTGCTCCTTTGCTCCAAGCCCTGCCTCCCAAGGGATGGATCCCAGTTGGCACAGCTGGATTTCCTCTTTTGGATGTGTTGGTACAGCAGCAGAGGGTGAAAGCAATGGGAAACCAGAGAAGGCACCACAAGTGATGGGATAATGCCAGAGTGGAGCAAAGACAGCTCCAACTCAGATTCTCCTCAGGTAGAAGATGGTTCTCCTGAACAAATCTGCTTTGTGTTCCTGCTTTTCTCCTCTAGATGAGAATGAAATATAATTCTGATTTGCAAGGTTTGCAGGGAATGGGTCTCTTTCTCATTATTTATTCAAACTTGTCACAGGATCACAGCTACTTTAATATCTGCTTACTTTAGCATACAGACCTTTGCTCGTTATCTACAATTTGAACACTTTCACTTCCCCATACCTTCATGGGTTTTAGGGAAAAAGAGTCTTTCTTCATATCTTTACAAGAGGACTTTAGCTTAAAACTAAAGGCATCTCCTCATCCCTCCCATGTGGGATTTGACTTTTTGTTCCTTGACCTCAGTGTTTTCATGTTGCAAGATATGGTCTATCCACCACAAGAAACAAGCCTATAAATAGAACCCTGATAATTCTCCAGCCTCCCTCTTCCTCCTTGTAGTGGTTTTGCATGAGAGGCACTCACAGAAGTGATGCAAAGAGAAAGCTGATACACCTCTGTGAACATCCATGTGAAAAACGAAAAATCCCGGGAAATCTCTCTTTCTTTTCCGGACGGCAAAGAGGGAGCAGGGGCCGGGCCGGGTGCCCCCCCAGCCCCAGTCGGCTGCCGGGCAGGGAGAGGGGAGTGCTGCAGGGCCGAGGCCGGGCCAGGCAAGGCCATGGCTGCAATTTCCAACATCTTGCTGATACTAAGCCCTGCCCCACTGTCGCCCTGTTCTTCTAAACTTTCTGATGTTTACATTTTTGTAATGGAGTTTCTCACGCACTTTTCATGTAAACAATCATTATTTACATGAAAAGTGCATGAGAAACTCCATTAGAAAAAATATAAGTATCAGAAGTGTTATATATATGTAATAATTCGTGCAATGATACTTAATAATTCAGGTTCATATATGGTGGTGGGATTTTTGAAATCTTAAATGAAGTTTAAGTCTAACAGGAGCTGGAGCTGAGAAAAGCTGCTCTGCCGGTTTTTGAAAAAACCGAGAGAGACTCAATTAGCATATGAACGCACCAGAGACACAACAATTGACCAACTCCCAGGCCCTCAAGCACCCTGAGGTAAGCATCTACTGATTCCAGGAAACTTACATCGAGATTCATCTTCGGGTCCCATCCTGTGTCACCACAGATGCAGCACACAGGAGACTGCATTTACAAACTAAAAGCAGACACAGAGGCTTCATCTTTTCAGGGGACACCTGGTCAATTTTGGGGCCATGATCGACCACCACCGGTGCTCATCGGTTCCCAGAAACGACTGTCAGACAAAGGGGGGGTTGCATGAATAATAAACCGGGCCTCGGGCGAAATAAAGAGTATAAAAACCCTCAGCACAGAGACAATGGCATGAGCAGTGAGGATCTGACCCTGTCAGACTGCTGTCACCCAGGGCAGGATTCCCGGGGCCCGCACTGTTCTTTGATTGTGGCTGTCCCGACCTAGTTCAGCTGCAGACTTTTCGGACTCTAAATTTTTCAATTAGCGATCGCACAATAAATTTCTGTTAATATTTTGATCTGGCTTTATTGGACTTTCATTTATAACAAGAAGGCTTAGAAGAGCAGGGCGACACCCTGCCACCAGCCTGTGGCTGAGCCAGGTCCACCAGGCCCCAGGAGCAGCCCAGGGCCGGGGCCAGCTCGGCCAAGGTTCCACCACCATTGAGATTCGCCCGCAAGCACCGGGCAGGGGAGAGGAGAAGCCATCAGCCCCCCTTGGTGCCCCGCTGCCGAGTTCTGGCCTGGCTGCTGAGATCCTAGCTGCCCCCACAGCCACAATTCCCACCCGCAAGGCACCGAGCTTGGCCCTGCAGGGGTAGGTGACCATCTACAAGCCCCGGGCAAGGTGTCAACTCTTTCAGTGCTTCAATCCTCCCTCAAGTGAGAGAAAGGAATAAAATGCAGGCATGTGCAGGAGCAACATGAAAACACTGAGGTCAAGGAACAAAAAGTCAAATCCCACATGGGAGGGATGAGGAGATGCCTTTAGTTTTAAGCTAAAGTCCTCTTGTAAAGATATGAAGAAAGACTCTTTTTTCCCTATAACACATGAAGGTATGGGGAAGTGAAAGTGTTCAAATTGTAGATAACGAGCAAAGGTCTGTATGCTAAAGTAAGCAGATATTTAAGTAGCTGTGATCCTGTGACAAGTTTGAATAAACAAGGAGAGGAGTGATGAAGATCCTATACCCCCAAGAAGAGAAGAAGAAGATCTCTGTTCCTAGAGATAAAGATAATTTCAGAAATAGACAATAAGAACCTTTACCTTTGAACAGCTCATCTTTAAAACAGTACCCCATAAGTTAACATAGCCCATCAACACAACTATGGGAAAAAGCTTGTAGAAAATGGGAGGGATTTCCCAACTGCAGATTTCCCCAGGTGGCTGCTATTTGTAGAAATTAAGAGCCACGAGAGAACCGTTTTCTTGTGGAGAAGTCTCCATAACATTAACAAAAGAGACTTCTCTCCCTAAGTGAATTGAAAAAAAGACTATTCTAGAAGTAGTAAACTGACTAAAAATTTTAGGTTTTGTCTCTTTACATTATCAGTAGGAAGAAAAGGTTGTAGGGGAAGAAGTGTCCTGCAAGTTTTATTTTAATTCTTATTACACTTTCTTTTAGTTACTATCAATAAATTTTTCTTTATACCCTTCTAAAGTTTTGAGCCTGCTTTGCCTTTCTCCTAATCCTGTCTCACAGCAGGAGGTGAGTGAGTGCATCCTCATGAGTGCACTGGTGATTGGCCAACACTGAACCCACCACACTCACTGGTGCATTGGCCAGAAAATCTCAAACTGGCAAACCAAAACCATTACACTCCTCCTATTCCATTTCTCAGGAGGTGTGGTAGCTTTCAAATGTACTTAGGAAAACACAGAACCAATTGATTTTATGTTGCACAAAACAGGATTAATTGATTTGCTGCAAGCCACATTTGCTTGCCAAACTTTTCAGGGTTGTTTGGCTTTATTAAATATGTTACATCTTTTATTTTTGACAGAAGACAAAACAATTTATAAAACAATAGCTGGGTGGACAGGAAAGCAAATACTCTGTTAAAGAAAGGCAGAGAATTCTCACCAGAACAGTTCAGCTTGAAACTACATTATTTGGGGTTTTTTTCACAAGGCCTCTTTCAATTTAAAAAATAAACTCATCCATTTATGTCAATCTTCCTGAGATCTCATGTACATACCTGCAAGGTATATTTCAATCCATTTTCTATACAATCAAGAGGTTATATATTCTATACTACACAGCTTTATTACCAAAATTGCCTGTTCCTATTTGTTGGTTCAACTGCAAAACTGTTTTGATTTTTGTAAATTGGATGCAATATTATGCTTAGCACAATGTGACAATGTAGGACTGAAAACTCTCATTAAAGTAAATCAGAATACAAGAGGAGAGTTTATAACCCAATCCTTTACAGCCTTCTTCTGTCCTGACACAATGTCAATTCTCAAAAACATGTTCCAAAATCCTGAAGCATAAACAAGTATTTTTTTGCAATCCTGTCTGAGCTCTGTAGCACCTTGGGTTTAATCACCTAGTTTTAAAGGATTTAAGGGAAATTATAGTCAGGACTGAACAGATTCTGGAATCAGCTTCAAATCAGGAGTTGACTGTGTTGGAAAACGGGTTTCTTTAGGAAATATTTTTGTCAGGGGTATTTGTTTTTGGGTACAATAACAAGCAGAAGTCACTGCACAGACAGCACAACTAAGCTACTATGACATGAACATTCCTTATTAAATGCTTTTCAAGCTGATTCAATAACAACTATCACCTGCTTAAGTCTCATACAACATTAAAAAAAACCTGTGTATCAGAAGTATTTTGATCATTATCATTGTCTTAGGGAGTTTTAACCCTTATGAATCAGTAGGAACACAAGACAATTACCAGTCTTCTGCATCCTCCATTGCAAGCAGTTCAGACTGAACACCGCCGAGCTGGCACTGAGGGATTTGAATTTGCAATGACTGCTGCATTTGTGTCAGCAAATAAATGAAGCCTCAAGAGAAGATTTTGAGAATACAGAAAAACTAACTGAAAAAAAGGAGGCAGAAAACTTCAAAAAGCAAGAGATTGCTATCAAATATTTTTTTAAAAAATTATGAAATCTTGGAAAATAGTTATTTCCTTCTCATGCTTTGCCTTTCCTTCTCTACTGCGCCTTGCCTTCCCTAAACCTCCCATGCCTTGATTACTTTGCCTACTCCTCCCTAACTTGCCTGACCTTTAATGTCCCTGCTTGCCTTGCCCTGCCCTTTTCCACCCACAAGAGATGCATTTTGTTTCTTTATTCTTTTCTAACCACTGCTTTTAGACCCACAGACTTTCCTTAAATAGAGCAATATTATACAAACACGCCTAAAGCAGCCTAAAACATGGGGAATGTATTTTCATGGAGATTCCTAAAAGTGAGGCAGTGCCAAAGTTATTTCCCACCCAGGACTCACCCCTACCATGCTGTCAGCTATTCCACTGTGGATTAGCTCCCAGCTATCCATCCTTGCCATACATACAAAGAGTTAATAATCTGCAAAATCAGTGTCCTTGGTTCTCCTGCATTAACAGGGCATGACCTGCACAGATCACTGAACTAAGGGAGTGAATCTCCAGCCTCCTCAAGCAAAATTATGTCTATGCTTTACAAATCAACTATCAAAATGGTCAATCCTTAAATGCTCTAAAAAGAAATCAGTGACAATGTAACACTAGAGAATAAGAATTAAGAATGACACAAATAAAGATCAGTCCCATCATCCACCAGTGAATATCCATTGGTCAGGCAAATGTATCACGCTGTAGATCTCAAGATAAAATTCGGAATAAAGTTTCTGTTTTATAAAATCATCAAAATACTGAAACTCACAGTTGAAAATATTATATTCTGCTCCATACATATTGACTCTCTTCCTAAAATATATTTACATGCATTTTAGAAGAGATACATAAAAAATATGGATTTTAAAACAAGGAAATGTCCTCATTTTCGTTGCAAATCAAGTATTTCTGTTGATATCTAAGATGCTTGGCTGCCTTTTAAGTATCACCTTTTTGTGGTAAAAAATAGAGGAACTTAGGCACATTCATCTCCTTTTTGGTGCAATACTATTTGGAATTGTCTCTATACTGAGTCTCATGAGACCCTACCTGGAAT